>CM069903.1:142771994-142875994 GCA_036172215.1 Camellia granthamiana | reverse complement strand
GGAATGAAAATACAGTAGCAAGGCAGTCCCAAAACAAGCATTTTGCAATCTAAAACATGGCCAAACAGCAAGCATAGATAGGGCAACAATGGCATGCAAAAATAGGGGCCAAGAGAGGGGTATTGAAGTAGATGGTAAATGAAAAGCCCAAACAACAAAATACCCTTCTACAACACTGAAGAGGGACCAAAAATATGAATATTTACAGTTTATGACAGCCCCGAAATCAGTATACAAATGTGCTCAAAATGTCATGCAAGATGAGGCTCAAAAGAGGCTATAACATGAGGTATACAAAATAAACACCAAAAAGCCAAAGACCCTTAATAAATCATGTCAAGAAAGTCAAAAAATGACCACTTTCAGTCCTGATCATGGTCCAAAAACCGAAGCAAAATGGGCTAGCAAAGCATGCAAAAACAAGGGTAAAACATGGATTCAAAGCAAGTGGCATATGGAGCATGAAAACAAGGTTGAACCCTTCTTCAATGTTGAAGAGGGGCTCAAAATAAGCACAATATCAGTTCATGAGATGCTCCAAAACAGATCACACATAGGCTAGATAAAGCATGCAAAAATGTGACATACCAAGGGGTATTGAAGTAAGTGCCAAATGGAGGGCTCAAACAGGGTTGAGCCCTTGAACAAACATGAAGAATGGCCCAAAAAAGGCCTACTTTTAGTTAGGGTCGGAGCCCAAAACAATAAGAAAATAGGCCAAGAAATTGGTGCAAAAATGGGCTACAAAAGGGGGAAAGTCTACTTACCCTTGAAGACCAATACTTTGACTACTTCTTGGACCAAATTTGATGACTCTAAGCTGCTGGAATTCCTCCCTTTGTTGCTGGAATGGAGTGGTGATGGTAGAGCTTGAAGATGATGAAGAAATGGAGCCTAAACTTGAAGGAAATAGAATGATATGTATGTATATGCTCAAACCAATCCTTGTAACTTTTTCTCTAGAGTTGGGAGGCCCTCTATATAGACAAGAGAGGGAGAGGAGAATCAAGGAAAAAGTGGAGGGAAATGAGCCCTTATTTCCCTCCAAAAGGGTCCCCCGGATAGAGATATTTTATGGGGGAAAACAGCACACAGCTGTAAAGTACATACATTGAGGATGCTGGCCGGCCTGGCATTTTTGCTGCAGGTGGCCGGCCGGCCACCCCCTATGGCCGGCCGGCTAGGGGTCAAAAGGGTCAAGATGAATTTCTGGCCGGCCACCAGAGAAAGGTGTCCTCCCATGTGCCCTCAACACAGCCATGTAGTTCAAAATTGGCAACTCTAAAACAGAAGAGAGAACAAGCCATTTTTAGAAGGGGTTCAAAAGGGTCAAGTTGAGTTAATGGCCGGCCATATGATATTAGGGTCCTCCCATGTGTGTACAACACAAATATGTGGTTTTGGGTTAAAGAGAGTGGCCCTAGGGTGGTCAACATTGGCTCGGAAGTGAGAAAAACGGGCGTCGGAGCGCGCCGGAGAAGCATAACTGGTTGCTGAGACAATTGATGGCCTCCTATCCTTCAGTGACCTTCCTGGTGATAAAACAGAGGTACCTGCCAAAAATGAACGAAAACCGATGCAAAACGAATGCTCGGGGGCCAAAACACACAGTTCGGGGTCCCGAAAATAGGACGTTAAGCACCGAAAGTGGCGTTCGACCACGAAGCGGGTCTATCAGGCCCCAGTGTCCCTTGAAAGGGAGTAAATGAGATGCATGCCAAAAACCGGAGGAATCGGAGATGGTTAGACGGTCCCGAACCGAGGCACACGGCCTGACGGCTCCGAAAATCGGGAACCGGGCTCCGAAATGGGCAAAATGGCCTACGGCCACGAAATGTAGCACACGGCCACTGGGAGATGGTCTACTAGACCTCTCCCTCCCCTCAGGAAGAAAAACAGAGAAAATCGAGCCTGGCTCGCAAACCGAGGCAAGGCACAGAAGAGGGTTCGGAAGTCCGGAGGCAGGGCTCACGGCCGCGACTCTGAGACTTCTGAACGAGCACAATATGCAACATCACCGAGCGCTCAATCGGTGACGTCTGAGTCTTAAGGTCGGTCAAAAATGGGGTGTCTACAAAGTCCAGGGTATCCCATGAAATAAAGACACAAAATATATATATATATATATGCATTATTTTCAAACATCAATATCTATCATCAAATAAAAAACAATCAATTAATTTATTAGCAATATTCGAGCTCCCATGATCATGATCACGACCATGACCGTCCATTAACCTTTTTGCAATTAATCCTTATCTCTCCTTTTGATCTAATGAGGGGTCCGATATCACCCATCTTGATAATGGCAGCGACAAAATTAGAGTTGAAGGTGCTCTGGCTTTCTCTATATGTTTGCACAATTGAGTCAGTTGATCCACCATTGAAAAGTTGCTGATCAGAGTGGAAGAGTGCCTTTTCGTTAACAAGGTTCATTAAGTACTTGTTGTCAAAAGTTGTTGGAGTTTGAAGATCAATAGGTTCCAAATTGCTGTCTCCTAAGCCAATGTTTCGCGGACAACTATGTCACCTTATTTGCGCAAATGAATTATCTATGTTGGTGTCATTATACACGCATGCTCTGAAGGTGGTGCATCTTGCTTGTCCAATTGTGTGTGAACCTGATTTTATAATGCCAAATGTGGGGACATAATTTTTGAATGACAACACGTAGCCGAGGTGACACCGAAGTGTCAGCCAAGGTGCCACGTGTCTTGGTCATGACGCCGAGGTAATCTCGGCTAGGCCGAGGTTATCTATGAAGAAACCGGAGTCCGGGATAAGTAGATAAGGGACAAGAGTCCTAGATTGGGAGAGCACTTCAGTCTGGATAAAGATGAGACTCTTAGAGGGTTTATCACAATCTAACTAGGAGTCCAGGATTAGCATTAAGACAAAATCCAGTGGAGCTAGGCTTCTATTGGGATTACATCAGTGTTAGCTATAAAAGAGAGGTACCCACATGGGTCAAAGGTAACTTTTTTTGTGTTCTGAATAGTGAGTTAAGCACTTTTGCTATCTTTGAGAGATAACTGACTTGATCGTCGGAGTGCCCCGGGTGGACGAACCACCGCCGGAATCTCTTCTTTCTGTGACAGGTCGTTCGAGCTTAATCTATTCTGCCAATGTTCTCCAGCTGAGTATCTGTTTGGCAGTGTGGTCAGAAATCGACTCACACAATTTGGCGCCGTCTATGGGAAAGAAAGAAGAATAGATGGCTAATAACAGACAGAAAGAGAAGGTTAGGAACGACACTTCTACTAGGAGCGGGAAACATATTGACCTTGACGTCGAAAAAGACAACTGCAACAAAGAGACTCGTGATAAGAATCACGGAGAGAAGGACGTCGACCAAGAGGGCGACGTACAAAGGAAATCAGACCGATGCAGGTATTATAACGAGGACGACCTCCAAGTGTGGAAAGAAAGATGCCTGCGAAGTGACGACGAGATGAAGGGAATGCCAAACAAATTAGCGGACCTACAAACGGTTGTCAACTTCATGATACAGAATAATGTCATGCAGCCACCACTCCCGTTACAAGATACGTCGATTCCAGCAGCCAAGAAAGATACCCGAAAAGATGGGCAGAAAACAGTCCCTATAGTCCCCCAGCACACCAGGACCGAGAAACACTCTCACCAGCCTTCAAGGGAGGTCGAGCGAGGAGAGTCAATAATGGGAGATTCTAAGAGGACGCATCGTACCAAGGAAGTTGACCCCAAAGAACATCGGCAAGTTCAAGGGCAGGAGTTGTGCTTTGACGCAACTAATGAAGAAAGGTCCAAGAGGACTCATAATGACACCCGGAGTAGTGCACCGAAAAGGCTGAAGTCAGGAGATAACCGAGCTGCAGGACGGACCAAGGAGGATCTGAGGGATTACCTCTAGAGGAAGCAACAAGATGCCGAGGTAACTTCCCCGGTTAAGCCAAGAACGCCATTCTCGGTAGAATTGGACAAATTTGAAGCCCCGAAGAGGTTTAACATGCCAAGATTCCAGATATACGATGGTAAGTCGGACCCCAACTTTCACGTCGATTTGTACCTGAACTCGATGGCATTGTACACTGGGAACGAGCCGTTGTTTTGCAAGATATTCCCCTCATCCTTCAGAGAAATTGCATCGGACTGGTTTCACAAGTTGCCGAAAGGAACTGTGAAAACCTAGGAAGGCTTGGCCGAGATGTTTGTGGCCAGGTTCGTGACAAACAAGCTACAACCATTGAGGGTGGATGCTTTGATGGCCCTGAAAATTGGCGAGGATGAAAGTCTTAAGGCCTATGCCAAAATGTATTATGAGGTATTCAACCGAATACCAGGATGCAACCAAGAGGTGGCGGTTGTGTCGTTTAAGAAACGGCCTGAAAGATGACTACCTGCTTCGAAAATCACTGGCAAAGACATTGTCAAAAGGCATGGAGGAGCTTATGGCCAGGATAGAAAAGTATGCCAGGGCCGAGGAGGACACGCCGGGGACAAAGGCGACAAAACAAGAGAAGAAAAGCGGCTTGCCGAAGCGAGGGCGAGGTAATAGTGGATATAATAAGCAAGAGACAGGATTAAGGGCTGCACAGGCAGTCACAATCGTATTCTGGATCCCGGTTTACAAAGTCCTGGAGAAAATCCAAAATCAGCCCTATTACAGAGCACCAGCAAGGATACCAGGCGAATTTATGGGAAAAAGTCTTGGCAAGCACTGTGCTTACCACAATGAAGCTGGACATCTGACTCAGGGATACAAAGCCCTGAAAGCATATCTGGAAGACCTAGCAAGACAGTGCCATTTAAGGGACCTAATAGACGAAGCCAGGATAAGGGAAGAGCAGGTAAGACTACCCCAGGCACCGGTAGCACCGCCACCCCCAGCACCGCAATTGCAGACAGGTGGACCTAGAGTGATCAATGTGATTCACTCGAAGGTCAATGAGAATGAAATCCGTGGGGAGACTCAGAAGGTAAAACACTTATAGCATGTGTACCAAGTCCGTCAGAAAAGACCTAGGGCAGACGAATGCCAGGGACCAATGGTGTCTCTTATTGAAGACGACTTAGAGATGGTGCAGAATCCACACAACGATGCCTTGGTAATATCTCTCCAGATTGGAGAGTGCCAAGTGAAGCGCATCTTAGTTGACCAGGGAAGCTCTTGTGACATCGTGTATGTCAGGTGTTACAAGGAGCTTGGCCTTTACGAAGATGATCTGGAGCAGTCCAATGGCGCAATGGTTGGGTTTAATGGAACGCCGACGTGGCCCCTGGGAGCATCGAGTTTGAAGGTGCAGCTGGCACCAAAAAGATAAGAACAGAGTTCACCATAATCGACACCTCCTCCCCTTACAATGCTATCCTAGGAAGGCCATAGCTGCATGCAATGGGGGTTGTTCCCTCAACATTGCATCAGCTATTACGGTTCCCAACAGAGCATGGAATAGAGGAGGTTAGAGGAGATCAAGTGCAGGCAAAGAATTGCTCCATGGTAGCAATGAAATCCACCTGCAACATACGAGAAGCAGAAGCAGTAGAAATTGAAAATGAGGACATGGAGGTCCTTGAAGATGTCGGCAAGGAACCAGCCGAGAAGAGTGAGAAAGCCCTGAAGAAGGTCTTGGTCCAGCAAGGGGATGAAGAGCGTTTTTTCCTTCTTGGCTCAGGATTGGCCGAGGAAGAGGAAAAGGAGTTAGAGGCATTCCTAAGAGCAAACCTTGAGGTGTTTGCATGGACACCATACGAAATGCCAGGCATTGACCTCGAGGTCACTTGCCACAGACTGAATGAAGACAGGTCAGCCAAACCTGTCATCCAGCGAGCAAGAAGGCCGACACTAATGCATGTTGAAGCAGTAGAAGAGGAAGTGGATAGACTTCTGGAAGCCAGAGTCATTCGAGAGGTAAATTACCCGACATGGTTGTCAAACACAGTGGTTGTGAAGAAAAAGAATGGTAAGTGGAGGGTCTGCGTGGACTTCACTAGCCTGAACAAGGCCTGTCCCAAAGACAGTTTCCAATTGCCAAAATTTATCAATTGGTAGATGCCACTTCAGGGTATGGAAGGATGAGCTTCCTGGATACCTACAAGGGGTAACATCAGATAGCTATGTACCCCCTAGATGAAGAAAAAACTGTATTTATCACCGCAAAATGGTTGTATTGCTATAGAGTGATGCCTTTTGGATTGAAAAATACAGGAGCAACTTACTAGAGATTAGTAACTAAGATGTTCAGACATCTAATTGGCAAAACTGTGGAGGTATACATAGATTGCATGGTCGTGAAGACCAAAGAACCTGAGGGTCATCTAGAAGACTTAAAGGCAGTTTTTGACATCCGTAGAATATATTGGCTTCGACTCAATGCATCGAAGTGTGCATTTGGAGTTGGGTCTGGTAAGTTCTTAGGATATTTGGTTACCAGAAGGGGCATTGAGGCTAGCCCGGATCAGATCAAAGCCATCTTAGAACTGAAGAGCCCAACATCAGCAAAACAATTGCAGATGTTGACTGGAAGGTCTGCAGCCTTGAATAGATTCATAAGCAGAAGCTCTGACAAGTGCAAACCTTTCTTCAGGTTAGTGAAGAAAGCCACAAACTTCTTATGGACAGAAGAGTGCGAAATCGCCTTGACCGACTTTAAGAAGTATTTGACCACAGCTCCAGTTCTCTCAAATCTAGTAGCAGGAGAAGAGTTATTTTTATACTTGGTAGTTTCAGAACATGCAGTGAGTGCAATAGTAATCAGAGAAGAAATGGGAGAGCAAAGGGCAGTTTACTACGTAAGTAAAACCCTGGCAGATGCAGAGACCAGATACCTACCCTTAGAGAAGTTAACACTGGCTTTAGTAATGGTTTCCAAGAAGCTGAATCATTACTTTCAAGCCCACAAAACTGTGGTGTTAACTGAGCATCCTTTGAAGTCCCTGTTACAGTAGGGAGATTTAACAGGCAGAATAGTCAGATGGGCAGTAGTGTTGGGCCAATATGACCTAGAATTCAGACCCAGAATAACAATCAAAGGCCAAGTCTTAGCCGACTTTGTGGCCGAGTTCACGCCAAACACCGTCATACATCGGGCTCTGTGGAGCCGAGGTATACAACGTCCAAATAAGCAAGGAAAAAACCCAGCGGGGGACAGCAGAACAAAGGAAGGAAGAAAAACTCAGGCCCTGCAGTATTTACATCGGTGACTCCTTCTGGCTATTTGTTGATGGGAGTTCAAACCGACAAGGAACGGGGAGTGCTAGTATCTCTAGATGGGTAGATATTGGAACAATCCATTCGTTTAGGGGTTTAAGGCCTCAAACAATGAAGCAAAGTATAAAGCACTAATCGTAGGATTAAAACTGGTAGTAGCAATGGAAGCCGGCGAGGTAATAGTCTTCTGTGACTCCTAGCTTATAGTCAACCAGGCAATAGGGGAATATGCAGCCCGAGATGAAAGGATGTCGGCCTATGTAAAGGAAGTGGGCAGACTAGTAGCCTTACTTCAAAATTGTTGACTATAGCAGGTTAGCCGAGATGACAACAGCCATGCTGATGCTCTGGCCAACCTGGCTAGTGCAATGAAGCCTAGAGAGGTAAGGACAATAATGGTTGACTACTTGTCCGGTCCAAGCATAGAACCACTGAACACAGAGCGTGAAGCAATGTGTGTGGAGATGGGACCAAGTTAGATGGATGCAATAATAGTATTCCTTAGAGATGGGAAGCTGCCAGATGACCGTAAAGAAGCGCACAAGATCAGACTGAAGTCGGCAAGATTCAGTTTGACAGCAGAAGGACATCTCTACAGAAGATCTTTTACTGGACCCCTTCTGAGGTGTGTGTATCCTGCACAGGTTGAAGACTTTCTATACGAGATACATGAAGGAGTATGTGGAAGCCACGTTAGGGGCAGGTCACTTGCTCATAGGGCCATTACTCAGGGGTACTGGTGGCCCTATATGCAGAAAGATGCTGAAGCTTACGTTAAGAAATGTAAGAAGTGCCAGAGGTTTGCACCTTTGATACATTAACCAGCAGCAGACTTGAACCCAGTATCCAGCCCTTGGCTATTTGCCCAATGGGGCATGGATCTTGTTGGACAACTGCCTCAAGCAACTGGACAAAGGAAGTATCTACTGGTAGCAACAGACTACTTCACCAAGTGGGTAGAAGCTGAACCCCTTGCCAAGATTCAGGACATTGATGTGAAGAACTTCATATGGAAGAACATTGTCACTAGGTTTGGGATCTCAAGAGCAATAATAGCTGACAATGGTACACAGTTTGACAGTAAGCTAATCAAAAGCTTCTGTGCAAAGTACAAAATCAAGAATTATTGCTCTATCCCAAGCTTTCCTCAAAGTAATGGGCAAGCAAGAAGCCTCCAATAAAGTTATCTTAGATGGGATCAAGAAAATGAGGAGTCCTCATTTGCCATGGCTTATGGCACAGAAGCAGTCATTCCACTGGAGGTCGGCATCCCAGGGATCAGAACCCAGGGAGTAGAAAATAGGACCAATGAGGCATTCCTGGCCCGAGATCTAGATCTGCTAGAAAAAAGAAGAGAGAAAGCAACAATTCAGCTGGGGGTATACCAGCAGCAGCTTGCCAGGGCTTATAATAAGAAGGTGAACCCGCGAGAGTTCCAAGTTGGTGACCTTGTCCTGAGAAAGGTTGTCGGCAACAAGAAGGATCCCAGAGAGGGCAAGCTTGGCCCGAATTGGGAGGAACCCTATAGAATCATCTCGGTCTTGGGCAATGGGGCATATCGGCTTGAAGACAGTGAAGGCAAAGAGTTGCCAAGACCCTGGAATACTTGCAATCTAAAGTTTTTCTATCACTAGATTTTCTTGTTTTTTAAAGTTTTCTTTTGTTTTGTTATTAGCCGAAGTAATAATAAAGTTTTAGCTTGATTTTTAAACGTGTGTAGTATGACTGACCAGATACTTGACGATGTTTCTGATTAAAACATGACGAATAACTTAGACATATTATATGACAGAGTTGAATTATATTGCATATAACATAGTTGAACTAAGTTAGTGATGTTTCTAAGTGAAACATGATGAATAACTTAGACTTATTATATGGCAGAGTTGAATTATACTTGCATATAATATAGTTGAACTAAGTTGGCGATGTTTCTGATTAAAACATTACAAATAACTTAGACTTATTATATGGCAAAATTGAATTATACTTGCATATAATAGAGTTGATCTAAGTTGGCGATGTTTCTAAGCGAAACATGACGAATAACTTAGACTTATTATATGGCAGAGTTGAATTATACTTGCATATAATAGAGTTGAACTAGGTTGGCGATGTTTCTAAGCGAAACATGACGAATAACTTAGACTTATTATATGGTAGAGTTGAATTATATTTGCATATAATAGAGTTGAACTAAGTTGGATTAACCTAGACTTGTCATATCGACAGAATCAGACACAGATTGGAGCTAAGTGCATGTCAGTCAGATTAACAAAGAGATCAAGGTTGGTAACCTCGGCCAGTCTTTGTTCGAATCTAACCTCGGCGACGAGGTCAAAGCCACATGCTTAGTGAGAACCCAAGTGGAACTTAAGTCCACATTAAGGGGCAGAGGGTTGGAGAATGATGCTTGGGAGTTGGAATTTACAAGCTAAAGTTGGTTGTTGAAATTTTAAGAAAAATTTACAAGTCAAAGTTAAGCCGAGATTATGTTAAAGGAAGTTGGTTTAACACTTGTTGAAATTTTAAGAAAAGTTTACAAGTTGAAGTTAACGAAAGGTCTTGAGTGAAGTGGCAAGTTGTAAGTAACACTTGTGAAAATATTATGAATATTTTCAAGTGTTAGGTCAAAACCGAGATAAACTGTTAGTGAGTATAGCCGAAGTATTCCACACCGAGAAGATCACACAGTTAAGGTGTACATTGAAGGCATATAAATTGTTCTAAGTATAGAATCATAAAAGAATAAAAAGAAGACAAACATGAAATCACATTAAAAGAAGAAATTTAAAGTTGCATTCAGATAAGGAAAGAAGGCACTTTGGCCTAACATTGAAGTGTAATTGTTCAAGACTACAAAAGTGGCACGTTAACCAAATTAAAGCTTACATTGTTTCAAAGTAAGAGAAAGTACAAGGTACAAGAAATAAAGAAAAACATCAAAGTAAACTACTCAGCATCGGCGGCGGGTTGTGTCTCACCCCCAGAAAACAGTTGGGAAGACTTCTTGGTAGCCTTCTCAGCCGCGAGCTCAGCATCGATCTCTTGAAGAGTCTGGTCGATGCTCTTCTCGGCGATAGGCGCGTCAGATGTTGTCTGCTCAGGGGTAGCATCTTTGGAGACCTCACCCTCATCATCCTGAGACAAGTCCACGACTTGCTCATTCAGAGTAGAGGACTTGGCCCCAGCAGCTTCTTTTTTCTTTTTCTCGGCCTCAGCTTCCTCCTCGGACTCAACCTCATCCTCGGATTGGCTTGGAGTGGGGGGGAATGGCAGGGTGAGATTGCCGGCATCTTTGAGAGAAGAATCCTCAGGGACAACCAACTTATTCAGAGCAGCCATCCAACTAAGGGTGAAACCCTTGTTACATGCCTGCTTGCCTGACTTGTCTCTTGTAGTCTTCTTTGACGTCGGCTGCCCCCTCGGCGTACGCCTTCTCATCCGCGGCCTTGATCTCGGCATCTTTGGTGGCCAGGGCAGCAATAAGTTCGGCCTGGACGTCGGCGGTCTTTGCCTCGGCCTCTTTCTTTTCGGCCTCGAGGACCTTGGCAATGGCTTTGACAGCCCCTGCCCTCTTCTCGGTCTCTTCTTGAGCTTTTTTGGCTTCCTCGGCCTGCTTCATGAGAGTCTTCATCTTGGCCTCAGCCCTGTTAATGGCCTTCTGCAAGCCAACAGCCTCCTTGGTCTTGTTGGCCAACTCCTTCTTGATGTTGAAGGCTTGCATTGCGAAGGAGTGGCCATACTAGATCGCCTAGAAGAAATGGAAAAGACAAAAAGTTAGAAAATTTTTCTGAAGTACAGAAAAATAGAGAATGTAAAGCACCAAGTATTAGGGGCTTACTTGTACGGAGTGCTGCAACATTAGAGCGAAGTTCTCATACTCCTCATCTCGGCATTGCGATTGAGATCTTGGGGGAGGAGCAGCGCAGTAGAGAGGGCAACGCCAACTTCAATATCATCGAGACTGTCGCTAACTCTAACCGGCTGTCCTTGATTGTAATGGGGGGAGCCCAGGGGGCATTAGATTTTAGAGAGCCTGAGGTTGTTGCCGATTCAGACCTTGGTCTCTTTGATCTAGTTGATTCGGAGGGTGCGGCCTCAACGGGCCTCTTTTCGGCGGCGGAGGCACTTTTTTCTGCCTCGGCAATTTTAGAGATCGGCAAGGTGTCTTTAGTGTTGATTTGAGTCACCGTTGCCTTGGGTTGGGCTTTCTTCAACCTTTTTGGTTTCGACTTTGGCTGAGGCTAGGATGGTGCTGCTTATGCAGTGACAGTATCGGGGATGTCGGCTAAAAGGTCGTCTGCAACGGCTTTCTTATGACCCATCTCGACGGTGATTGCAGTTCGACGTCGGCGTTTGTGTTGAGATGGAGGGATCAGTTGTGGAGCCGAGGTCGATGGTTGTTCTGCTAGATCAGAGGTTGACCCCTGATCTGGCTGAGGGGATGAAGTTGTTGGAGGAGTTGTAACAGAAAGAGGCAACTTGCTCTTTTTTGGGACGTTGGGCAAAACAAATTTGTAAGTCGGGATGAAGTTGAGCAGCAAGGGAGCTTTCCGCCGCTCAACTGGCAGACCCAACAACTTTTTGAGGTCCTTGCTGGGAAAGAAGGACTTCCGAAAATCCTTTGGTGGTTGAGGAAGAGCTGCAAGAAAAAACAGACATTAGTACATATGTAGAAGGAACAAAGTGTTAAAGACTTGAGAGCAAGTAAGGTGACTTTTGGCTCTTACCATCACCCTCTTTAAAAACTGATTGGCTCAAGGGATAAAGATGGAGGTCCTCATTTGGTGAGAATTTCCAGTTGCCCGAGACGATGAAATAATCGTCCCCGGTATCTTTGTTGGAATCAGGGAGGTCGGCGATGAGTTTGTATTGGGTCGACCTCGGCTTAAGATAGTAGATGTAGCCTTTTTCTAAACTAAGACTGTACATAGTGTAGCAGTACTGGATGTCGGCTAAATTTACCCTAGCATTCTCTTTTTTGGCTAAGGCTATTATGCCGTTGATAACATGGTAAGAGTTGATGGCGAGCTGCATTGGGTTCAATTTGTAGTAATGGAGGACTTATCGGAAATGGATGTCAAGTGGAAACCTGAGTCCACATTCTGTGAAGGCTACTACAGGGAAGGGCATGGAGTCGACTATGGGCATGATAGAGTCATCCTCCCTAGCCAACCTGAGATGGACATTGGCCGGGATGTCAAACTCCTGCCTGAAGTATTCTAACTTAGTTGGGGTGTCTACTCTATACCTCCACATGCCCATGATGTTGGCTTGGAGGAAAGTGTTGGATTTCAAAAGGAAGTGTTTTGTGAAGGTTTGAAGGACCTCGGCTAAAACCTAAATGTGTGCTAAGAATTTGTGAGGATCTAAGGGGAATTCATTTTAGTTTTCCCTAAGATTCGTGAGTTCTACGACAAATCCCAAACCTAAGTCTAGGCAAACAAAGATTGAAGGCAAGAATCTAGAAAAGACACAGAAAACAGAAACAAGAACAATGATTCAGAATCAAGAATAGTGATAAAGTTTGTATACGTGTATAAGGCCAAGAACAGTGGCAAAAATCAATAGATATGTAAGTAATGTGTGTATACACAGGAAAAGATTGGCGAAAATAAAATCATGAGGCAAACATGCCCTTATACATGATTGAATTCAATGCACAAATGAAGGTTCAAGAACATGAATAAAGTCACAGTAGCAGAATATAAAGGTAACAGTTTGAGGAGAAACAAGAAATAGAAACAAGGAGGAACAGTGACTCACCGAAGAAAATGAAGCCGGTGTCGAGTACGCCGGAGTCAGATGATGGCAGCGACCGGAAAAGATCAGCAAAGGCTTCACCGGAAGGGAAGAATGAAAGTGGTTGCAGAGCTTGAAAGCTTAAAACAATGGCAGATTTAGGAGAGTAGAGAGAGAAAGTTTGCATGAAAATGATGGTGAAAAAGTGAAAAGACGGAGAGAGAGAGAGGTAATTTTGAGCAAAATACTATCAATGTGCCCAGGACGACATGCTTGTCAGACGGCGCACGCAAGCACGATGTGACTTAATGGCGCGTGTCAGGTACGGCTTAATAGGGGAAAGATGCGTGGCAGAAACGGTTGAAATACTGTGCATGACAGCTCACACGCGTGTTGAAACTCTTGAAGTTCTTGGTTTAATGAAGAAAAGACCTCGGCTAGGAGGATGATCTCGGCTAAATAATTTGAACCGACTTGGTTATTTGTTCTAAGGCATTGATGAAAACAGATTACAAGTCTTGGTCGTATGGGGCCAACGGATGATGACCTTGATAATGAAGGATAAAACGAGCTTAGCCGACGTATTAGGTAGAAGAAATGATATAGGTTCCATCACCTCAGGATGCCGAGGTAATAAAACTTAGGGAGCAGTTGTGGGGACATAATTTTGAATGACAACACGTAGCCGATGTGGCATCGAAGTGTCAGCCGAGGTGCCACGTGTCTTGGTCATGACGCTGACGTAATCTCGATTAGGCCAAAGTTATCTGCGAAGAAACCGGAGTCCGGGATAAGCGGATAAGGGACAAGAGTTCGAAATTGGGAAATGACTTCAGTTTGGATAAAGATGAAACTCTTAGAGAGTTTATCCCAATCTAATTAGGAGTCCAGGATTAGCATTGAGACAAAATCCAGTGGAGCTAGGCTTCTATTGGGATTAGGTCAGTGTTGGCTATAAAAGAGAGGCGCCCTCATGGGTCAAAGGTACGCTTTTTGTATTCTGAATAGTGAGTTAAGCACTTTTGCTATCTTTGAGAGATAACTGACTTGATCGTTGGAGTGTCCCCGGGTGGACAAACCACCACTGGAATCTCTTCTTTCTGTGACAGGTCGTTCGAGCTTAATCTATTCTGTCAATGTTCTCTAGCTGAGTATCTGTTTGGCAGTATGGTCAGAAATCGACTCACACACCAAACAACATTATACCATAATTTAGAAGAATTGCATTGTTAGAGAGAGAGAGAGAGAGAGAGAACCAGATAGAGCAACCATGTTCCTGCTGGAAAGGCCAAAAGCATTGGATCTAGATATAAGTTCATTAAGGTTAGAAGTAGGAGGAGGAATATTTTTATTGGCAACGGCTAGGCTTGGCATCTCTTCTTCCTAGTTTCACATTGCAACTAGGCCCTCCAAGTTATTGTGATTTATGTAGCATGAATTATAAAAGATATGTTGATGATTTGTAAACCTCAAGAGAAAAAATAATTAGCACTTCTATTTGTTGAATGGAATGATGTATTTTATCCATTTATTTATTACAATAACAACAAAGTCTCTTGTAGCTACACTGGGACATACAAATTTCATCGTAATCTTTATATTGTCAATAACATCAAATCCCCTGTTAGACTTAACATTTGATAATGCCGTCATCTCCCCTTATGAAAGAAGATGTATCATGACATCATTTCTAGAGCCCAAACAACCTACTTTTCCACACGTAGAATGATAGTGAAATCAATCATATCTTCTAACACTAAAAACATATTTAATAATGGCTTATTTTGATAAATTGGTTAAAAATCTATTTTTTAATTTTTTTAAATCATATTATCTCTCTATTTTTATTTTTATTTTTGTATTTAAAAAAAAAAAGAGTTAAAAAGTTGATTTTGAACCTACTTCTCAAAATAGATCAATGTTTTCAAGTCAATAAAAAACTTAATACTATAATTAGGTGGGGGTAAATTTTATTTCAGATGTACATTTAAAAAAAAAAATACAATACCGTCAAGCTAGTCATTAAAAAATGTTAAATTTTGTTTGTGCCTTTAAGACCTGTACGTTTTGACAAGAATACATCATTTTCCTCTCTCCTAACAGTATTTTATTTTTCAATTGTTCAAGTGTGTGCCCTCCATTAGCTGTGGACTTTCAATTAGCAGCTAACAACATTTGACTCTTTTTCGAAATTAAATTATACAATAAACCAACAACAAATGAATTTCCTACTGCTTATCCAATAAATAAAAGAAAAATGCTTGAGAGCACTAAAAAGAGAGCACTAGAAGGAGCACTAATGATGTGGCAGTGGGCCCCGCTCACTTTCTATGCCTTGTTCTCTTTTTTTTTTTTACCATTCCCAATGCATTAGTGCTATTAGTGCTGTATTTTTTAGTGGCCTAAATCATTGTTGCAAATAGAATAAAAAAATCTCAAGACATAGCAACACCAATAAAATACACTAGTTACATAAATTAACATAGACACAATAATTATAAAATTAACACCACAACAAATTAAAGTTTAGGGACAAAATTATCTTTTAAGAACGAAATATTTTAATTATCAAAAGTGTCATTATTGTAATTTAGGGATGAAATTGGATATTTAATGATGAATTTTTTCCTTTTAAGACCAAAAGTTTAATCAAAAAATAATTATTTTTGGTACCAAATTGTTTTGACTCTAAAGTGCATTCATTGGTGATATTTTTAAAATTGTCGCTAAAAGTTTTTTATTTGACTTTTCGGGAAGTTTAGCAAGGACTCTCGTGAATGACACAAATTGATCCCCAAATATTTTTTGCAACAAAATTTTTATTTTTACGAAAAAAGTTTAGCCTCTAAAACTCTTATATGTTGTAATGGAAGAAATTTTTTAAATAATAACTAAATAGTGGTGACTCAACCGTTTTTTAATCCATTACCTAAGGCTACCAAAAAAAAGGTTCAAAAAATTCTTAATACCAAAAGCTCAAAATTTTAGTTACTTAATAAAGTAACGTCTCATTATAATATTTAGCATGAGTTTTCAAAAAATCTTAGGCCATTACTGTAAGTGAAAGGACAAAGTAAAAAATTACATTAACGAAGCAATTGTGGAAGAATAAGTGAAGAAGAGAGGCACCCATCCGAGCTTATTTTGATATTGCAGATTTCACGGTGGTGAAAAGGTTTGGACAAGACTTGGAGTCAATGTTTCAAAATGCGGCGTTACGTAACGGTTACAGCAATAAGCACCATGCATTATCCTTGCTTTTGCAGTGTGATTGAGATTCACAGGTGTGTCGGCCGTAGCGGATGTCTTAGCAGCCATAACGGTGTCGTAACGGCCCATTACACACCATTACACAATGTTATGAGATGATTCTTTAAAAAATAAAAAATAAAAACAAAAATAAAATAAAAAGCTAAAAAAATATATATTGAACAGATTTTGTACATACCTTTATGGTTGAACAGATTTTGTATAGAATTTGTCTACAAAAAACTTGAGTTCTTTTGAAGTGAGATTCTTCAAACCTATAATCTTTAGATCAAATCCACAGCCTTTAGTGTACTTCAAAACTCTCCAATTGAGATTCAGATCTTCAGATTCACAAATTTTTAACAATCGTTAACTGAGTTTTTGATAATAATAATAATAATAATAATAATAAAAGAGTGGTTCATAGGAAGAGGGATACAAAGAGAAGAGGAAAGATGGAGGAATGAGAAATAGAGAGAGAGAGAAGAGGAAAAAGATGAAGAACCCGTGTTGAAGATGAAGAAGGAGATGAATCTTGTAAAGGGAAGATGTGAATCTTGTTAGGGAAAATACATGATTTCCTACAAGTAAATCAATCAATGTGAATAAAAATTAATGCAAAAAAATTAAATCAATAGCAACACAAGAATTTTTATGTGATTCCCTCAATATGAGGTACGTCTACGGGATCAAAATCCGATTTCACTATCAACTGAAAGTTTCCAAACGATTACAAACGAAACACGAATGGTCTCATAAAACCACCTATAGGTAAATTCGAAATAATCACAAATAATCAAGAGGAAAAACCTCACTAAATAGATTAACAAAATTCTTCGAAACAAAGTGAAAGAAGATCCAAAATAATAACCCAAATTAGCTTCACCAAAGCAACCGAAGATGCACACATACAATGCTTCAAAGAGCCAAACAACAAAGTAAGAAAGAGAACTTCCGAGTAGAGCCGAAAAACAGAACTCACCCAATTTGATTCCACCAAAGATATGATGATCACGGCTACTTCTTTTTTTTTTTTTTGGGAAAAACAGAACAATCCCAAATATATTATAGATTTTTAGGTTTTTTATCAAAACCCTAGTTATTACCAAACTGATTATAAAATACTTATTGGATCTCTAAAAGTTAGATATAGTATATTGAAAATATATTACAACCAACAACAAACCAAATTAAATATTTTAATAAACCAATTGGGTCCCATACTTCACTAAGGAGGTACACCCAACAATTCTCCCCCTACCGACTTAGGTGGAGACATCAACCATACCGGCTAAAGTTCAACACTTTAAATGTTTGTCGCTCGACAAAGTCTTAGTCAACATATTCGAAATATTATCATCCGTGTGAACCTTTTCGAGTTGTAACAATTTCGAATTTAACACATCATGAATCTAATGATATCTCATGATTGTGTTTTAGTTCTTTCAGCCTCAATGAAGAGGACTTTTACTGGTGGCTTTGTTTTAAGAAAATTAAGTAAACAATAATTAAACGAGGAATAATTATAGCATCTCATTAAGTAAAATGAAAGACTTACAAAGATCCAAATTAGCCTCGTAGAGACAGCAACAAATTATTTGAAACTACTCCTATGAACGAAATGCAGTGCAGGAATTTGAAGAACAAAAACATAAAGAACAAGAAATGTAAAAACTGAAAAAGAAATAAAGTAGATAAAACTGATCTTTGAGTCTGAGTCTGGGGGTCACTTTCGGGGGCCTTCTCTGCTATTTATATTTCTCAATGACAACCGTCGAATTGCATTTCCAACTGTTGAACCATCCTTCCATGATTGCTGATCATATTGCCTTATAGTTAGCTCCACTATGCCATATCTGCAGTTAGGTTTCCCTCTCGATTTTTGAATTTCAATATGAATAACCGTTGAAGCCACGTCATCTTACATCTCTTTGCTGATCCAGTGCTACGCAGATCTACAAAAACCAATACTAACTGCCATGTGTATGATTATGATTGAAGACTTGAATTGCTTTCCCATATTGTCATCATCCTGCCACGTGATTGGTTTATACAAAATATATAGCCAACACCATCGAAACGAAACATTGAACAATATTTAGGCGTCATAGATACCAATCCTTTATGGTCAAGAATTCAAGATTAGATGCTTAAATCTATATTTTGAACACTTAGAATGCTGGGAAAAGGTATTATGTCACATGGAAAATTAGCTATGCAGTTTCTAGAAAATGAAGAAGAAAGTAGAATTACATTAACGAAGCAGTTGTGGAAGAATAAGCGAACAAGAGAGTCACCCATCCTGGTATCTTTTGATATTGCAGATCACACAACAGATTTCACAGTGGCAAAAAGTTGTGGAAAAGATTTGGAGTAGAAAGTGGGAGAAAGTTGAGCTGAAGAGCTTCCCATGAAAAGCACAAGGAAAGCCAAAGTCACAATGGCCTTGAAAGAAGAAGAAAATGACGCCATTCATGTGTATGAAAACTCAAGTAATTTACGAAGAGGTGTGTTGTGAACAAATGGTGCAGAAAAGGGGTAGTATCAGGGCCGACCCTGAGCTTCTAGGGGCTTAAGGCGAAATAATTTTTCAGAAACTTTTTAGATATTTATAAAAAATAAAAATAAAAATCACTTTGTTTGGTTTAGAGTTCTCAAAAATAAGTGTCTGAGTTTGCAATTTGTATTTTTTTATATTTTTTATATTTGGTAACTTTTTTAAAAAAAATATAAATGTTATAGTTTTTAAGTGTATCTAAATTAGATGTATCTACAAAACAAATAAATAAAAATTGTGTAAAATATTTTTTTTAAAAAATACTAAAAAACACATAATTGGGCCATAAAGCGAGAGAGAAAAAAAAAATAGGCCACACAAAATTAGACTAATGACTAATACATATATATATATATATATATTTTATATTTTATTTTTTTAATTGGACTAACAACTAAAACTTATAAATATTTTTTAATTGGGCCTTTTATCAATTGGGCCAAATAGATTTTTTGAGGCTATCTTTAAAATGGCTTAAATTAATTAAATAAAATTGAGCCATTTTAAATTTTTAATATGGTGCAAGACTAAATTAGGGGGCCCTTTTTTGGGCCTAATTTTTGGGGCCCTAGGCACAGGCCTCACCAGCCTTAGCCCAGGGCCGGCCCTGGGTAGTATATATAGAAAGCTTCTAGTATGACATTTCTCAAGGTGTTGGCCTCTGGCAAGTTTCATAAACTAACATTGCGTAGCATTTCTATGTTTAACAATAAACAAATTAGGGATTGAATTGATTGATAAGCCCATACTACTTTTGAAAACATGTGTTGCAAATAAAAAAAAAATGAATCATGGTTTTTCTACTAATCTAACATTAAAAACATATTATTTTGAACGATTTTGTGGAGAGAGATTGTGTAGCTGAGTTGGAGAAAAGAACCCAAAAGAAATGAGGGCAAGGGTTTGAAAATGTTGATTCAAGTAAGAAGAGAAAAGGGAAAAAAAATATCGACAGACAAAAATTGTATAAAAAAACCAAAATTATTTAAAAACATGTGGCAGTTATAGCCATGAAATTATTTGTCAAATAAACCAAATTCTCACTTTTAAATTATGAACAAGATAGAGATGAAAATAAATAATGAAATCTTCGTTCAATCATGAAGTGACATATTATGTGTTGTTTATGTTATATTATGCAATGATTGGATTAAATAATCTTTGTAACTAAACAACGTGGAAGGAAAAAGTAATATCCAACAGCAGAGGGTCTCTTGCTTCCTCTCAAAACTATATGATTTGGTCAATCGATTCATCTTGTACACATTTTTTTTTAATGTTGTGGTTCATGAATTTGAATAGAGATTTGTAAAAAAAAATGAAAAAGATAAGTGAAATCGTAATAAAATATAATTATGTTTCACCTAAGGTGTGCACGGATTAGAGTGATGTGGGTTGAAGTTAAAATATCAATTGGATCGCCTGTGGTGGTTTGTGTATTTTTTCCAACCCAACTGTCGTTCAACTGTGGATGAGTAAATCAATTAGATTTTATAGGTAGTTTTGACTGGACAGTTGGGCGGGTGCGACAAACACAGCTTTAAATAAAGCAACAAAATCAAATAATGGTTTGAATATTCAACAAAAATTTATAAATACATTAAGAGGTTCAAAATCAAGACTTTTGATTTGGGAAATAATATATTTATCACTTGAACAATAAATATTATATATTTTTTTAAATCAAAATCAATTTTATATTTTACAAATTTGCACACACTCATATATTAGTGGATGTGCTGGCAAATCTATAAAATATAAATTTAATTTTGATTTTAAAATATAAATATTATGTGTTGTTCAAATGATAAAGATGAAGTTTTCTAGGGCCAAGGAGATCATCAGAGAGGGTGTTCATTTTTTGAGGATTGCTCATATGAGAACTGCCTATGAAACAAATTCATTTTGAGTTTTAGTTACCCAATAATTGAAAAAAGTAGTTAATTTCATTTTCTATAGTGAATATCTTCATGTTCTTTTAAACTTTATTTTTGGACCCCACTTTAAACTGACAACGATAATCTGAACTATTCATCTTATAAATCTCGTAGTGAAACTGGGACGTTCAAAAAGTCAAATTCATTAGATATCAATGAATAAATAATTACAATTTTTTTTAATAATATGGATGGTTTAAGTTTAAGTTATAGTTGTTGTCCATTTAAAAAATTAAAAATGTTATTTATTCATGTATTTATAGTGATATCTAATGAAATTAAATTTTTGCACAACTTATTACTAAACCTACCAAATAAATGATTCAAATAATTGTTGTGGGACTAGAATGAGATTCACAAAATAGAATAAAAAAATATATAAAAGATAATGGTTTGAAGGAAAGTCATTGCCTTTTCGACAACATTAAATTGATGAATAACAAAAATAGCTGCCCTAAATCATATAAGTCTCGTTCAGGTCTTGCTCATTTATAGGCCCATTATGCCTTCAGATTGGGCCGTTTTCAATGTCGGAGAAACATACAACAAACTCCGGGTGATTCTATTTGTACTTAAATAATAATTTAGTACATTTCATTAGAATTTTAAATTTTTTATTAATGAGAACAATACACAATAAATTCTTAAAAAATATTATTTTATATGCCCAAACTATTTATACGTATTTTTCATATTCAACTTTTTTCATCTTTAGAACAAAACCAAAGATATGTTAAAATTTCAAAGTGAATTTGTTTTACAATATTTTTTTCATTTTTTTATAAATTTTTTAGATCAGCTAAATCAATTTTTTTTTAAGTGGGGAATGAAATTGTTCCTAAACGTTTCAACAATATAGTGGCAACTCTGTAGATTGTATCCTCGGGATACAACTGCCATTCTCTAGCACCAACAAGCACGAGTCTGTTTTTAACTCTTGGGGTATGAGGTGAAGAACCTTCGCCAATACGAATCTTTACAGCTTTTATTCGAATCAAGAGTTTCATGGTGTTATTAATAGGAACACATAAATAAATATGATGTTACACAGAATAATTTACACCAATTGTTTTTATATGTGAATAGAACGAATAGTTGTAATGAAAATTTTGTTTAATGCTTTTAAAAGAATTTTTTAAAATAGTGTAACTTAGGATTTTTAATTTGTTTATTGTTTAGGTATAATTTGAAGGGTAATTTGTGAAAAACTATAAGATATATTAAGAGTAAATTATAATCTTAAAATAATTTATAGAATATATCATAGAACCCCTCCAAACTCAAGGGCCAGATATGGTTTCAGTGGAGGCCCAAATTCATGTATCACCTAAATTAAAATAGTGCTCTTTGATTTTAGTCAGATTATTATGGATTTCCATCCCCTTTTACATGTAATTCATATATCAAACTATTACGCTATATTTGATTGAGGGATTTGGAAAGAAATTTAGAAAGAAAAATGAAAAAAGCATATAAAATTAGGTAAAATATATGTATATTTTTTATTTATATTTCACCTATTTTTTCACTCTCTGTTAATAAATTTATTCCCAAATCTCCTAACCAAATATAGAGATGGTTTGTAGTTCCATGCTATACATTTCAAGGCCCATTTTTAGCTTCTGATAATATAGGCCTACAATGGCCCAATTAAAAGCCGGAGCCCAGTTTAGTGGTGATACCCAATAACAAAACTTCAAACAAAATTAAAAGTCCAACCACTGGTGAGATCACAATGTTCAAAAACGTCAAACAAAATTAAAAGTCACATCCATATAAAATATATAAAATTAACAAAAAGGTGTGTTCATTTAGGACTTAAAAAAATTGAAAGTCTAACCACATGCATTCATAGCTTAACATAGCAAGCATTCTTCTCACCCTTGCCCATAAAATGACACCAAAAAGTACTATTTCAAACATATATTTCTATCACCAAATTAAGACAAGAAACTAGTTTATTAGTAATATTGAAGATGAAATGATCACGACCCTGATTAGTTAGTCTTCCTGCAATTCTTCCTTATCTCTCCATTCGATCCAGTGAGGGGGCTAATATCACCCATCTTAATCATGGCTGCAGCAAAATCAGAGTTGAAGGTGCCTGGATTGTTGCTATATGTCTGCACAAGTGAGTCGGTTGACCCACCATTGAAAAGTTGTTGATCAGAGTGGAGGAGTCCCCTTCGATTGACCAAGTTCTTGTAGTAGTTATTTTCGAATTTTGTTGGAGTTTGAAGATCAAGAGGTGCCAAATTGTTGTCTCCTGAGCCAACGGTTCTTGGGCAGTTGCCTTGTCTTGTTTGAGCAAATGAACTATCTATGTTGGTTTCATTGTACACACGTGCTCTGAAATTGGTGCACTGTGCTTGTCCAATTGTGTGAGAACCTAGTTTTGTAAGCCCATACAATAACTATGTCAAACAATAGAGAGAGAGATTGAATTTAAATGCTTTTTGAAAAGGTGTATGTGTACAAATGCAACTAGAGCAATAGTATATTTCACTAGATTTTTTCACTCATTTTATATCATAAGGGCACATTATATATAGAAATTATTTTCTTGGTTGTTTTTAAATAAAGAATCAATCCGTAGAATTTACGCATGCAATGTTACAAAACAATGGCATATAGCACTTTTATTACAACTATGTAATTAGTAATGCTATTTTGCTAAAGTATTTGCATAACGTGAGATGAACAATACATTTTGAGAGAGAGAGACAGAGAGAGTACATACCAGAAAGAGCAACCATGTCCTTGGTTGAAAGGCCAACAGCACTGAAACTACAGATAAGCGCACTAAGGCTAGAAGTTGGAGGAGGAAGGCTGCTATTGGCAGCACCCTGACTCGCTGTCCTGGCATCTCTTCTTCCAAGTTTTACATTCCAATTGGGCCCTCCAAGCTAAAATACAACATGAATAAAAGAAATACATGTTCATGAACTACAAAAAATTATTACAAAACCTAATAAAGTAGCTTGAAAAGCTGCCAAAAATTAAGAAGTGGATCAAATTCATTAAGTGCAATACATATCACACTAAATCTGAATTTGCACCACACCTTTCAGACTTTTTCTCCTAATTTCATAATTGTTTTTGAGTTGAACATGAAGGAAAGCATAATTACTACTTTTTACTTACAATAACAACCGAGTCTCTAGCAGTAACAGCCAATATATCAGCGCATGAGACTACACCAGGGCACGCCTTTTCTACTGCAGACTTTATATTGTCAATAACATCAAATCCCCTAACAGAATTAAAATTTGGAGCTGCCCTTTTCTCTCCTGTAAATGAAGATGTGTCATCAAGGAGGATTGATCCATCGCATCCCTGAAAAATTCAATAGAAAAATCAAAACACAAACATTGAACAATATTAGCCATCGAAAGCAAAACACTAGAAATGATAATGCTATCAGAGCCGAACCTGACTTTCTTGGGGCCTATGGTGAACTAAAAAAATGGGTCCCGACATTCATACATATTTTAATATTGATATAAATTTGGAATATTTTCGTTTGTTAACATTGTTAGTTTGTCACACTTTTTTGGTGACATAGTAGATTGAATTGTAAAATTTGATAAATTTCAAACTTCAAAACAATCTTATTTCTCCAAAGACAATTGTAACTGGTATAGTCAAACAATATTCTATAAATAATACACACATTTGGCAAACAACCATCTAATAATTTTAAATAATTCACTAATTCAGTTGTTTAAACAAATTTAAAAAACTTCATTTTTATACAACTAATATACTGTTTGGTTCACTGAAATGAAATTGAATTAAATGAAATAATCATTCTTTAATCTCTTTATAGATTAACTATTCCATCACAATGGTGAATGATAATTTTATTTGTAATATTTTTTTTTTAATTTTTTAGTAAATCAAATATGAGGATGAAGGATTGTTTCATTCCACTTCATTTCAATAAATCAAACATAACTTAAGATCGAAAATTATTTAAGAGCCCTATTTGTTAGACAGAATTTGGAGGCCTGAGGCAACAGCCTTGCTCGCCTTGTCTTAGGCCCGCCTTGAATGCTATACACCAAAACGTCAACTTTTTTTTTCTTATTGATGTGTAAAACGACGAACACAATCCTAAAAAAATATAAAAATATATAATTAAAGAGTACATAACACCATCATTTTGACTTGTGACATTAATAACATCTCTTTAGATGTCATAAATGCCAATCTTCTTTCTTTTTCTTTTTCTTTTCTTTTTTTTTTTTTTAATTTTGGACTTCAGTCTTTGTGATTAATTATTGGTTTACGTGGTCATTTCATCAATCATAGAATGATAGTGAAATCAATCATATCATCTTCTAACACTAAGAACATGTTTAATAATTGTTTCAAGTCAATAACAAAATAATACTATAATTAGGTAGGGGCAAATTTTATTTCACATGTACATTTAAAAAATAAAAAATAAAAAATACAATACAGTCAAGCTAGTTATTAAAAAATGTTAAATTTTCTTTGTGCCTTTAAGACATGTACGTTTTGACAAGAATACATCATTTTCCTCTCTCCTAACATTATTTTATTTTTTAATTGCTTAATTGTGTATCCTCCATTAGCTGTGGACTTTCAATTAGCAGCTAACAACATCTACTGTTTTGCTCATCCCATCAATAAAGTTTCTCTTTTCTTTATTGATCAAAAAAAAAAAAAAAACATTTAACTCTTATTCGAAATTAAATTATACAATAAAACCAACAACAAATGAATTTCTTACTGTTTATCCAATAAAAAATAAATAAAATAAAAAAATCTCATGCCATAGCAACACCAACAAAATACACCAGTTACATAAATTAACATAGACACAACAATTATAAAATTAACACCCCAAAAAATTAAACTTTAGGGACAAGATTATCTTTTAAGAAAGGAATATTTTAATTATTAAAGTGCCATTGTTATATTTTAGTGGTGAAATTGGGTATTCAATGATGAATTGTTTCCTTTTGGGACCAAAATTTTTCTCAAAAAGTAAATATTTTTGGCACCAAATTCCTAAAGTACATTTATTTGTGATATTTTTAAAATTTTGTCACTAAAAGTTCTTTTTAAGACTTTTCAGGAAGATTAGCAATGACTCTCGTGAATGACATAAATTGATCCCCAAATATTTTTTGTAACAAAATTTTTATTTTTGTAAAAAAAATTTAATTCTTAAAACTCTTATATATTGTAATGTAAAAATAAAAAATAAATAAAAAAAATTAACTAACAACAAAATAGTGGTGACTCAACCATTACTTAAGCCATTACCCATGGCTACCAAAAAAATGTTCAAAAAATTCTTATTACCAAAAGCTCAAAATTTTCAGTTTACTTAATAAAATAAAATCTCATTATAATACTTAGCATGAGCTTTTAAAAAATCTTAGGGCGCTACTGGTGAAAGGACAAAGTAGAGAATTACATTAACGAAGCAATCGTGGAAGAACAAGCGAAGAAGGGAGGCACCCATCCGAGCTTCTTTCGATATTGCAGATTGCACTGCAGATTTCACAGTGGTGAAAAGGTGTTGGGCAGGACTTGGAGTAGAAAGTAGGCGAAAGATGAGCAGAAGAGCTTCCAATGAAAAGCATGAGGAAAGCTAAAGCCGCCAAGGCCTTCAAGAAGATGAAAATGAAGCCATTGTGGTAAGTGTATTATAACTAACAACTTCTCAGTGTGATGAAAATGTGTTGTGAAGAAGAATGGTGTAGAGATTGGTGGTTTATATAGAGAGCTTTGAGAGAGTTATATCTCAAGGTGTTGGCCTAGTCGGGTTACCTAACTCAACAAAAAAAAAAAAAACTCTGAGACTTTTAAGTATTTGCATGGCATTTCTACGTTTCATTAAGGGAAAAAAAAAACAATAAACAATTTAGGGATTGAATTGATTGATTGAGCAAAAAGACTAATGATGGGAATTTTGAAGAATACGATTGGAACTATACATGAAATTGACGAGTGAGGGTTGATTTGTTTTTTAAATCAAAAATATATATATAATGCAAATATTAAACATGTCTGGTTAGTGTCAAACTTAAATAATACAAAAATGATATGGATAACTCGTTTAATGAAAATTTAATTAAACATTTTAGTGTCAAATTTACTAAAAGGTGTCATGATATTTTTGAATTTCTTATATAATTTCATGTCACTAATTAAAAATATATGTGTAAAATTGAATTTTAAATTTAATATTATATTTAAATTGAAGGTAGTGTATTTTTTTTTTTTGTCACTATTTTAAAGCTAATCTAATAAAAATTATATATAATAATAAGATATAATTTTTGTGTATTAGAGAAATGAAATGAATTGAAATAAAATATTTTTACAAATAATTTTATTTAGTAGAGATTAGTTTTATTAAATTTAATTTATGAAAAAAAATAATTTAGGGGCACTTTGGAAAGATTGGTAAAAAATCAACTTTTTGGCTTTTTAGTTTTTTTTAAGCCAAAAAAATCAGTTTTTTTTACCCAAAATAACCTAGTTTTTTTTTGCCAAAAAAACTACTAAAAAAGACAAAAAATCAAAAAATCAATTTTTTACTAACTTTTCAAACACCACTTAATTGTTTCATATACTAGATTTTTTAACTAAGAATAACAATTTTTGACATGATACGTTAATATGACACAATAATATAAAATAATAAACAGATTAAATTAGGGTTAAAAACAAATTATTGAAAAAACGTGTTTTTTTTTTTAATATTTTTATATTTTTTAAGTTTGTGTAACAATTTATCAAAAAGGGGATCAATAAAGCGATCTTAAACTCATGATTCGGTGAAGATTGATGAGATCATGAGAATAAATGTGTGAAGTGGACTTTTCTCTACACCAAAAAGATTGAAATTTGAACATTTCAACAGAAACTATCCTTATTGGGTAATTTTAGATTTGCAAAAATTAGTTTTGATTAGGAACTAAGTTACAATGCCTGACAATGGAGGTAATTGGGCATAGGAGAAAAGTATTGGAAGACATGTGATTGTGAAGAAAGTTATTAACATTCAAGAAGTAGATGAAGTTACAAGTTTAAACTTCAAAAATTTACCATTAATTACACCAAGTCTTTTTCGACCTATTAAGCGTGGATACTTTGAAAAATATGTCATATTCATATCAAGTATTTATTAAGTATGGTATTTTGTATGGTACTTTTGCATATATATTGATTACATGAAACATATATCCAAAATTTTCTTTTTAATTTTTTAGCATACCCAGACATACCTAATATATACTCAAGTCATACCGTAACTTAGTCGAATCAATATTTTGTTTTATTACAGAGATAAAATTTCTTTGACTAGTCTTCATTTTTATTTTTCGTGTTATGCTTAGTATGATTTTAAATTTAAATTATGTTTTGTAAGTTATTTAAATATAATGACATTTAATTTTCGTTTATGCCTTTAGTTTTTGCATTAAATGTTAATTGTAGGTTAGATCGTAACAAATTAAACTATTTAATCAATTTTTGTATTACTCTAAATTTAAAATAAATATTTTTTTACAAATGTATCAAGCTGTACTCGTACCTTACTTTTTTTAGATTTTACCGAATCGACGCATTTGTATCGTACTAGTACCAGTACTCATACTCATACATATGCTTCATAGTTTTCGACTAATAGCTAATATCGTTTTATCCTATTTATATATGACCTTACATATTTTGCTATAATTAATTATAAGAAAATGACTGATTACATAAGACTCTCTCAACTATTAACGAATTCAAAAATGCTTAGGACCTCCAAAGTTGGGGATCTCATAACTTCCAAATGATGTGGACCAATTTTTTTTTTTCTTCCTAGACCAATCACAAGTGAAGGTTGTAGAAGTTGTATTTTTTTGAAGGTATGTGTAGACGTCCCGAACGCATCCCGGGGGAAAGGGAGTGCGAGTCCCCCCCCTGTTCTGGTTCGATATTGGGTCACTACAGTTCGAAGGACTCAAATGTCACGGTTCTCAATCTTGAACCGAAGAGTCCAAATCCGGCAAATCGTTTTGAAAACAGATTTTTTGAAAGAAGTGCCAAACATGGACTGTTTCGCCAGATACAGAGTCGCCACCTAAATATTTTTTAATGGGAAATTTAGGAAACCCTGACTCGGTGCCAAAGGCCACGTGTCCGTCATCACCAAAGTTGCCTCGGCTCGGGAACTTGGGTACTATTGGGGAAGGTCACTTCGTGAGCACCCCCGCTCGCCCCGGTCAAAGACCGGCCTCTACTAACCATGATATCTGTTTTTGAAAACATTGTGTGTTCTTATTCCGATTATTAGCCTAGGTTACTATGTGATGCGCACAGCATACAAGTATAGACCGGGTCGTCTGTATTGGAACAAAACATTTCATGTTTGTTTGTTTGAAAATGGTTTGATGGTGCTACCCGCAGGTAGGCTAAGACGTGGATTTGCACCCTCAGGTGTGCTTAGAAAACAGTGATTTTGCCACTATCTAGTGGGCTTAAAACAAACAGTCAATGCATTGTTCCAATCCAAATAATCCAACCTCCACCCACAGGCATTCAAGGCAGTTATATCACATAAGCAAATAGTCTCATGGCAAGCATGCTATTCATGGCAGTCACTCACACGCATGCAAGGATGCTAAAGCATAAAACTCACCGAGTACTCCAAGCCAAAACAGAAGCTCATTAGAAATCATGCATGATCCTAAATATGCTGAAATGCCTAATGCAACACATGCAAAATACAACTATAGCAGGCTCGGCTATTCTAAACATGGCATATGGAATGCTACAACTAACACGTATTCAATTTGGAATTGAAATACAAATGCAGTTTGTATGATGCGCCGAGCCCGGTGCGTGCAAAACAGATGAATGATGCAAACATGCTGTCATACTGTATGCTAATTGAAATATGCCCTATATCTAACCATTGTAAGCAGGTAAATAAAAGGGAGAAAGACGTGGGGTTGGAAGACATACATCACACTCACCCACACTTATTACAATTATGCCCTCGCGCAGAGGGTCCAAATAAATATACAGTCCCGAATGAAAGAATAATACAGTCCAAAATATTACAGTCCCAAATAATATACAAATTCCTAATTAATTAACAAATTAAATAAGAAAAATGTAAAACTGGCATGCAAGCCAGGGGCTGCCTTGATTCTGATGAATGATGTACGTTGGAGCTGCCTTGCGCGGAAATTCACTGGGATGCCCCAATTAGCCTCTGTTTTGCAATGTTTCTCGAAAAAGCGCGCCAAGCTTCGGAAGACCGCTGGTTCTGGATATGCCTGCAACAGAGAGCAGGAAATGGGCATAGCAATGTATTTCACAAATATATGCATGCCTCGATCCTCGTGCCACCAATCGCGCATCTCGATGCATTATGGCCGAGGAGTCGAATTGCACAACTCAATATAGGATGAATGCATATGAATGCTACAATAAAACCTAACTCCATCACGGATAATCCGGAGTGTCGGTGACTTGGGAATTGAGACACGTTCCGTTACTCGGAGTACGAAACGTGCCTCGTTTCCCGTGCCCGGGCTAACCCCTATCCCGAACACGATGCAATATGCATGATATGCATGAAATGCAGCTAATATGCAATCCTAACATACACAATGTTATGGAATGGCATGCACGCTAAACGAGGTAATACATAACCGGGCATACACAATGCTACGGATGAAATGGCATACGCAATGCAATAATGGGCTTTACACCAACATGAGAGAGCCTCAGCCACACTCACATAGGAAGCCGTTGGATGAAAATGAAGTGCCTCGAAATGCGCGCACATGGGCACGCGAATCGAGGCAATGGCCCTAAGGCATGAAATGACATGGAAAATGATATGCAAACATGCAAATGGAATTTCAGCACTCACAAATGATGCAAAACAGTCCCGGAAGGTGGGGAAATGACACCAAATGCACGGAATGGTCCCGAAATGCGACATTAAGCACCCGAAATGGCCTACAGCCATACTAAACATGCACAATTGGTACATGGAATGTAAAGACAGAAGCTAGGCAGCCCAAAACTCACATTTTACAGTAGAAAATAAAGCCAGACAGCAATCACAAATGGGGCAAAGATGGCATGCAAAAAATGGGGAACCAAGAGAGGTTATGAAGCAAGTGATACAAGCAATGCCCAAACAGAAAAATACCCTTCTACAAAAAATGAAGAGGGGCCAAAAATATGAATATTTACAGTAGATGACAAGCCCCAAATCAGTATGCGAATATGCTCAAAAATGTCATGCAAGATTGAGGCCAACGAAGGGCTATAACATGAAGTAGGTTAAGAATTCATCAAACAGCCAAAGTCCCTTAATGAGATATGTCCAAGGGGTCAAAATATGACCCATTTCAGTTCTGAGGATGGCCCAAAAACAGAAGTAAAATAGGCTAACAAAGCATGCAAGAATGGGGGCCAAAGAGGGATATAAAGACAAGCACAACATGGAGACCCCCAAAAAGGTTGATCCCTTCTAAAATGTTGTAGAGGGACACAAAATAAGCTTACTCACAGTTCATGATATGCTCCAAAACAGACTACATGTAGGTCAAACAAATCATGCAAACTTACGGTAAATATGAGAGATTATGAAGCAAGTGCATGATAGAGAGGCTAAATAGAGTTGAGCCCTTCTTCAATGCTGAAGAGGGGCTCAAAATAGGCCCACTCACAGTTTATATTATGCTCGGAAACAGATCACATGTAGGCTAGAAAAAGCATGCAAAATATTGGCATATAAGAGGATATTGAAACAAGTACCAAATGTAGGGCTCAAACAGGGTTGAGCCCTTGAACAAAGATGAAGAATGGCTCAAAAAAAACCTAGTTTCAGTTAAGGTCGGAGCCTGAAACAATGATAAAATAGGCCTAAGAAATGAGGCAAGAAAATGCTACAAAAGAGGGAAATTGAAACTTACCCTTGAAGACCTCTTTTTTTCTACTTCTTGGCTTGAGGAATGTTGCTTCTAAGCCTCTGAAAAACCAGCTCCAAGTATTGGAATGGAGTGTGGGGGTCTTGTGCTAGGGGTTGATGTAGAAATGGTGCAAGAAAAGGACTTTGGAGCTTGGAAATGAAGAGAAAATAGAAGGTGGAAGGTATGGAACTCTCCCAAAATGTGTCTAACAATGTCCCACCCTCAAACAAGAAGCCAAGCCTCTCCTTTATAGAGGAGAGGCATGAAAAATATCTCCAAGACCTCTCTAATCCTCCATACACGTGTATGGAGGATGGTCCAACTGGAAATCAGCTGGCACAGCTGGAATACACTGAGGGAGAGGAAAAATGGCCGGCCAGCTCAAAAAGGGAAAAAAGTCACTTTTTTTTGGTAAGTGGCCGGCCAGCCAGAGAAGGTGGCCGGCCAGCTAGGGTCAAAATGGAAAGTGAGAATTAATGGCCGAGCTTCACATATTGGTGTCCTCCCAGGTCTCCTCTTCACAACCATGTGGTTCAAAATTGGCAATTCTAAAACAGGAGAGAGAATAGGCCACTTTTAGGAGGGGTTCAAAAATGAAAATTTGAATTACTGGCCGAGCACTACTTTTTAGGGTCCTCCCATGTGTGTACAACACAAATATGTGGTTTTGGCTCGAAGAAAATGGCCCTAGGGTGTTCAACATTAGCCCGGAAGTGAGAAAAACGGGCGCCGGGGGGGCGCCGGAGGAGCATAACTGGTTGCTGAGACAATTGTTGGCCACCCACCCCTCAGTGACCTTCCTGGTGATAAAACAGAGGTACCTGCCAAAAATGAACAAAAACCGATGCAAAACGAATGCTCGGGGGGGGCCAAAACACGCAGTTCGGGGTCCCCGAAAACCGGCCGTTAAGCACCGAAAGTGGTGTTTGGCCACGAAGTGGGGTATCTAAGACCCCAGTGTCCCTTGAAGAGGAGTAAATGAGATGCATGCCAAAAACCAGAGGAATCGGAGATGGTTGGGTGGTCCCGAACCGAGGCACACGGCCTGACGGCTCCGAAAACTGGGAACCGGGCTCCGAAATGGACAAAATGGCCTACGGGCATGAAATGTAGCCCACGGCCACTGAGAGATGGTCTACGGGACCTCTCCCTCCCCTCAGGAAAGAAAACAGAGAAAATCGAGTCTGGTTCGCAAACCGAGGCAAGGCACAGAAGAGAGTTCGGAAGTCCGGAGGCAGGGCGCACGGCCGCGACTCTGAGACTTCTGAACGAGCACAATATGCAACATCACCGAGCGCTCAATCGGTGACGTCCGAATCTTAAGGTCGGTCAAAAATGGGGTGTCTATAGTTGCCCCTCTTTGACAGAACTCGGAAGTCACAGTGACGGGAGTAAATGTCAAAGCCCAGAGACGACCCATTTTTGACAAGGCCGAAGACTTAGACAATCATACAAGATGAACAGAGATATGTGCCCGTAGGCATGCCCGCAGGCAGGGGGGGGACAAAATGCAAAATGATACGCACAGGATCAGATGTAACTCAATGATCATGCAAGTGCAGCAAGTTGTAATGAAGCAAGTATTCGCAAATAGATGCAACAGTTTTAAGCAAGAATGCAAAGCAACAACTACATTTCATGCAGTTAGGAATGCGGAGAATTATTTAATTCTCGTCGCGTCTCACACGGAGAAGATACGATACCTGCGTGATTCGTCTGGTCGCACCAACCTCGAATGAACCGTACATACAATATCGTGCCTGCAAAAGAGAGAAATTAAACAAGAACAATATGCTAACAACATATATTCAATGTGATTCCGAAAGTTTGGCACACGCGGTGCCGGCGGGTGAATGCATAAAGCAGTGTGATATAGGTAAGGTGCGCAAGATAGCGCGATGCGACGCACTAACAAGTGCATGTGAGATGCGCAAGATAGCACGATAAAATGCATGCACAATGCAAGTAATGTGCACGAAATAGTGCGGTGCACGAAATAGTGCGATGCGCGAAATAGCGCGAGTGAAATGTAATGCACTAACAAGTGTAGGTGGGACGTGCAAGATAGTGCAAATGATACAATGCACAAAATAGTGCGATACGCTAAACAGCGCGATTGATTTGAAATGCACAAGATAGTGCGATGTGGTATGCAAAGCACAGGACAGTGCGATTGAGGTGCACAAAATAGCGCGATGAATGCAATGCACAAAACAGTGCGATGGAGGTGCGCAAAATAGCGCGAATGTAAACTGCACAAAACAGTGCGATGCGTAAAATAGCGCGAATGTAACTGCACAAAACAGTGCGATGCGCAAAATAGCGCGAATGTAAACTGCACAAAACAGTGCGATGCGCAAAATAGCGCGAATGTAAACTGCACAAAACAGTGCGATGCGCAAAATAGCGCGAATGTAAACTGCACAAAACAGTGCGATGCGCAAAATAGCGCGAATGATAAACTGCACAAAACAGTGCGATTCAGGTGCGCAAGATAGCGCGAATGATTTGAAATGCACAGATAGCGCGATTGATTTGAAATGCACAAGTAGTGCGATTGATTTGAAATGCACAAGATAGTGCGATTGAGACACAACCACAAGATGTACAAGACAGTACAAGTGAGATACAAAGTGTAAGTGCACAAGACAGTGCGAGCGAGATAAAATGCACAAGAAAGTGCGATAAAATGCATTTTCTATGCAAGTATGGAGGCATTTTCTATGCAAGTATGGAAGCATTTTCTATGCAAAAGATACGGGCATTTTCTATGCAAGTATGGAAGCACAATTTATGCAACATTGAAAGCAAGCATATTCTATGCAAGAATCATAACGATGCGCGGCACGCATGCAACAACAGTGTATATGAAAGTTCACATTCTATGCAATAGAGGAGCATCAAATATGTACTCTGGTGCCTCTGATTTGCTTCTTAGAGGACTTTACAACACACTCAGTTCAAAAAGGGCACACCCTGTTCAAATTGGCGAGAGATAACATCTGCATGTAAAACCCTCGGGTGTTACTTGGACTGTCATTCTGACTTGAAGCAGGCTTACACTTGAGGTAGAGGCGCACTCACACTTTGGTAGTATTAACAAGGCCTGAAGAGGTACATCCGGAATACAATCACGGAACTTGCTGAAGGTGAGGCTCACTCAGATGCTTCGATTTTCCTTCTTTTCTTTTGCCTTGTAGTCCGGAACCCTAAAAAGCTTCAGATAGGTCCTTGTTCTACTGTTCACACTTATCGGGGGTGGACACCGCGACTTTTTGAAAGAACCAATCCTGTTTTGCACAAATGTGGAGAACGGCACGGCACTCGGAGCACAAAATGATTTATTTTTGAAATTGAGAGATGAGTTTTCGACCAGGTATTGAGCCTACGACTGAACACAGCAAAAACGACTCAACAAGGAAATAAAAGGCACACAACCTAGACACATCGAGTAACACTCGAAACGACCCAAAACAAAATCGAGATAAACAAAAGACACGACACTCAGACGTGCACAGGGAGCCTGTTTCACCGGGTAGTGTTTCCCACCCTTTCTCATTTGTGATTCTCAATCACTCTGGGCACTCATCTCGATTTTTCTCTCAAAACCCTTTTGCTCACTTTTCTCACATCGCACATCTCTCTATTCTTCAATCTCTCATTTTTTCATCCCTCCCCTGGGTGGTTGATGGATAAACAGCAAGTTGTGGGCTCGTGCCCCTAGCATTCTGCTAGATTCTTCTTCTTCTGCACGCAGCTAGTGAATTCTTCCCATAGAAGGGTTGCGCTACAACTGGGTGTGTAGCAAATCTGTAACTAACATCGGTTGATGATGCTTTGCTGGGGAGTTTGGACGTGATCAAATCTGTCCAGATGATGGAGTGGAATATCTTGCCCCATTCCAGTTCGTGCTTCGCACTTGGCTTGATACCTCGTTGCGTGGAGGATGAGAGAGCTTTCAGCCCTTTTGTGGTTAGCTTCAGTGGTGCCTTTTTCTTGGCATGTAGAGTGCCCTTTTCGGCAAGGATGGTGCCCTTTTCTGGCAAGTATTTTGGCAAGTATTTTGACAATGGGGAAAAGACAGAACACCTGACTCAACTGTGCCCCTAGTTCATTATTTTGACCATTTTTTTTTTTTTGTTTTTGGCTTTCTACTAAAACAATTTTGACCCACATGAGAGTTAGATTAACATACTTGTTCAATTTTTTATTTGAAATCATGCAAGTCAGGCTATGAGCACTGAAAATTTTTCCTTTTTTGGGTCCGAGAAATGGTCCAGTTTTGGAAAAAATGAAATAATTTTCGAGAGAATTAGTCAACCTCAGTAAAAATCCTCAAAAAACTATTTTTGCAAACAACCACTTGCTCAACGAGCATGAAACCTACTCCTGAGATGCACAACCTCGGATCCAAAGGAAAACTGCCCCGTGCTTGAAGAGAGCTGCACGGCAACGGAAAGTTGCCCCTTGTTTGAACGGCACCGCGGCGCATTGAATGGCAACGGAAAGTTGCCCCTTGTTTGAATGACGCCGCAGCACACTGAATGGCAACGGAAAGTTGCCCCTTGTTTGGATAGCACGCGGCGCATTGAAATCAGTCCTCGGAGCGACGAACACAACTGGACTCTCGGATACAGAGAAGGCAAAGATAATCAAAACCATTACATGGACACAATCGAATTTGAATTGTTTTACGGCTGGACTTCAGAATGAAGTTGCCTACGTATCCCAAACATGGGAATCAAGCCTTACGTAGTTCGGGGTCAAGGTACACTCGGGTATTTAACCTCTCCTTTTTAGGCTCTAACTTTTGCCAAGGCACCCGTCGCGGGTTTTCGACCTTGCGAGCTTTGTTCTTCTTTCTTTCTCTTTTTTTTTATTCTTTTCATTCCTTTTTCTTCTTCTTTTTTTTTTTTTTTGCATTTTTCTTTTCTTTTCTTTTTGCATTTTTGTATCTTTGCATTTTTTCTCTTTTTTTTTTCTTTTTTCATTCTCTTCTTTGCTCTAACTTTTGCCTGGGTCGCCCTTCTGGGTTTTCGGCCCAGCGAGCCTCTCAAAGGGTAAAAATGTAACAAGTCCATGCCAAATGGTTCTGAGATTGAAGCCCTCTGTATCTAGGAGAGTGGCTGTTGTATTGATTTGCAGAAAGATCCACCTTTGGCTCGTCGAGCACATCGGACATTTTTTGCCCCTAGTTCGAGGGGTGCTTCTGATCTAGCCTTGCAAGCTTCTTCTGATGAGGTCTGACCTTCTTGATCTGACTTTGGTGCCTCTTGTTCGAGGGCTGCTTCAAATCTGGCCACACAGGCCTTACATTGTGGTCGACCGTTGAACATTCTGAATGCAAGTTCAAGGTTTGAAAGCAAAGGGGGGTCGAGTCTCGAGGCTGAGAGCGATCCTAAGCTGCACAATCTCAAGAGCGATTCCACACATGTCTTTGCAGGACCGCGCAAAACATTTTTTGAAAGTTTTTTTTTAAGAAAGCGACAAATCGCTCGCGCTGAAGACAGTATAGGATCAATCTGGATCAAAGCCAGGGTCCTTCTCAGTACTCACACTAACAAGCATGATTTCATTCATTAAGGGCTTCGCACGCCTCTCTTTCTCTCAATTTGATCAAAGTTTTGCAAATCCCGAGGAATTCCTCCCTCTTTGTTTTCACTGCAGTGTTCAAAAAGGTTTTGAAAAACTTAGGTCAATACAATGGCTTCAAGGCACAAGAGAGCAGGTGGAATGCACTGCCATTTCATTCAAATCCCGGCACAACTAGCACACGGCAGAAACAAATGCGAGAGTATGGAAATCACTGCTGTTTCATTCAAAATCTGTTGGCATAACTGGCTCCCTGGCAGAAACAGACTCAAAACAAGACAAAAAGACAAACGCGAAACAAAATGGTGACGCCCGAGGTAACACCCCCTCGGAAATCACCCAACTCCTATACAACAGGACTGACTCGATACAACAAGATAGACCCAAAACAAAAGAGACTGACTCAAAACAAAAAGACAGACTCAAAACAAAGTAACAAAAATTGACCCAATACCCAAGTCAGAAAGCACAAAACTGGTATTTGCATATTGCTCAGAACAGTGCGTGCCATTCCTACGTCTGGAGTTGATTGAGCGCCGCCCGCAGGTGGTTCATCCCCCATTCACATAACATTATCCCCCAAGTTCACTGACCTCAGTGCCGATAGACTTTGCTGAGCTCGGCGGGAGGATGACCTCGTTGTCAAATAGATCCTGTACTTTATGGCGAAGACGGAAGCAGTTGTTGGTAGCATGGCCAGTTTGCTGATGGTATGCGCAGTACTGGGTAGCATCATGTGTAGCCGGAAGAGGGTTCGGGAGAGACCGAGGCTCAAGGGGTTGAGATGGCCTTGTCCAACAAGGATTTGGAAAGCTTTGGATAAAGGCATGTGGAGGGCATGGAAGACCCTCTGACCTCGGGGTTGGTACTTCTGGGTTTGTGGATTTTTGCTGGGCGCACCAGCAAAGGGATTGGCAGGTGCTGGCCTAGTTTGTTGATCTCTTCCAAGCACGGGATTAGAGTTGAAAGGAATATTCTTGGTACAACGGCCCTTCTCCCGGCTTGCCCCTTGATTCAAACTGGCCCCAACTTGAGTAGCGAAAGTGTCATCCACAGTTTTTGCAACAACTGGGAGGACCTGCTCTTTGTTTAGTCCCTCGGCTTTCAAAGCCTCAACAGCCAACAGAAGATGTTCATGGGGATCCATGCCCGCCCCTACCTTGTTCTTTCCACTTGCTTCCACTTTGCCAAGGGATTGGCCTTCCTTGGCCTTCCTCAAATGTAGCCCGCCCCAAGACTGGGGAGCCTTTTGACATGAAGTTCCCAGTATGTGGTGTGGTCGATGATGGAGCCAATGTCCCGGAGGCCAGATTTGTCATGGTTCTTTGAAGATCTTTTATCATTCCCATCAACTCAGAAGTAGTGGGTTCGTGGGTTTGTGATGATTGGGGTTCAGGTGCACCCATCATGCATAAGTCCATGCTTTCTGGGATAAACACCTCAGGTTTGGGTAGATGGGCCGGGGTGATGTATATGCTGGGGTCATAGGTGGATGGCAGTATATGGATGAGATTGAGGTAGGCAGGAGATGTTTGGTCATTGGGGTCTGAAGGTGGAGCTATCGTCCGGTTGTCGATGAGATTTTGGACCTCATGACGAAGGCGGTAGCAACGGTCAGTGCCATGACCGCGCTGCTGATGGTACATACAGTACTTGGCGGGGTTATGTCTGGCTGGGAGTGGGTCAGGAAGAGGTTGAGGATCGAGGGGTTTGAGATGCCCTCTTTCCATCAAGACTTTTAGTGCGCTAGTTAGGCTCATATAGAGAGGGGTGAAAGTTCTGCCTTGAGCTTGGGCTGGGCTGGTTGTTTGTAGGCTTGATTTGGCAAAAGGGTTAGCTGTGGTGACTGTATTGATTTCAGTGGGTTCGGGAATAGTACTACTTCCAGCATTGGTACCCCTTGAAATCACCCTCCTTGTCGGTGCACTTGTTCTGGGAATGATCCCGCTGTTGAACGCATTCTCGACCTGAACCCCCAGTTCATGCAAACTTTTGAAAGTGAATAATGGAGCGACTATCAATTTTTGCAACATATCATGCTCGAGGTTTCGCACCATCATCTGCACTTGATCCCTCTCAGAAGGGCGGCGATCTGTCATCTGTCCTGCCTTTGCTCTCCACCTCGCAACAAATTCCACAAAAGACTCTGTTGGGTTCTGGTGGGTTGCTTCAAGCTCCTGGATGGTCATTTCAACTTGGGTATTGTAGGAATACTGATCGACAAAGGCCTCAGCCAATTCTTCCCAGTTTTGCTTCACTTTGTCCTCCAAGTTAGCGTACCAAGTGGCTGCTACACCCGACAGGGTTCTTCCATACAGGGAGAGTTTCTGTGGCTTAGTCAGACCCATCGGCTTTAGGACATCCAAGAAAAGTCGGATATATATCATTGGATCCCCAGACCCGTCGAAACGGTCAATATGTGGCATTTTGAATCTGTCTGGGAGCCGAAATGGCAGACTCAGTATGCCCATCCTCAATGTCGGGAATGGAGTTAAGGCCCTGTGCCTTCTTGAATTGCTTCTCAAGGTTTGTAATTTTCACTGTGGTCAGATCGAGGTCATTAGCATCAAGGGGATAAAGCCTCTCATTAGGCTGCACCAGGGGTCTGAGCACCTGAGCTTGAGTCAACCTTTCTCGAGGATTCGGACACTGCAAATCTTCAACTGGCGGAAGTGGGTCAAAGTTCGGCTGGGGGTCCCAAAGCTGGATGTGAGGCAGATGCCCCAGATGGGCACTGCGTTCCAATATTGGTCTCAGCCTGCGTGGCAGTTCCCTGATTTAGCGTCGCTATCACGGCCACAAATTCTTCCGAACCCTGTGCCATCACGGTCTATTGAGCCTGAACAAAGGTGATGTGACTGGTGACTGACGGATCAGATGAACCGGTGAGCCCTGACTAGCCTTTCTTTGCCTTGCCTCAGCGAAAGAACACTAGTTGCCCTTGAATTGAATTTCTGACCTAACGAAGTCTATCAGCACTAGTCCAATGTACTCGGGGGATATCGGAGCCTTCTGAAGCTATGGTTCCAGGACTACCCTAGCAAAAGAGAAAATAGAGAGCATCTCAGCCTGATTTCACCAAAACAGATACGAGCATAACAGGATGACTGTGCCCTCTACTGAATTCTGCCCAAATCTCTGCCTGTAAACTGATACCCTCAGGTAATACTGATTCTTCACACACTGATGCCCGTAGGCTTGATACCCAAAATACTGAATTGGTGCCCGCAGGCCTGATGCCCAAACTCAACTGATGCCCGCAGGCCTGATGCTCAAACTCAAACACTGATACATGCATTCCTTGTAGAGACGCACTCTAACAAGCACATAACAGATAAGTGAGAGCCAAAACACCCCTATGTTGGGATAGGGTTTCCCTGTCCTATTTTGTCAGGAGCTAGGGTTTCACTACGCACGCAGCGGTTTCAAAACAACCTATCGGGTAAGCAACCTGTCCTAGTTTGGAATGGTCACTATGGATCCGAATATGCACTAGGTCGAAATGGTCAAAAAGGGTGCCCCCGGTAAAACCGGGGTTTGTGTTCCCATGCTGTCAGAGCCCGGAGCCGATCAGCCTTATGGTCATGCCTTGACAAGACAAGCCTCCGGCAAATCGTTCGGGAATGGCATATGGGCAAACACGGTGTCCTAGGCGCACCACTGCAAATGCAATGCAAAGAAACACACAAGTGTAGTCAAAACCAGATATCATGAGTTCGAGTCAAGTTCTCTAAATCCCCAGCAGAGTCGCCAGAAAACTGTAGACGTCCCCAAACGCATCCCGGGGGAAAGGGAGTGTGAGTCCCCCCCCTGTTCTGGTTCGATATTGGGTCACTACAGTTCGAAGGACTCAAATGTCACGGTTCTCAATCTTGAACCGAAGAGTCCAAATCCGGCAAATCGTTTTTGAAAACAGATTTTTTGAAAGAAGTGCCAAACATGGACTGCTTCGCCAGATACAGAGTCGCCACCTAAATATTTTTTAATGGGAAATTTAGGAAACCCTGACTCGGTGCCAAAGGCCACGTGTCCGTCATCACCAAAGTTGCCTCGGCTCGGGAACTTGGGGTACAATTGGGGAAGGTCACTTCGTGAGCACCCCCGCTCGCGCCGGTCAAAGACCGGCCTCTACTAACCATGATATCTGTTTTTGAAAACATTGTGTGTTCTTATTCCGGTTATTAGCCTAGGTTACTATGTGATGCGCACAGCATACAAGTATAGACCGGGTCGTCTGTATTGGAACAAAACATTTCATGTTTGTTTGTTTGAAAATGGTTTGATGGTGCTACCCGCAGGTAGGCTAAGACGTGGATTTGCCACCCTCAGGTGGGCTTAGAAAACAGTGATTTTGCCATTATCTAGTGGGCTTAAAACAAACAGTCAATGCATTGTTCTAATCCAAATAATCCAACCTCCACCCACAGGCATTCAAGGCAGTTATATCACATAAGCAAATAGCCTCATGGCAAGCATGCTATTCATGGCAGTCACTCACACGCATGCAAGGATGCTAAAGCATAAAACTCACCGAGTACTCCAAGCCAAAACAGAAGCTCATTAGAAATCATGCATGATCCTAAATATGCTGAAATGCCTAATGCAACACATGCAAAATACAACTATAGCAGGCTCGGCTATTCTAAACATGGCATATGGAATGCTACAACTAACACGTATTCAATTTGGGAATTGAAATACAAATGCAGTTTGTATGATGCGCCGAGCCCGGTGCGTGCAAAACAGTATGAATGATGCAAACATGCTGTCATACTGTATGCTAATTGAAATATGCCCTATATCTAACCATTGTAAGCAGGTAAATAAAAGGGGAGAAAGACGTGGGGTTGGAAGACATACATCATACTCACCCACACTTATTACAATTATGCCCTCGCGCAGAGGGTCCAAATAAATATACAGTCCCGAATGAAAGAATAATACAGTCCAAAATATTACAGTCTCAAATAATATACAAATTCCTAATTAATTAACAAATTAAATAAGAAAAATGTAAAACTGGCATGCAAGTCAGGGGCTGCCTTGATTCTGATGAATGATGTACGTTGGAGCTGCCTTGCGCGGAAATCCACTGGGATGCCCCAATTAGCCTCTGTTTTGCAATGTTTTTCGAAAAGCGCGCCAAGCTTCGGAAGACCGCTGGTTCTGGATATGCTGCAACAGAGAGGCAGGGAAAGGGGCATAGCAATGTATTTCACAAATATATGCATGCCTCGATCCTCGTGCCACCTATCGCGCATCTCGATGCATGATGGCCAAGGAGTCGAATTGCACAACTCAATATAGGATGAATGCATATGAATGCTACAATAAAACCTAACTCCATCACGGATAATCCGGAGTGTCGGTGACTTGGGAATTGAGACACGTTCCGTTACTCGGAGTACGAAACGCGCCTCGTTTCCCGTGCCCGGGCTAACCCCTATCCCGAACACTGCATGATATGCATGAAATGCAGCTAATATGCAATCCTAACATACACAATGTTATGGAATGGCATGCACGCTAAACGAGGTAATACATAACCGGGCATACACAATGCTACGGATGAAATGGCATACGCAATGCAATAATGGGCTTACACCAACATGAGAGAGCCTCAGCCACACTCACATAGGAAGCCGTTGGATGAAAATGAAGTGCCTCGAAATGCGCGCACATGGGCACGCGAATCGAGGCAATGGCCCTAAGGCATGAAATGACATGGAAAATGATATGAAAACATGCAAATGGAATTTCAGCACTCACAAATGATGCAAAACAGTCCCGGAAGGTGGGGAAATGACACCAAATGCACGGAATGGTCCCGAAATGCGACATTAAGCACCCGAAATGGCCTACAGCCATACTAAACATGCACAATTGGTACATGGAATGTAAAGACAGAAGCTAGGCAGCCCCAAAACTCACATTTTACAGTAGAAAATAAATCCAGACAGCAATCACAAATGGGGCAAAGATGGCATGCAAAAAATGGGGAACCAAGAGAGGTTATGAAGCAAGTGATACAAGAAATGCCCAAACAGAAAAATACCCTTCTACAACAATGAAGAGGGGCCAAAAATATGAACATTTACAGTAGATGACAAGCCCAAAATCAGTATGTGAATATGCTCAAAATGTCATGCAAGATTGAGGCCAACGAAGGGCTATAACATGAAGTAGGTTAAGAATTCATCAAACAGCCAAAGTCCCTTAATGAGATATGTCCAGGGGGTCAAAATATGACCCCTTTCAGTTCTGAGGATGGCCCAAAAACAGAAGTAAAATAGGCTAACAAAGCATGCAAGAATGGGGGCCAAAGAGGGATATAAAGACAAGCACAACATGGAGACCCCCAAAAAGGTTGATCCCTTCTACAATGTTGTAGAGGGACACAAAATAAGCTTATTCACAGTTCATGATATGCTCCAAAACAGACTACATGTAGGTCAAACAAATCATGCAAACTTACGGTAAATATGAGAGATTATGAAGCAAGTGCATGATAGAGAGGCCAAACAGGGTTGAGCCCTTCTTCAATGCTGAAGAGGGGCTCAAAATAGGCCCACTCACAGTTTATATTATGCTCGGAAACAGATCACATGTAGGCTAGAAAAAGCATGCAAAATATTGGCATATAAGAGGATATTGAAACAAGTACCAAATGGAGGCTCAAACAGGGTTGAGCCCTTGAACAAAGATGAATAATGGCTCAAAAAAAACCTAGTTTCATTTAAGGTCAGAGCCTGAAACAGTGAGCAAATAGGCCTAAGAAATGAGGCAAGAAAATGCTACAAAAGAGGGAAATTGAAACTTACCCTTGAAGACCTCTTTTTTTCTACTTCTTGGCTTGAGGAATGTTGCTTCTAAGCCTCTGAAAAACTAGCTCCAAGTATTGGAATAGAGTGTGGGGGTCTTGTGCTAGGGGTTGATGTAGAAATGGTGCAAGAAAAGGACTTTGGAGCTTGGAAATGAAGAGAAAATGGAAGGTGGAAGGTATGGAACTCTCCCAAAATGTGTCTAACAATGTCTCACCCTCAAACAAGAACCCAAGCCTCTCCTTTATAGAGGAGAGGCATGAAAAATATCTCCAAGACCTCTCTAATCCTCCATACACGTGTATGGAGGATGGTCCAACTGGAAATCAGCTGGCACAGCTGGAATACACTGAGGGAGAGGAAAATGGCCGGCCAGCTCAAAAAGGGAAAAAAGTCACTTTTTTTTGGTAAGTGGCCGGCCAGCCAGAAAAGGTGGCCGGCCAGCTAGGGTCAAAATGGAAAGTGAGAATTAATGGCCGAGCTTCACATATTGGTGTCCTCCCAGGTCTCCTCTTCACAACCATGTGGTTCAAAATTGGCAACTCTAAAACAGGAGAGAGAATAGGCCACTTTTAGGAGGGGTTCAAAAATGAAAAGTTGAATTACTGGCCGAGCACTACTTTTTAGGGTCCTCCCATATGTGTACAACACAAATATGTGGTTTTGGCTCGAAGAAAATGGCCCTAGGGTGTTCAACATTAGCCCGGAAGTGAGAAAAACGGGCGCCGGGGGGGCGCCGGAGGAGCATAACTGGTTGCTGAGACAATTGTTGGCCACCCACCCTTCAGTGACCTTCCTGGTGATAAAACAGAGGTACCTGCCAAAAATGAACAAAAACCGATGCAAAACGAATGCTCGGGGGCCAAAACACGCAGTTCGGGGTCCCGAAAACCGGCCGTTAAGCACCGAAAGTGGTGTTTGGCCACGAAGTGGGTATCTAAGACCCCAGTGTCCCTTGAAGAGGAGTAAATGAGATGCATGCCAAAAACCGGAGGAATCGGAGATGGTTGGGTGGTCCCGAACCGAGGCACACGGCCTGACGGCTCCGAAAACCGGGAACCGGGCTCCGAAATGGGCAAAATGGCCTACGGGCATGAAATGTAGCCCACGGCCACTGAGAGATGGTCTACGGGACCTCTCCCTCCCCTCAGGAAAGAAAACAGAGAAAACCGAGTCTGGTTCGCAAACCGAGGCAAGGCACAGAAGAGAGTTCGGAAGTCCGGAGACAGGGCGCACGGCCGCGACTCTGAGACTTCTGAACGAGCACAATATGCAACACCACCGAGCGCTCAATCGGTGACGTCCGAATCTTAAGGTCGGTCAAAAATGGGATGTCTACTGTATGTAACATTGCTGTAACGAATTTCATCTTACTATCCTTATTTATAAACCCACACACTTTGCCTTCAACTATAAAAATACGTTATTTTTACTTCTCTGCAAATGGGACGCTTGTACAATTTTTATAATTGAGAGAGTTAAAATGTATGAGTTAATAGATAAAGAGATTAAGGTGATTTAATAATGTATCATTTTCACCCCTTCAAAAGGAGAGTTTTTTTTTTTTTTTTTTTATTTTACGGATTTTATAATTAAAATGGTTAAAATATACAGATTTATAAATAAAAAAGCTAAAATAATATTTACTAATAGTTAAGGCAATTTTAATTTAATTAACTCAAAAAGTTAATGAATAATGCTATGATAATTTAAATATTAAATTAGAAAAGATTACAATCTATAACATCATATTTTTTTTACCGTGTGCTCACAATCTGGACCACACCATGGAGTGTAATGTGGTGTCCATAGCCTAACTCAATTAAATTAGAGTACAATATGACACTAATCATACCTTTTGATGGGTCACATCTTCTAGTTAAAAAGAGTTATGATAAGAACCTTAAATATTTTATTAAATATTTTATCATACATTTTACATGGATATGAGACTTATACACATGTAGATTTGTGTGAGTCCCACCCCATGTGAAAGATTTGATAGAATATTTAGTATAATATTTGGGATACATAGCATTTATCAATTAGAAATTATCAACAAAAATATTCTGCAAAGCAGATTAGATGATATATTTAATGCTAAGTAAAATCTTAAATGTTACTCAAATATAGTATTCAATTGTGATCATCCAAACAATACTCACTAAATACAACTTCCTTTGGGTGCCCTTGATATATTTAAGGAACATAATTTCAAGACCCTTTACATATTCTTTCATTTTACTTTGTTGATGAAATTGTATTCTTTTTCGAGTTCATATCTACCCAAACTGCATGTGATTAAGGCTAAACAAGTCACGTAAAAATTATTGCTCCCAATTAGTCGGGAGCTTTTATTTTTCACATATTATATTATCCCAATTCATTTTATTTTTTTTCTCAATAATTAATTTCTCAACAAAATCTTATAATTCAGCTATATCTTTGGTTTACAAATTGATTTTCGATCCATTAATTTTAGTTGGGAAGTTATTTTGTTAAAAAATTCACTTTCGGTTGAAAAATAATGTATGAACCAAAAAAAAAAAAAAGAAATGTCATGTGGGGAAACAGAAGCCCCTAGTTAATTGATTGTTCTTCCCCCAACTATTTTGTAGGGGGGAGAAGTCAGAAGATATGCACTCCAAAAGTCATTGTCATTATTGTTGATAGACATTTTTGTATTTAATGTATTTATTATGTTAGATTTCTTTTTCTTCTAACCTTTGGAAAAATAAAATATAAATTGTAGTTTATAAATTAACTTTGAAGTCAACGAATATATAATGTAAATTCTCTCCAACTTTATGCTTCCAACTTTGTCTCTAACTTCTCTATCATAATTCCATATTCCATAACTCCATAATAAAAATAGCAAAAAGCTCCTTTTGTGTAATTGCTGTCAGAACTTTGTGAAGAGCTTTTGAAAGCAAGATCAAGCTATGTAAGTATTACTATCTATGTATAAATTTTGATATATATAAATATGTATGGTGTGCTTTATGCTAAAAAATAAAAATTAAAAATTAAAAAATCGTCTAAGTTTTTAGTTGTATATCCTTTGTATTTTATATCTTCATAATTATTTATTTCATTTATAATTGTTGTAAAACCTATATACTTAGTGTATGTCAAACCCCATATACTCATTAAGATCTTTTGACTATTGGCCATAATTAAGTCTTTAAGATCATAAAGAGAGATTTTAGGCACCAGATAATACACTGGGAGGGTCTTAGATACCAACAACAATCTATAATGGCAATTAACCCTGAAGATGTAATATGCTTTGAAAATATAAAAAATAATGTTAATAATAAATATGATCATAGTTTGCATATTACTAAAGAGTCTGCAAGTATAAATAGTGTTTGTTCTAGTTTAAATAATATTACAGATATTATGTGTTCTTGGTTTTCTAAATTAGATAAAAATAAAAAAATAAATCAAAATTATCTAGAAACCAAAGTTGAGTCTATAGAATCTAAAATAGACAATTAGGTTCTATAATAAATATTGACTTAAATAAAGAAGCAAAAAACCAAATAAACAATTTGGTGACAAAATTAGAAACTATATCCTTCATAAACAATGATGGAATGAATAGTCCAAGAGATAATTACATTCCTAGACTATTTTATGGTACAAAAGATATTATGGTACTTCAAACCAATACCTATAATATGACTGAATATTGTTGAAATATTGAATTATTGGAGAAAATTATATACAAACCCTGATTTAGGTATTGATGAAAGAAATAGGCTACTGGATCATATAAGAGAAACTTATCTAGAACATGAAACCCTTTTACAGCACTTTAATTATGATATTAATATGCCAACTAATGATGATGACAGTCAATCATCCTCATCTAAAGAAATAATAGATCAAGATATTTCACCAGAAGTAAATAAAGGGAAAAAAAAGACAGAAGAGCCAATTGATCCCGAATTATTTGGCACATGGGGAGATGGAGAAAATTTTAACTTTTTATTCAAACAAATGAAGTTTAAAATGATACCAACACTGGAAGTACCTCCAATCTTACACCTGAGCCAGTAATATCTAGAAAAGATAATAATCATAAGTATCCAATAGCTCAAAATTGTACTTATTTAGACTTGTCTCATGTTCCATTTAAGGATCAGGAACAAGCAATTGATGATTGGGTACAATCCTTGTCCATCATTATTACCAATTATAAAAATAGTTGATTAAAGAAAAATTCCTTGATTATATTGCAGCAACTCTCCAGGGAGATGTGTTGCACTGGTTAAGACAGTGGAAAAATCTAAAATTGGAAAAAGTCAAAAAACGGCTTTGTTGACAAATTTTCTCACACTTGATATAATTTTAGCTGGGTTTGCAAAAATCATAAAAGAAAATTTATGTATTTTTTCAGGAGATACTAATTTGCAAGCAGATGAAAATTATATTTTTACTAAATTAGAATTATGTAATATTTGTCTTTTTGAAGACTATGTTCAAATATTTAAAAAATATTATTATCTTATTGCTCCACCAGCAAATCAACCCTGAGTAAATCAATTTTTCCCATAAACTCCCTAATCCATGGGATGAGTTAGGTATTAAAACATATCCTGATTTTCTCAAAAAAATGGGGAAGGAAGAATATGATAATCTTGGTTTTCACATTAATTATGTTCGAAGGCTGATAGCAGATCGGTGTCTAGAAGCAAAGGCGAAAAAATAAATAAAAAATCAAATTTCTAACTCACAATATAGTCAAAAATGTTGTGACAAAATTTTAAAAGAAAATTGGAAAATTGGTTGTAATACATTTCTTAAACAAAAAGGATTTTCCAAAAAATGCAGAAAATATATATGGAAACCTTGGAAAAAGAATAAAACTTTTTCAAAAAAGAAAAAGTATATTCGAAAAAAGAAAGCAACAAGTGCTTCAAAAAAGAAAACTTGTAAATGTTATATTTGAAACGAAGAAGGTCGCTATGCACTAGAATACCCAAAAAGGGGAACCAGTGCAAAGAAAATGATCAAAGTTCTTGAAGAACAAGATTTTGAAATAACATATGGTGAAGAAATTTCTGATGAAGAAGAAATCTTATACGAAATTTTTAGTGATGAAAAAAGTTCAGATGAAGAACTAATCTTCATGATGACTAATATTAATAATCAAGAAATATCTCAAGAAGAATTACAGGCAATTCGACTTGGAGATGTAATCGGAGAAGAAAAAACTTTTATCAACGACGAATTAGCAAAATTTGAAAAAATGCAAGAAGTTGCTATTCTAAAAATTTATAAACTTTTAAAATTCAACTTTTTTTCAGCAAAAGTGTTTGAACAATACAATGGTAACACTCAAGCAAAATGGTCAAAATAAGGAAATATTGATATTCCTTTTTTTGATAAGAAAAAGGTTGCAAGATGAAAAAAGAAATATCCTGAAATTCAATATATCCATATTGGATTAATTCAAGTAACCATAACAGCCTTATTTCGCCAAGGGATAGATATTCCTATTTTGGCAGTAATTTTTGATAAAAGATTTTCCAATCCAATGAAAACAATCATTGGAGGAATCCAATTTAATTTGGCTAATGGAGTAGTTTGGTTTAATGTTAGACCAAATTTCTTTATTTTCATAAATGATCCTAATCTTGAAGATACAGTTGGAATAAGAATTAAATCACAAGGATTAGGAATGAAATCAAATTCTCATGATTTGGCTATTCGTTGGAAAACAATTCACGAATTAACCAAATTTCCTGAAACAAAGACAAGAATAAATGATAATAAAATTGTCGAAATCTTTGAACCAAGACCATTTGACACGGTAATACAACCTCGTCTAATAAATTGGAACGATTTAGATGTCCCTCAACAGAAACTATCCTTATTGGATAATTTTAGATTTGCAAAAATTAGTTTTGATTAGGAACCAAGTTACAATGCCTGACAATGGAGGTAATTGGGCATAGGAAGAAAAGTATTGGAAGACATGTGATTGTGAAGAAAGTTATTAACATTCAAGAAGTAGATGAAGTTACTAGTTTAAACTTCAAAAATTTACCATTAATTACATCAAGTCTTTTTCGACCTATTAAGCATGGATACTTTGAAAAATATGCCATATTCATATCAAGTATTTATTAAGTATGGTATTTTGTATGGTACTCTTGCATATATACTGATTACATGAAACATATATTCAAATTTTTCTTCTTAATTTTTTAGCATACCCGGATATACCTAATATATACTCAAGTCATACCATAACTTAATCGAATTAATATTTTGTTTTATTACAGAGATAAAATTTCTTGGACTAGTCTTCATTTTTATTTTTCGTGTTATGCTTAGTATGATTTTAAATTTAAATTATGATTTGTAAGTTATTTAATATAATGACATTTAATTTTCATTTATGCCTTTAGTTTTTGCATTAAATGTTAATTGTAGGTTAGATCGTAACAAATTAAACTATTTAATCAATTTTTGTATTACTCTAAATTTAAAATAAATACTTTTTTACAAATGTATCAAGTTGTACTCATACCTTACTTTTTTTAGATTTTACCGCATCGACTTTTTTTAGATTTTACCGCATCGACGTATTTGTATCGTACTAATACCAGTACTCATACTCATACATATGCTTCATAGTTTTCGACTAATAGCTAATATCGTTTTATTCTATTTATATATGACCTTACATATTTTGCTATAATTAATTATAAGAAAATGAATGATTACATAAGACTCACTCAACTATTAACGAATTCCAAAATGCTTGGGACCTCCAAAGTTGGGGATCTCATAACTCTCAAAATGATGTAGACCAATTTTTTTTTTTTGTTTTTCCTGGACCAATCACAAGTAAATGAAGGTTGTAGAAGTTGTATTTTTTTAAAGGTATGTAACATTGCTGTAACGAATTTCATCTCACTGTCCTTATTTATAAACCCACACACTTTGCCTTTAACTATAAAAATACGTTATTTTTACTTTTCCGCAAAGGGGACACTTGTACAATTTTTATAATTGAGAGAGTTAAAATGTATGAACTAATAGATAAAGAGATTAAGGTGATTTAATAATGTATCATTTTCACCCCTTCAAAAGGAGAGTTTTTTTTTTTTTTTTTTTTTACAGATTTTATAATTAAAATGGTTAAAATATACAGATTTATAAATAAAAAAGATAAAATAATATTTACTAATAGTTAAGGCAATTTTAATTTAATTAACTCAAAAAGTTAATGAATAATGCTATGATAATTTAAATATTAAATTAGAAAAGATTACAATCTATAACATCATATTTTTTTACCGTGTGCTCACAATCTGGACCACACCATGGAGTGTAATGTGGTGTTCATAACCTAACTCAATTAAATTAGAGTACAATATGACACTAATCATACCTTTTGATGGGTCACATCTTCTAGTTAAAAAGAGTTATGATAAGAACCTTAAATATTTTATTAAATTTTTTATCATACATTTTACATGGATATGAGACTTACACACATGTAGATTTGTGTGAATCCCACCCCATGTGAAAGATTTGGTAAAATATTTAGTATAATATTTGGGATACATAGCATTTTTCAATTAGAAATTATCAACAAAAATATTCTGCAAAGCAGATTAGATGATATATTTAATGCTAAGTAAAATCTTAAATGTTACTCAAATATAGTATTCAATTGTGATCATCCAAACAATACTCACTAAATACAACTTCCTTTGGGTGCCCTTGATATATTTAGGGAACATAATTTCAAGACCCTTTACATATTCTTTCATTTTACTTTGTTGATGAAATTGTATTCTTTTTCGAGGTCATATCTACCCAAACTGCATGTGATTAAGGCTAAACAAGTCACATAAAAATTATTGCTCCCAATTAGTCGGGAGCTTTTATTTTTCACATATTATATTATCCCAATTCATTTTTTTTTTCTCAATAATTAATTTCTCAACAAAATCTTATAATTCAGCTATATCTTTAGTTTACAAATTGATTTTCGATCCATTAATTTTAGTTGGGAAGTTATTTTGTTAAAAAATTCACTTTCGGTTGAAAAATAATGTATGAACCAAAAAAAAAAAGAAAGAGAAAAAGAAATGTCATGTGGGGAAACAGAAGCCCCTAGTTAATTGATTGTTCTTCCCCCAACTGTTTTGTAGTGGGAAGAAGTCAGAAGATATGCACTCCAAAAGTCCTTGTCATTATTATTGATAGGCATTTTTGTATTTAATGTATTTATTATGTTAGACTTCTTTTTCTTTCAGCCGTTAGAAAAATAAAAAAGCCTACGATTAAGTTTGATGACTTTTTGTTTGTATATGTAAATTATAGTCTATAAATTAGTTTTGAAATCAACGGAATATACAATGTAAATTCTCTCCAACTTTATGCTTCCAACTTTGTCTCTAACTTCTCCATCATAATTATGTTAAAAAAAAAAAAAAAAAAAATTCTCCATCATAATTCTATATTCCATAACTCCATAATAAAAATAGTAAAAAGCTCTTTTACCTTTTTTTGTGTAATTAGTATTAGAGCTTGGTGAAGACCTTTTGAAAGTAAGATCAAGCTATGTAAGTATTACTATCTATGTATAAATTTTGATATATACAAACGTGTATGGTGTGCTTTATGTTAAAAAATAAAAAATAAAAAATAAAAATCATCTAAGTTTTTAGTTGTGTATCCTTTGTATTTTATATCATCATAATTATTTGTTTCATTTATAGTTGTTATAAAACTTATATGCTTAGTGTATGTCAAACCCAATATACTCATTAAGATCTTTTGACTATTGGCCATAATTGAGTCTTTAAGATCATAAAGAGAGATTTTAGGCACCAGATAATACACTAGGAAGGTCTTAGATACCAACAACAATCTATAATGACAATTAACCCTAAAGATATAATATGCTTTGGAAATACAAAAAATAATGTTAATAATAAATATGATCATAGTTTGCATATTACTAAAGAGTCTGCAAGTATAAATAGTGTGTGTTCTAGTTTAAATAATATTACGGATATTATGTGTTCTTGGTTTTCTAAATTAGATAAAAATCAAAAAATAAATCAAAATTATCTAGAAACCAAAATTGAGTCTATAGAATCTAAAATTGACAATTTAGGTTCTATAATAAATATTGACTTAAATAAAGAAGCAAAAAACCAAATAAACAATTTGGTGACAAAATTAGAAACTATATCCTTCATAAACAATGATGGAATGAATAATCCAGGAGATAATTACATTCCTAGGCTATTTTATGGTACAGAAGATATTATGGTACTTCAAACCAATACCTATAATAGGACTGAATATGAAAATATTGTTGAAATATTGAATTCTTGGAGAAAATTATATAAAGACCCTGATTTAGGTATTAATGAAAGAAATAGGCTACTAGTTCAAATAAAAGAAACTTATCTAGGACATGAAACCCTTTTACAGTACTTTAATTATGATATTAATATGTCAACTAATGATGATGACAGTCAATCATCCTCATCTGAAGAAATATCAGATCAAGATATTTCACTAGAAGTAAATAAAAGGAAAAGAAAGGCAGAAGAGCCAATTGAGTCCGAATTATTTGGCACATGGGGAGATGGCGAAAATTTTAACTTTATTCAAACAAATGAAGTTTAAAATGATACCAACACTGGAAGTACTTCCAATCCTACATCTGAGCCAGTAATATCTAGAAAAGATAATAAGCATAAGTATTCAATAGTTCAAAATGGTACTTATTTAGACTTGTCTCATGTTCCATTTAAGGATCAGGAACAAGCAATTGATGATTTGGCACAATCCTTGTCCATCATTATTACCAATTATAAAAAATAGTTGATCAAAGGAAAAATTCCTTGATTATATTGCAGCAACTCTCCATAGAGATGTGTTGCAATGGTTAAGACAGTGGGAAAAATCTAAAATTGGAAAAAGTCAAAAAACGGCTTTGTTGACAAATTTTCTCACACTTGATATAATTTTAGCTGAGTTTGCAAAAATCATAAAAGAAAATTTATGTGGTTTTGCAGGAGATACTAATTTGCAAGCAGATGCAAATTATATTTTGACTAAATTAGAATTATGTAATATTTGTCTTTTTAAAGACTATGTTTAAACATTTAAAAAATATTATTATCTTATTGCTCCACCAGCAAATCAACCCTAGTTAGATCAATTTTTCCATAAACTCTCTAATCCATGGGATGAGTTATGTATTAAAACATATCCTGATTTTCTCAAAAAAATGGGGAAGGAAGAATATGATAATCTTGGTTTTCGCATTAATTATGTTCTAAGACTGATAGCAGATCGGTGTCTAGAAGTAAAGGCGAAAAAACAGATAAAAAATTAAATTTCTAACTCACAATATAGTAAAAAATGTTGTGATAAAATTTTAAAAGAAAATTAGAAAATTGGTTGTAATACATTTCCTAAACGAAAAGGATTTTCCAAAAAACGTAGAAAATATATGGAAACCTTGGAAAAAGAATAAAACTTTTTCAAAAAAGAAAAAGTATATTCGAAAAAAGAAAGCAACAAGTGCTTCAAAAAAGAAAACTTGTAAATGTTATATTTGTAACAAAGAAGGTCACTATGCACCAGAATGCCCAAAAAGCAGAAAAAGTGCAAAGAAAATGATCAAAATTCTTGAAGAACAAGATTTTGAAATAATATATGGCGCAGAAATTTCTGATGAAAAAGAAATCTTATACAAAATTTCTAGTGATGAAGAAAGTTCAGATGAAGAACTAATCTTCATGATGACTAATATTAATAATCAAGAAATATCTCAAGAAGCAGATAGTATATCTCAAGTAGAATTACAGGCAATTCGACTTGGAGATATAATCGGAGAAGAAAAAACTTTAACCAACGAAGAATTAGCAAAATTCGAAAAAAATGCAAGAAGTTGTTCTAGAAATTTATAAACTTTCAAAATTCAACTTCTTTTCAGCAAGAGTGTTTGAACAATACAGTGGTAACACTCAAGCAAAATAGTCAGAAGAAGGAAATATTGATATTCCTTTTTTTGATAAGAAAAAGGCTGCAAGATGGAAAAAGAAATATCTTGAAATTCAATATATCCATATTGGATTAATTTAAGTAACCATAACAGCCTTATTTCGCCAAGAGATAGATACTCCTATTTTGGTAGTAATTTTTGATAAAAGATTTTCTGATCCAATGAAAACAATCATTGGAGGAATCCAATCTAATTTGACTAATGGAGTAGTTTGGTTTAATGTTAGACCAAATTTCTTTATTTCCATAAATCATCCTAATCTTGAAGATACAGTTAGAATAAGAATTAAAACACAAGGATTAGGAATGAAATCAAATTCTCATGATTTGGCTATTCGTTGGAAAACAATTCATGAATTAACCAAATTTCCTGAAACAAAGACAAGATCAAACGATAATAAAATCATTAAAATCTTTGAACCAAGACCATTTGACACAGTAATACAACCTCGTCTAATCAATTGGAGCAATTTAGAAGTCTCTCGACAATGGTTAATCCATGACCTAGTGGGACAAGGAGAATATTCTAAAACGAAAAATCCTGCACAATTACAAGTAGGAGGAATATTTTTATTGGCAGCAACTAGGCTCGCCATCTTGGCATCTCTTCTTCCTAGTTGTTGTGATTTATGTACTAGCATGAATTATAAAAAGATATGTTGATGAATTGTAAACCTAAAGAGAAAACAAAACTAGTGCTTCTATATGTTGGATGGAATGATGTATTTTATTTATTTATTTATTAGTACTCACAATTACAATAGAGTTTCTTGCAGCAATGGCTAATATGTCAGCACAAGAAACTACACCGTGGCATGCAAACTCCACCGTAATCTTTATATTGTCAATAACATCAAATCCCCTGACAAAGTTAATATTTGGAAATGCTGTCTTCTCCCCTATAAAAGAAAATGTGTCATCAAGTAGGATTAATCCATCACATTCCTTTAACAGCCACCAAAACACATTTAGACAATTATGGTCTAAGGATATACAATCTTAGACATCGAAACAAAACATTGAACAATATTTAGGCATCATAGATACCAATCCTTTATGGTCATGAATTCAAGATTAGATGCTTAAATCTATATTTTGAACACTTAGAATGCTAGGAAAACGTATTATGTCACATAGAAAATTAGCTATGCAGTTTCTAGAAAACGAAAAAAAAAAAGTAGAATTACATTAACGAAGCAGTTGTGGAAGAACAAGCAAAGAAGAGAGTCACCCATCCTGGCATCTTTTGATATTGCAGATCACACAACAAATTTCATAGTGGCGAAAAGTTGTGGAAAAGATTTGGAGTAGAAAGTAGGAGAAAGTTGAGTTGAAGAGCTTCCCATGAAAAGCACAAGGAAAGCCAAAGTCACAATTGCCTTGAAAAAAGAAGAAAATGACGCCATTCTTGTGGATTAAAACTCAAGTAATTTACGAAGAGGTGTGTTGTGAACAAATGGTGTAGAAAAGGGGTAGTAAATATAGAAAGCTTCTAGTATGACATATCTCAAGGTGCTGGCCTCTGGCAAGTTCCATAAACTAACATTGCGTAGCATTTCTATGTTTAACAATAAACAAATTAGGGATTGAATTGATTGATAAGCCCATACTACTTTTGAAAACAGGTGTTGCAAATTATAAAAAAAAATAAAAATGAATCATGGTTTTTCTACTAATCTGACATTAAGGGGTTGTTTAGGATAAACTAAATAAGTGTACTTTTTGACATTTTATGAAATATGGATTGGGTATGGGTTGGGTTTGAAGTGATGTGGTAGAGAGGTGATGTGACTTAAATAAGATGATGTGACTTAAATAGGATAGTGACTTTTTGACTTTTTAACTTTTTTAGGTTATGCCAAACCAAGCCTAAAAATATATAATTTTGAATGATTTTGTGGAGAGAGATTGCGTAGCTAAGTTGGAGAAAAGAACTTTAGAGAAATGAGTGCAAGGGTTTGAAAATGTTGATTCAAGTAAGAAGAGAAAAGGGAACATGAACAAGATAGAGATAAAAATAAATAATGTGGCAGTTATAGCCATAAAATTATTTGTCAAATAAACCAAATTCTCACTTTTAAATTATGAACAAGATAGAGATGAAAATAAATAATGAAATCTTCGTTCAATCATGAAGTGACATATTATGTGTGGTTTATGTTATATTATGCAATGATTGGATTAAATAATCTTTGTAACTAAACAACGTGGAAGGAAAAAGAAATATTCAACAGCAGAGGATCTCTTGCTTCCTCTCAAAACTATATGATTTGGTTGGCCGATTCATCTTGTAGACACTTTTTTTAATGTTGTGGTTCATGAATTTGGATAGAGATTTGAAAAGAAAAATAAAAAAGATAAGTGAAATTGTAATAAAATATAATTATATTTCACTTAGGGTGTGCACGAGTTAGAGTGGTGTGGGTTGAAGTGAGTTTCAATTGCATCGCCTATGGTGGTTTATGTATTTTTCCCAACTGTCGTTCAACTGTGGATGAGTAAATCAATTAGATTTTATAGGTAGTTTTGACTGGACGGTTGGACAAGTGTGACAAACACAACTTTAAATAAAGCAACAAAATCAAATAATGGTTTGAATATTCAAGAAAAATTTATAAACACATTAAGGGGTTCGAAATCAAGACCTTTCCCCACTTGAATAACACACAATATATGTTTTTTTAAATCAAAATCAAATTTATATTTTACAAATTTGCACACACCCATATATTAATGGATGTGGTTGCAAATCTAAAAATATAAATTTAATTTTGATTTTAAAATATAAATATTTCGTGTTGTTTAAACGATAAAGATGAAGTTTTCTAGAGCGAAGGAGATCTTCAGATAGAGTGTCCATTTTTTGAGGATTGCTCATTTGAGAACTGCCTATGAAACAAACTCATTTTGAGTTTTAGTTACTCAATAATTATAAAATAAAAAAATAAAAAAAGTAGTTAATTTCATTTTCCATAGTGAATATCTTTCATGCCTTTTTATACTTTATTTTTGGACCCCACTTTGAACTGACAACGATAATCTGAACTATTCATCTTATAAATCTCGTAATAAAACTCATATTTTCGAAAAGTCAAGTTCGTTAGATATCAATGAATAGATGAAAATTTTGCATTTATTTTATTTTATTTTTATGATATAAACGGTTTAATTTTAAGTTATAGCTGTCCATTTAAAAATTTTAAAATGTTATTTAGTCATGTATTTATAGTAATATCTGATGAAACTAAATTTTTATACAACTCAATTTTATTACTAAACTTACCAGATAAATGATTCAAATAATCGTTGTGGGTTTGAAATGCGATGCACAAAATAGAATAAAAAAAAATATAAAAGGTAATGGTTTGAAGCAAAGTCATTGCCTTTTCAACAAAACTAAATTGATGGATAAAAAAATAGTTGCCCTAAATCATAGAAGTCTCGTGCAGGCCTTGCTCAATTATAGGCCCATTCTGCCTTCAGATTGAGACATTGTCAATCTTGGAGAAACATACAACAAACTCAGGGTGACTCTATTTGTACTTAAATAATAATTTAGTACATTTAATTAAAATTTTAAAATTTTAATTTTTATTATATCCTAATATAAATTTATTAATAAAGACAATATACAATAAATCTTAATAAAAATATTATTTTTCTCTTATGATATGCCCAAACTACTTATACGTGTTTTTTTTTTATATTAAACTCTTTTCATCTTTAGAACAAAACCAAAGATATGTTAAAATATCACCGTGAATTTGCTTTACAATATTTTTTTCATTTTTTTTATAAATTTTTTAGATTAGCTTAATCAATTTTTTTCAGTGAGGGGAAATACAAATTGTTCCTAAACGTGTAACAACCCTCATTTGACTTAACCATTCTTGACATACATTTTATATGATCTTGTCTTGTTATACTGTTTCGATAGTTTTGCCTTGTCTTGATTTGTTAAGATTGCCTTGCTTTGATTACTTGCTTGATCTTGTTCCTTGCTTGGTGTGGCCGAGGTCAGCTCAGTCTAGTCCACCTTTGAACCCTTGTACTTAGAACTATTTTGGAGCCATCTGTTGACCTCCATCTCCACCTCGGCATGTTTGCCGAGATGCTACTCTTTGGGCCGAGGTGTTTGGAACCAAGGCCGAGATGTTTTGTACTTGTGGTCTTTGCCCTTGGGCAGGTATGACCCAGGCCGAGTGTGGCACAGCTTAGTCGAGCGCTGTCCTCCCTAGCCGATGTCTTTGTTACCCTGTTGCCGAGGCCTTGTCGTTAGCCGATGTCTTTGATTGCCGACGCGCCTTGCCGTAGCTTGTCGAGAACGCTTTGTCAGTGACTTGTCTTATCAATCAGTCACCTTTTGAGTTAAGCCAACCCGGTGACGCCACGTGTCCGAGCTGAAGCTTAAGGCAGCAGACAGACTTAGAGACAAATCATTTTTGTCTCAAATCTTTGTTTTTAGAGAGAGAAGCTCTCAAGGGAGAAGGAAGAGTTTTAGAGAGAGAGTAGAGTTCCGAGCTTGATCTTCAAGGATCGAACCGTTGGATTCGAGTTTTGAGGTTTGATTCTTGCTCTCCTCTGTTTGTTCTTATTGTTTACCGAGCTGCATTGCATGATTGGGTTTGTTTTGCACGCCATGCATTGTGTTGAAGTTGGTTCTTGAATGAGTGAAATGATGTTCATGTGTTCTTGAGAGAAAAACCTTGTTTTGATCCGAAAGCTTGAGGCAAGAACCATGTTTTTGTGTTTGTTCTTGCATGGTCTTCTTGTATGGATACCCAAGTCCATGTTTTTGAACTCTTAGCCTGAAATCTCAGTTTTGAATAACCGAGTTATGATTTTAGCATGCATGTTCTTGATGTTCTTGATGATTTCGTTCCTTGCATTCTTCAAGGGGGAAACCCAGATTTTTTCCCGACTTTGTTTTGTATGTGGCCTCAGGACCGCACCTCGGCGAGGAGGTGTGGGACCTCGGCTAGACCTGGATGATACCCAGTGTGTTCCAAGAGATGGAAAGTAGTGTCTTGACATTCAGCATGTTTTGCTTAGTTATTGATTTGGATCCGGTGGGAGTGCCGAGATTATTGCATATATGTGAAACTTGTTTTGAAAATGTGATTTGTCATGTGATTTGTCAGGACCTTGATCCTTGCTGCGAGCCTCACCGAGAAGATCTAGGTGAGTGGTGCTTTTAATAAAGCTATGTTATATTGTTTTGATAAAATCTTGTCTTGCTTTGTTTTGATGAAAGTCTTTGATAAGCATGAATGATTAGCCTATTTCGATGTATCAAGTAATAGCCTTGCTTTGATGTTAAGTGTAAAAGTCCTTTGGCTGGAGGACTATAAACTTTCGCAGCACTACTTGTAAAAGTCCCTTGGCTGGAGGACTATGAACTTTCGCAGCACTACTTGTAAAAGTCCCTTGGCTGGAGGACTATAAACTTTCGCAGCACCACCTTGTCAAAAAGGGCTACGGGCCTAAGTGACATTAGTTCTTGTGTTAAAAAGGATACGGTCCTTTCTTGGAAAAGCCAACGTGTTAAAAAGGGCTACAGGCCTAAGTAACACAAGTCCCTTGTGCTGGAGGACTTTAAACTTTCGCAGTACCCTTGACAAATCGATTACGGATCGTACAGTCCCTTGTTTGCCGATGTTAATAAGCATCCCTTGAGTATGGTAAGACTTGATTGATGAATACGGTTCATCCCTTGACTTGGTAAATCTTGATTTGTATTTCGCCGATGTTGGTGAGCATCCCTAGACTTGATTGATGACTACGGTTCATCCCTTGGTTTGGTATGTTTTGTTTTGCTTTGAAGGACCTCGGCTATATTCATGCAAAACCTTTATTACTTGTGCCATTCACTGAGTTGTCAAACTCACCCTCTCTATATATATGTAGGTGATGAGCAGGACGGCGGCGACGCCTAGTTCTATTTTGCAAAGCTTGTTTTGGACTCTTGACATGTCGGCCTGACTTGTTTTACGTCGGCAGTTTTGTGCTTACATCGGCTGTTTTGTCCTTATGTCGGCATTTTTGTATTTACGTCGGCAACTCTTGAAAATCATGCTTCTTGGCTTGTAATTGCTGTATTTTGTCCTTGTCGGCCGAGAAGCCTTTTGATCAAGTTGTAAATTTGTATTTTGTTGTTTTTGGACTGGATGTAAACCATATGGTATATGTTGTCTCATTTGATCTACGCACAAGCTCTTATGGACCACTTGTATTTGATTTATTGCTTCCGCATTTGTAAGCCCCGTACATTATACTCTGATTGTCCTTGTTTTTTTGTAAGTTGGCCTTCGGTAATTATGGATTACTGGCCATCACGGCACCATCCTACTAGGGGCGGGTTGGGGTCGTGACAAAACAGAATGGTATCAGAGCACAAGTTCCTTAGTATACGTTATTCACACACTTTGAGTCCTAAAGAGCGTAGGGTTCCCTTTAGAAAGATGCTAGGATTGCATCATTGTGCTTGCTATTTGAACAAGGTGTGCATTGTCTTGACATGTCTACTTGCTACTTGCCTATGTGGTTATTTATTTGTTTGCTTAAAAGTCACACTTTGCCTACTCTAGCATCATGAGGAGAGGTAGACCTCCACTGGGCCGAGATCAGTCCGAAGACCGAATGGACAGATTGGAAAGATTAGTCGAAGGTTTGGCCCGTGAATTGAGGCAAACAAGACAGCAGTTTGCTAGTGCCACTTCGACTCAGGCCGAACAGACAAACGGCCGAAATGTAGTTCCGCCTCCACCTCCTCCAGTGCCGCAAATTCCTCCACAGCCAGCCTTATATGGGGATGGCACCATTTAATCAGGGAGTTCAAGAAAATGAAGCCGCCGAGATTCTCTGGGGGGATAGAGCCGATGAAGGCCGAGGCATGGGTTTTGGAAATGGAGAAGTTGTTTGAGATCTTCCCTAGCACTGACACTCAGAAGGTCACATTGGCAACATTCACATTGGATGATGATGCTCGCAGATGGTGGGTAATGGTTCGAGAAAGCAATCCAGACTTAACCTGGACCAGATTTTTGGAGTTGTTTTACAACAAACACTTTCCCTTAAGTGTTCGGAACCGCAAAGCTACTGAATTCCAGACCTTGACCCAAGGCAACAGAACAGTGGCGGAATATGACCGCGCTTTTACTGAATTGGCGAGTTCGCACCTCACATGGCCAACGATGAATATATGAAGGCCATAAAGTTTGAAGGTGGGCTTCGCGGACCGATTCAAGACCGTGTTAACCTGCACAATTTACCGACCTACGCCGAAGTATTGGACAAAGCTATTTTGGCAGAGGCTAACTTGAACCGATACCAGAGCTCGGGAGAGAACCAGCGAAAGAGACAGAACTATGACAGTCGCCGAGCACCGATGGGCACCAAAAAGAAAACGAACAAGGACAGTACTGGTTACCGGAGACAGGAAGGTAGTGCTAAGCCGATGTGTTCTGATTGTGGGAAACAACACTTCGGGATTTGTCGTCGGGCGTTAGGAGCTTGCTATGAGTGTGGAGAGATGGGTCATTATGTGAAAGATTGCCCTAAGACAAAGACTGATAACAGTAAGAAGGGTGAAAGCACCTCAGGTACCGTTCAGAAAGGCATTGTGGGGAAAGGACAGATGAGGCAAGGTCGAGTGTTTGCGCTAGTACCAGGAGACACTCAGAATGATGAGGCATTGGTGTCAGGTATACTCTCTATTTGCTCCCAAGATGCTTATGTATTGATTGATTCGGGTTCTACGCATTCGTTTGTATCTACTATATTTGCCGAGAAGATTAATAGGAAACTAGAACCTCTTGGTTATACATTATCTGTGTCTACCCCATCTGGGAAACCTATGACTGTTGCATCCATCTATAGAGCATGTGATGTTGTGATTGAGAGTGTTGAACTGTTAGTTGACTTAATGCCATTGGACATAGCTTATTTTGATGTTATACTGGGAATGGATTGGTTCGTAGCGAACTGCGCATCTATTAATTGTGTTTTGAAGAGTGTCACACTGAAACCCCCAAACCTAGCCGAGGTTACTTTTCAGGGCAAAGGGGTAGTACCGCCACCTTACTTGATCTCATCCATGAAGGCCTTTAAGTTGATCCAAAAAGGGTGTAAGGGTTATCTGTGTAGTATACTGAGTAATCAGGATGAGAGTATTAATTTAGCCGACATCCCAGTCGTTAGTGAATTTCCCGACGTCTTTCCAGACGAACTGCCTGGCCACCTAGTTGATAGAGGAATAGAGTTTACTGTTGATGTCATCTCGGGAACACAGCCGATCTCCAAAACACCTTATAGAAAGGCCCCAGCTGAACTTAGGGAACTGAAACTGCAACTACAAGAATTGCTGGATAAGGGGTTTATTAGGCCGAGCACTTCACCATGGGGAGCACCCGTCTTATTTGTTAAGAAGAAGGACGGTACACTTCGTCTTTGTGTTGATTACAGAGAGCTTAATAAGGTCACCATCAAGAACAAGTACCCATTACCTAGGATTGATGATTTACTTGATCAGTTGCAAGGAGCACAAGTCTTTTCTAAGATAGACCTTAGGTCGGGCTACCACCAGCTTAAAGTTAAGGCCGAGGATGTTGAGAAGACTGCTTTTCGGACGAGATATGGCCACTATGAGTTTTTAGTGATGCCTTTTGGAGTGACCAATGCCCCTGCTGCATTCATGGACTTAATGAACAGAGTCTTCAAGCCATACTTAGATGAGTTTGTAGTCGTCTTCATTGATGATATAATAATCTATTCCATGAGTAAAGCTGAACATGAGAGTCATTTGAGACTTGTTTTGCAGACCTTGAGAGACCGGAAACTGTATGCTAAATTTAACAAGTGTGAGTTTTGGCTTTCTACTATCTCATTTCTGGGCCATGTGATAAATGAAGAGGGTATCTCGGTTGATCCTAGCAAAGTGGAAGCCGTAGTGAAGTGGCCGAGGCCGACTAATGTGTCCGAGGTTCGTAGTTTTCTGGGTTTGGCAGGTTACTACAGGAAATTTGTGAAGGATTTCTCAAGGATCGCAGTTCCATTGACGCAATTGACTAAGAAGGGAGCACCGTATGAATGGACTGAAGATCGGGAGTCAGCTTTCCAAGAACTGAAGACAAGGTTAGTTACAGCACCAGTGCTTGTACTTCCATCAGGTAATGAAGAGTTTCATATCTATAGTGATGCATCTCATAAGGGCTTGGGTTGTGTATTAATGCAAAAGGGTAGAGTCATAGCATATGCGTCTCGTCAGTTGAAGCCACATGAAAAGAACTACCCTACCCATGATTTGGAGTTAGCAGCCGTTGTATTTGCTTTAAAAATTTGGCGTCATTACTTGTATGGAGCTTCTTGTCAGGTTTTTACAGATCACAAGAGCTTGAAGTACCTATTCACTCAGAAGGAATTGAATTTGAGGCAAAGAAGATGGCTTGAGTTGCTGAAGGACTATGATATGCAGATTCAATACCACCCAGGAAAGGCTAACAGCGTAGCCGACGCATTGAGCAGAAAGTCAGTTGGGAGTTTGGCACGTTTAACAGTGATATCAGTGGAACCAACTGTTGTTGAAGAAGTAAAGGCTAGTCAAATGGAGGATGCGTTCTTCAGAAAGGTAGCCGATGAGATTGCTACGAAGCCGAGATCAGGGTACACAGTTGAGAACCGAGTGCTCAAGTTTGAAGGAAGACTGTGCGTGGCCGACGTTCCAGAGTTGAAAAGGAAAATTTTGCTGGAAGCTCATAATTCCAAGTTTGCTATTCATCCAGGAAATACCAAAATGTACCGAGATGTGAGGCAGACGTTCTGATGGCCAAATATGAAGAGGGAAATAGCCGAATTTGTGTCCCAGTGTTTGCATTGTCAGCAAGTAAAAGCAGAACATCAGAGACCAGCAGGACTTCTCCAACCTTTGCCGATTCCTGAATGGAAATGGGAACACATCTCCATGGATTTTGTAATTGGGTTGCCGAAGACACAGAGAGGTATGGATTCGATTTGGGTTGTTGTGGATAGATTGACTAAGTCAGCACACTTTTTGCCAGTTAAGACTACTTTCAACGCCGATCAACTTGCCTTGCTATATGTGAATGAAATTGTTAGACTTCATGGGGTGCCGATGTCAATCGTGTCAGACCGAGATCCGAAGTTCGTTTCCAGATTTTGGCAGAGTCTACAAAAAACTTTTGGAGCCGAGTTGAGGTTCAGCACAGCTTTTCACCCACAGACTGATGGGCAAACGGAGAGAACAATTCAGACACTTGAAGATATGCTTAGACTATGTGTTTTAGACTTCCAAGGAAGTTGGGAAATGCATTTGGCTTTAGTGGAATTCCCGTACAACAACAGTTATCAAGCTAGCATTGGCATGGCGCCATATGAAGCTTTGTATGGAAGAAAGTGCAGATCGCCGATATGTTGGACCGAAGTGGGAGACAAAGCTCTGCTTGGTCCCGAATTGATTCAAGTAACAACAGAGAAGATTAAACTTATCCAACAGAGGATTAAAACTGCCCAAAGCCGACAAAAGAGCTACGCCGACCAGAGAAGGAATGAGTTAGAATTCGAAGTTGGGGATCATGTATTCCTGAAAGTTTCACCAATGAAAGGAGTTTCCAGATTTGGGAAGAAAGGTAAGTTAACACCTCGTTATATTGGGCCATTTGAAATTCTTGACAAGGTTAACACCGTTGCCTACAGACTTGCTTTGCCACCTGAATTAAGCCAAGTCCATAATGTGTTTCATGTTTCGATGCTAAGACAGTATGTCAGGGATCCATTGCATGTGATTGATTACTCTAGGATTGAAGTCAATGAGAATATGGGCTATGAAGAGAAGCCAATGTGTATTATCGACAGACAAGTTAGGCAATTAAGGAACAAGTCGATACCAATGGTAAAGGTTGAATGGAAAGAGCATTACGGCAAGGATGCCACATGGGAAATGGAAGAAGAGATGAGGATTCGACATCCAGAATTGTTTTCGGAACAAGGTAACTTAAGTTTGGGGACCAAACTTCTTTAAGGGGGGTAGGATGTAACAACCCTCATTTGACTTAACCATTCTTGACATACATTTTATATGATCTTGTCTTGTTATACTGTTTCGATAGTTTTGCCTTGTCTTGATTTGTTAAGATTGCCTTGCTTTGATTACTTGCTTGATCTTGTTCCTTGCTTGGTGTGGCCGAGGTCAGCTCAGTCTAGTCCACCTTTGAACCCTTGTACTTAGAACTATTTTGGAGCCATCTGTTGACCTCCATCTCCACCTCGGCATGTTTGCCGAGATGCTACTCTTTGGGCCGAGGTGTTTGGAACCAAGGCCGAGATGTTTTGTACTTGTGGTCTTTGCCCTTGGGCAGGTATGACCCAGGCCGAGTGTGGCACAGCTTAGTCGAGCGCTGTCCTCCCTAGCCGATGTCTTTGTTACCCTGTTGCCGAGGCCTTGTCGTTAGCCGATGTCTTTGATTGCCGACGCGCCTTGCCGTAGCTTGTCGAGAACGCTTTGTCAGTGACTTGTCTTATCAATCAGTCACCTTTTGAGTTAAGCCAACCCGGTGACGCCACGTGTCCGAGCTGAAGCTTAAGGCAGCAGATAGACTTAGAGACAAATCATTTTTGTCTCAAATCTTTGTTTTTAGAGAGAGAAGCTCTCAAGGGAGAAGGAAGAGTTTTAGAGAGAGAGTAGAGTTCCGAGCTTGATCTTCAAGGATCGAACCGTTGGATTCGAGTTTTGAGGTTTGATTCTTGCTCTCCTCTGTTTGTTCTTATTGTTTACCGAGCTGCATTGCATGATTGGGTTTGTTTTGCACGCCATGCATTGTGTTGAAGTTGGTTCTTGAATGAGTGAAATGATGTTCATGTGTTCTTGAGAGAAAAACCTTGTTTTGATCCGAAAGCTTGAGGCAAGAACCATGTTTTTGTGTTTGTTCTTGCATGGTCTTCTTGTATGGATACCCAAGTCCATGTTTTTGAACTCTTAGCCTGAAATCTCAGTTTTGAATAACCGAGTTATGATTTTAGCATGCATGTTCTTGATGTTCTTGATGATTTCGTTCCTTGCATTCTTCAAGGGGGAAACCCAGATTTTTTCCCGACTTTGTTTTGTATGTGGCCTCAGGACCGCACCTCGGCGAGGAGGTGTGGGACCTCGGCTAGACCTGGATGATACCCAGTGTGTTCCAAGAGATGGAAAGTAGTGTCTTGACATTCAGCATGTTTTGCTTAGTTATTGATTTGGATCCGGTGGGAGTGCCGAGATTATTGCATATATGTGAAACTTGTTTTGAAAATGTGATTTGTCATGTGATTTGTCAGGACCTTGATCCTTGCTGCGAGCCTCACCGAGAAGATCTAGGTGAGTGGTGCTTTTAATAAAGCTATGTTATATTGTTGTGATAAAATCTTGTCTTGCTTTGTTTTGATGAAAGTCTTTGATAAGCATGAATGATTAGCCTATTTCGATGTATCAAGTAATAGCCTTGCTTTGATGTTAAGTGTAAAAGTCCTTTGGCTGGAGGACTATAAACTTTCGCAGCACTACTTGTAAAAGTCCCTTGGCTGGAGGACTATGAACTTTCGCAGCACTACTTGTAAAAGTCCCTTGGCTGGAGGACTATAAACTTTCGCAGCACCACCTTGTCAAAAAGGGCTACGGGCCTAAGTGACATTAGTTCTTGTGTTAAAAAGGATACGGTCCTTTCTTGGAAAAGCCAACGTGTTAAAAAGGGCTACAGGCCTAAGTAACACAAGTCCCTTATGCTGGAGGACTTTAAACTTTCGCAGTACCCTTGACAAATCGATTACGGATCGTACAGTCCCTTGTTTGCCGATGTTAATAAGCATCCCTTGAGTATGGTAAGACTTGATTGATGAATACGGTTCATCCCTTGACTTGGTAAATCTTGATTTGTATTTCGCCGATGTTGGTGAGCATCCCTAGACTTGATTGATGAATACGGTTCATCCCTTGGTTTGGTATGTTTTGTTTTGCTTTGAAGGACCTCGGCTATATTCATGCAAAACCTTTATTACTTGTGCCATTCACTGAGTTGTCAAACTCACCCTCTCTATATATATGTAGGTGATGAGCAGGACGGCGGCGACGCCTAGTTCTATTTTGCAAAGCTTGTTTTGGACTCTTGACATGTCGGCCTGACTTGTTTTACGTCGGCAGTTTTGTGCTTACATCGGCTGTTTTGTCCTTATGTCGGCATTTTTGTATTTACGTCGGCAACTCTTGAAAATCATGCTTCTTGGCTTGTAATTGCTGTATTTTGTCCTTGTCGGCCGAGAAGCCTTTTGATCAAGTTGTAAATTTGTATTTTGTTGTTTTTGGACTGGATGTAAACCATATGGTATATGTTGTCTCATTTGATCTACGCACAAGCTCTTATGGACCACTTGTATTTGATTTATTGCTTCCGCATTTGTAAGCCCCATACATTATACTCTGATTGTCCTTGTTTTTTTGTAAGTTGGCCTTCGGTAATTATGGATTACTGGCCATCACGGCACCATCCTACTAGGGGCGGGTTGGGGTCGTGACAAAACGTTTCGACAATATAGTGGTAGTTTTGTAGATTGTATCCTCGGGATACAACTATCATTCTCTAGCACCAACAAGCATGAGTCTGTTTTTGTAACAATCCCAAACTGTGATTAGCCACTAATCCATGATTAAGAGTATTTAATTAGTAATTAAGAAGAAATTCTGAATTAATTGCATGTGTGTTGCATTATTTGTATTTGTATCTGTCTGTCGTAGAAATATATGTCTGTGTTTCTGTTCTGTTTTGTGAATTGAAGGCCTTATCGACATCTGATTACAAAATTGACTTGGTTTATGTGTTACTTTGAATTTTTAGAACATTACTGTAGGATTAATTGAAATTCGATTCAGAACTAAATAATTAGAATAAATTTACTTAAACTTAAGCAAAGATTAATTAAGTCCACTAACCAAGCTTATATAAGGCCTATACACACTATAGAACTCCCACACACTTACACTCCTTCATCTTTTGAGGCTAAAACGTGAGAGAGAGAGAGAGAGAGAGAGAGAGAGAGAGAGAAGGGAAAGAGAGAAAGAGATCAAAGCTTAAGAAGGGTGCATTGCAAGGATATTGAAGGGAATTGGCTTGAAAGTTTAAAGACATAGCAATCTAAAGCCTAATTAAAGAGTTTAGGTAAGGATTTAAGCCTTTAATTGTGTAATTGAGACTTAACACATGAATTCAAGAGGAATTAGATCAAGAATTAAGCTTTTAGGGGTGAATTAGAAGTTAAATCATACATGCATGTTCATTTCCTCATATGTTGAGTTTGATTTCTAAGAAATTCTCTCATGCATGCCATTGTTCTAACTTATCTACATTGATCATGTTTTGGAAAAGTTTGAGTTCATAGGCATTGCATACATGTCATATACATGTAAGTTTCCAATTTGGTTTGAATAATTGACTTACTTTTTTGCTATGATTTTGCGATATGATTTTGAATTCACCATGTTTCATAAGATTACATATGTTTCCTCGAGTTTTGGGCCCAAAATGATGTGTTTTGTAGCTTTGAAATTGAGTTTTGAGCTTAGAAGAGCAATCTGGAAATTCCAGAATCTGCATCACCGCTCAAGCGACAGATTCTGTGCTTGAGCAACCACTCATGGTTTTGCACTTCCGTTTCAAACGTAAAATTCATGTTCCCGAAAGTTTACAACATTTTGAAGACCGCTCGAGTGAACAAGGTTGCGCTTGAGCAGAGACTTTGTTCACTCAGTCTCACACTCGAGCGACCGTCGAGCGGAAAATTCACATGGCCAGTACTTTTGCAGACTTTACAAACGCTCAAGCAACAGAAGTTATGCTCGAACGGACTGCCCTGTTTTTGAAATTTTGACTAAGTGTTTTAAGTTATATTTTGTTGTCATCATTATATTCTAAGCATTTCTATGCCATGATTAAGACATAGTAATGGTAATGAGGATAAGGATTAGAAACACACCAAGATAAGAAAGAACTAAGTTAAAGAAATTTCGGGTGTGTATTTCAATATGTATTCGTTCTGTGTTTGTGTAGGTCACGTGCCATTAATCGCTTGATCCGTCTGCTATATCTATTTTGCTATTGATGCCAACTGTGAGTAATAACTTTGTAAAGTTATGTTCACGTTTAATATTTTCTTATTTGATATGATAAGAAATGATCTGTTTTCTGAAATGTTATGTTCTGTATCAATGAATGATTGTCCATATATTGAAAAGTATTCGTGGCATCCTTAGCACATGTCCCTTGCTCGGGGGTAACAATATTGTGGTCTATGAGCACAAGGCCCTTGCCCGGGGGTAATAATACTGTGGTCTCATGGTCCTCGCCTGGGAGTAACAATACCATGGCTTAAGTATGTTATCTGTTTCTGGTATCGGAGGTTCCTTTATGGAACTAGTCAAGTATGACAGTTAATGCTCTGTATCTGATCTGTTAGTGCTAATGAGTGTACCACGTATGATCATCTGTTGAAATTGAATGAGTACATGCTTCTAAACTCTGAATAAGAATATGAATCTGACATGGGATATCATTCATTAAACTCTTTACTCTGTTATTATTCATTAGGCTTTCACTCACTATTTATATTATGTATGTAGGTGATCAGGAGCGTGACTAGGCTCAGTGATGACTTCCTGGGAGTCTGTTGTCAGCCAACTTTTGCGCCTCCCGAGGAGGTTCCTATCTGAAAAAGTCAAGTTTTTGTGGATCATGTTAAGGATTTATTTTGTTTTTGTTTACCCGTACACTGGGCTAAGTTCATTTTGATATTATCTGTATAGTGATGCATGACTTATGAAATTTTGACATCATATGTATATATTTAAGTTTTAAATATTTTATCACATGTATGTCTACACAGTTCAGTGGACTATGCATATTTTATATGTCTGCTTCCATAGCCCCTTATATGTGTTAATTGTTCAGAGGCCTTTGGTAATCCCATGATTATTAGCTGGTTACGGCACTAAACCTATAGGGGTGGGTTTGGGTCATGACAGTTTTCAACTTGTATGAGAGGGTTCAAGAATGTTGTCGGAAAATTCGAATTCTCTAGAAATGATGAGAGGCTTAGATTCTTTAACAGTCACTACTAGGAACAAAATAGCAAAGAGATGATAGACATAAGAGATTGGGTGAAGAAGAAGGCAAAGTAGTTAGGGAGAGAATAATGACAAGATTCTCCCATGGATCTCCCACTTTCACTCTCAAGGTAGACAATGGAGAAGGGAAATTAGTTCTCTTCCAAGAATTGTCTCTTCAAAATTCATCCCCTATCAAGCTATGAGTGGGTGCTATTTATAGACACCTCATGATATAGGATGGAGCCCATGTGCAAGACACATGGGGAATATTCCTTCTAACTACCTTGTCCAAGGAAGTGACCTCTTCGAGGATAAGAAAAACCCCGAAGAGGAGATCAACCTCTTAGCGAACCCTTCTTCTTAGCCACACCTAACCAATGATCCTCAATTATCCAAAGGGGTTAAAGGTAGTCCCAGAGGACGTCCTACCTGTAATGCCCCCAAAATAATTACAATAAACTAACTCCAAACACTAGTACAATATGATATAAATAAAATAAGAAGCTTTCATTAATCAGAGTTAATATACAAAAGGTGACATATGCAATATACATTCATAAATCGTTCATCATGAATCTACAGTATATGCTACAAGAAGATAAGAAATGAAAGCTAAACATATATCCATATACCCTAATGGCTGACATCTTTCCAAGATCGTGCTTGGTTACAACAAAATAAGTCATAAGCTCCATACAAATAAATCCCTAGGCTTGTGAAAAGTAAATACAAAAATAAGTAGGAATTGAGCCTTCAGCTCCACAAGCATATCACTAGCACTTGAAAACGGTTTTTCCCAAGTAGGGTGAACCAAAGCCCAGTAGAGACAATCTAGCACAATATATGAATCTTAACAAAGATATAAGTATGCAGTGTATATATATATAACACCCATGATAAAATCATTCGTATTGTTACAAATCATAATGTGCCAAGTTTCATGTTTCAAGCCATTTTATCTTAATTCATTTCAAGACAATTCATTTCACCTCAGTCCATAAGTCAAGTCCATTGTTATCCAGACAACCCAGCTAAGGCTACAACTCAGTGATTCTTTAACCAATACAATCATTACCCAAGCACTTCAAGTTTGCCATTTTACGAAAATTGGACTTTCACCCTGGACACACCGGCCAACTTAATTCAATGGAATCCATCATCTTTCTTCTCTCAAACATGGAGTTCATTTCATTTCTCCTCTCCAACATTATACATATACAATGTATTAAAAATACAATCATATTCAATGACAACTGATAAGAGATTAATTTCAATTCACCTAATCCTCATACAATTTTTACAACAATCATAACTATCTTCCGCCGATAGCCCAAAAAAGATATTTCTAAACAGATATACAATCTCAAAAACAGATAAACTATCCAAATTTCCATAGGTGAGAGATAACAAGCATTCAACTCCACCATTTATATAAACATCTATCAAATTTCACATTTTTAATACTAATTACAACTATTTATACAAAAATAATTAATTGAGACATTTTAGGGCAAAACTTTCATTTTCTTCCAAATCCAATCCTTGTGTCAAAATCAACAAATTTAACACAACACATCCTCATATCTACACCTACAACCATTTTCATTACCTTCATTTGGAAACCTCTCTTTTGATTTTAAACCAAAATCCTACGTTTGTCTAAAATCCTCCAAATCCCAACATTATTTACACAATTAACAAATAACTAAGTTAAAAATCATAGGAGACTGTAGAAAGTCCCTACTTCAAGGTTAGAAGATGAGCAAAGCAAGAAGAAAACTTCAAAGACGCCGAAATCAACTTTTGTTAGGATCAAAATTGAGCTCTTGAGATGCTCTATTTTTTTCCCAAAGACACTAGGGTAGAGAAACCAACGGATCTAGGTAAAAATGTAGAGAAAATGTGAGTTTTAGAGAGAGAGGCTCTAGATCTAGGGTTTTGGAAGGAAAAAAGATGAAAAAGTGATATAGAAGGAGGCTACTGCGAACTGATATACTCATAATTCGCTCGAGCTCAAGAAGTGACGCTCAAGCATCAGATACAGTAAGTTGTTTCACTCGAGCGTAAGAAATGACGCTCGAGCGCAGAATGCACACCCCTAGTAGTTTTACAGACAATAGACCAACGCTCGAGGGCAAGAAGGGTCGCACAAGCGTGAAATACACTCTCTCAGTAGTTTTGTAGGCCTGTAAAAGTACTAAGAGTTTTCAAAGCCCGCTAGAGCGCAAGAAGTACCGCTTGAGCGGAGGAGCAAAATTCTAGGCAACAACAGTTTGGAAACTAAGCAATCAACCTGTCCCAAATGCAACCACAACATCCCATAGCCAAATTTAAGGAGATACAAGGGAAGCAAGATGTGAACAACAATATGAAACTATTAAACCTGAGTTTAGGATACAACAAGAGTCGGGTCAAAACCAGAATCGCTATAACCTCCCCCCCTTAAAAAATTTCGCCCCTAAAATTTCAAATCAAGTTTTACAGTTATGCTTAAACCAATTACAATAATGATCATCAATCAATTTCAATTCCGTGACCCATTCTCCAGTCATCCATTCCCATTAACTCGATACACAAGTTCCAACATTAAAAGTAAAAATTCACAGTTTCCCAAAACATTTACAATGTTTATATTAAATCCATATTTCCAAAACATACACAACATATATAATGTTTTCATATTCTCAAAACATATTATAACATGCCCGGGGGGTATCCGTGGGCGTTAAACATTTCAGACCTTCGATCTCTTTGATCTAGTCTCACTAATGCAATATGAAACATAGATGAGAGTCCAGATTTGGCAACTTTTAGAAAATCAATTTTATTGCAAAACCTTTTGCCAGAAATGGACTGAGTCATCAGAGCTCAAAGTCACCACCTAATATTTTTGAGAAATTAAGAAACTCATGACTCGTGCTAAGGCCACTGTTCGTCATAACCAAAGTTGTCTCAGTTCGGAACCTTAGGTATGAGAAGGAAAGGCCATTAATTAAGCACCTCCGCTCACCCGATCAAAAGATCGGCTTTTACTAAACCATGATATGAATTTTATTTACTTTATATGTCCATTTTTCGATTATTTAATAATTTCTAAAAATTACTATGTGAAGCATACAAGTATAGACTAGGTCATTTATTTTGGAATAATTTGATTTCATGTACTTTGAAAATTTTTGAAGATGTACAACCCAAATAAATTGAGTTTACAAACATGAAAAATCAACATTATTCCAAATTAAGCGACACAACCTCCATCCACTGACATTCATACAATTATATCAAGTAAGTAAGTAATCACATGATAGGATGCTTAAACATAATAAGAAAAACACACACAAACGGGATGTTAAAGTATAAAAATTTACATATTTGACGTCCCACGAACAAGCTACAAAATAAAGTTAGTAAATCATGCATGATCATATATACAAAATCCTATTGCAATTCGCTCATAAGATGCAATTAAAGATTCGGCTTCTAAGATATGACATGTGAATCATCTCAAGAACATGAGGTAGCGCACATGATCACATAGGAATTAATTAAATCCACAAATGCAAAATTTGCCGAATCAAGATGCAAAAAACATGGATGCGAAGCAAGGATATACTAAAAAAATAAAATAAAATAAACATTATGCATATCCACAAATAAGGAAAGCAAATAAAAGAACGGGATAGAAAGAAGTAAGGCGGGAAATTATTACAACACTTTGAATAAATTATTATAGACCAAATGAGAGAGAAGAGGGAATATTGCAATAAAATAAAATAAAACCTCACAAAACACTCAAAATAAAAACAAAAACAAAATAAAAGCTACATGTGCCTTGGAACCGTCGGCGAAATTGGTCAACATTGGGAGATTACGCCATCTTGTCCGAAAGAAGCTAATCGACCGGCCAAATAGGCCAAACTATGCCGAGCAAAACCTATCTTGTTACAAAACCAAGAAAAGGAACAAACGAGAAATATGTAGGTGGCTCAACTAATCACTACCGGTTAGCTTACAGCACTACTAATATGAAACAAGAGTAAGCAAATTATTATTATTATTATTATTATTATTATTATTATTATTAGCTAAACAAACCACTGGAATTACAACAACACACTATGAAATATAAAGAATGAAAATAAATATGAGATAAACAAACCACTTAGATTATAATAAAACACTATAGAAAATAAAGTAAGAAAATAAATATGAGATAAACAAATCACTTAGATTATAACAAAACATTATGAAATAAGAAGCAAAACAATAAATATGAGATAGAAAATATAAGAAAATGAAAAACTAGAAATTCACCTTCCAAAGAAATATTGAACTTTTTAATTTCCAAACTTTCTCTTGATCACCCTCAAATTTAGGAAGTGTGTTCTCAATCCTCAATTCGAAACTAGAATTTGAGTTTGGAATGACGGTTTTGAACAAGGGTATGATCACTCTTTTCTTGGAAAGAATACTGGCTCTTTGATTAAAGCTTTGAGTGGTTTTGACAAGACAGGATAAGATGTAAGAGCTATGTAACTTCACTAGTTTGGCAAGATAACTCTCTTGTTTTTAAGACTTTCTTTTCTTTCAAATTCTAACACAATTTTAGCATTCTCTCTCTACACTTCTCTTCTTCAAAATTCATCTCCAAATTCAAGACTAGAGCTTCATTATATAGCCAATGCAAGTGAGCAATGGTGGAAGACAAAGTGGAGGATAAAGTGGAAGACAAAGTGGAGCATTTTTTGGAAGATAATAGAGTTAATGGGGGAACAATGTATAATGAAAGTAAATGATGAATGGTGATGATGGTGTGTGATTATGAAAATAGATGATGAGTTAGGATGGTAGGATGTGATTAGGAAAGTAGATGGTGAAGGGAGATAATGGGATAAGATTATGAAAGTAGATGGTGAATGGAGATAGTGGGATGTGATTATGAAAGTAGATGGTGGGTGGGGATGGTGGGGTGTAATTATGAAAGTGGATAGTGAGTGGGGATGGTAGGATGTGATTATGAAAGTAAATGGTAAGTGGTGATGGAGGGGTATAATTATGAAAGTGGATGGTGAGTGGGGATAGTGGAGTATAATTATGAAAGTAGATGATAAGTGGGAATGATGGGGTGTGATTATGAAAGTAGATGGTGAGTGCGAATGGTGGAGTGTGATTATGAAAGTAGATAATCAGTGGGGAGGGTGGAGTGTAATTATGAAAGTGGATAATGAATGGGGATGGTGGGCTGTGATTATGAAACAGTCAAATATTATTTAGGAGGAAATATAACACAATGTGATGCTTTGGCAGAGTGATTAACGTTTAAGATGTGGAGTCTTAGGTTAGGAGTTCAAACCCCTTCACTAGCATTCTTATTTCTCTATTTTTCTTTTCTTTTTGGGTAAAGACATGTCATCGCCACATCATCAGCACGGACCAATCTAGTCATGCCACGTCAACAAGACCACCACGTCAACGTCATAGTCAGCATTGACGGAATATTCTGCATATGGACAGAATATTCCCTGACTTAATAGAATATTCCCTCACATAGCAGAATATTCCTTAAGTTTTGAAAATTAAATTTGGCCCAGAAGTTTCAAATAATTGTGCTGTAACCCAAATTTTGGGAGAATTTTTTAGTGAGGCCCCCGAAAGTGCAACAAAGGTTGATACTAAACGAACCATTCTGGACGCAACCGTGAGGTCAGAATATTCCCTTGGAAAGGTAATTTGTGGTTGTTTAGATTTGGAAATAGGGCTCAAATTCTAAGTTTTCTTATTCAGGATTTTGTGAGAAACACCTTCTTGTTTTGTCATCATAGGGTAATCAAAAGAAAGCGCCCAAGTTTTAAAGTCGATCAAAATGGGGTGTCTACACATATACAATATTTTCATATTTCATTAATATAATCAAAATTCCAATACATGTTCAAACATCAACAAATAAGTCCGGATACTTCTCACAGACTTCCAACTCACGTTCTCAAGTTGATTCCTCAACCCCGTGATGTTTCCACAATACCTTAAGCAAGGGAATTATCTTACCTTGCAAGACCTGGTCTCGGGTATCTGAGACTCTCATCGGTCTCTCCTCATACGAGGCATCTTCATCTACCTCTAAGTCAGTCCAATCCAACACGAGCGATGGATCCGGCTCATACTTCCGAAGCATGCTAATATGAAACATATCATAAACCCTGGAAAGCTGTGGCGGGAAGGCCAAACGATAAGTTACCTCTCCAATTCATTCAAGGATCTCAAAAGGCCCAGTAAATCGAGGGGACAACTTCTCATTCTTCTCAAATCTCATCAAACCTCTCCTAGGTAATATCTTTAAGAATACATGGTCTCCTACATCAAAAGACAAAGGTCTCCTCTTGCGGTTAGCATAACTTTTCTAGTGACTCTGAGCCGTAACCAACCTCTTACGGATAAGTGCAACTTTCTCCGTCGTTTCCCAGACTAACTCCGGACCCAACATTGGTGCATCACCCACCTCTGCCCAACACACAGGTGATCTACATGGCCGGCCATATAAGGCCTCAAACGGTGTTATACCAATACTCGACTGGAAGCTATTATTATAGGCAAATTCCACTAAAGGCAAGTGCCTTTCCCACAAACCCTTAAAGTCAAGGACACAACCTCAAAGCATATCCTCAAGGATCTGAATAGTACGTTCAGACTGTCCGTCAGTCATAGGATAATACGCAATGCTAAAAGTCAATCTTGTGCCCAAGGCACTCTGTAGGCTTTGCCACTGCCGAGCCATAAAACGCGGATCTCTATCCAAAACAATCGCTACTAGGACCCCGTGCAATCTCACTATGTCTCTAATATAAATGTCGGCAAGATAATCTATCAAGTCACTCACACGCATAGGTATAAACTGCGCCAACTTAGTCAACTGTTCAACTTCCACCCAAATTGCATCACTATCCCGTTGAATACTCGGAAGGCTCACAACAAACCCGCTGGTCTCTAATGTTCGGCCTTCACTTGCTGACAAGTAAGGCACCTTGACACAAACGCGGCAACATCCTTCTTCATTCCCCTCCACCAAAACTAGCGACAATGGTCGTGATACATCTTTGTGCCTCCCGGATACACCGCAAGGCGTGAATGGCAAAATTCTTAGAGTACCTCCTCTCGACAAGACTCCGGCACGAAAAGACGATCAAGGCATCTAACACTCAAGTCGAAGTAAACGTTCAAGCCTCTTTTTACCTTCCCACTGGAGATCTTCTCCCAGAGGGATTCTACCTCAAGATCACCCTTCTGTGCTTCTATCACTTGGTTCACAAGTGTAGATTGTGCAACTACTGAAAACAAGGCTGCAGACTCAACAAACTCGCCAAAATGCAAGTCAAACTCTCCAATGGTACCCAACATCTCCCATTCTCGGATGGCAATACAAGCTACATTGCTAATGGATTTCCCACTCAAGGTATCGACCATAACATTGGCCTTTCCCAGATGATAATATAAAATCATAATCTTCTATGAACTCCATCCACCTACTCTGCCTCAAATTCAAATCTTTCTGTGTAAACAGATATTTCAGACTCTTATGATTGGAAAACACCTTAAAATTCTCACTATACAGATAATGCCTCCAAATCTTTAGGGCAAAAATCACCGCCGCTAACTCTAGGTCATGAGTAGAGTAGTTCCTCTCCTGTGTTTTCAACTGCCGCGAACCATAGGCCACTACCTTCTCCTCTTGCATCAAAACGCAACCCAAACCTTCCCGTGAGGCATCATAATACACTAAATAGTCCAAACACCTCTCCAAAATAATCAAAACTAGAGCAATGGTAAGTCGAACCTTAAGCTCTTGAAAAGACTTCTCTCAGGTCTCACTCCACACAAACATGATCCCTTTCCTCATCAGTCTAGTCAATGGTGAGGCTAGCTTAGAGAAATCTTTCACAAATCTACTATAATACCCGGCCAATCCCAAGAAACTACGAATCGCAAAAGCATTCTTAGGTGGTTCCCAATCTTACACTGCCTCTATCTTGGATGAATCTACAGTCACCCATTCCCTGGATACCACATGGCCTAAGAACTTAACTTCTCCCAGCCAGAATTCACACTTCCCAAACTTAGCATACAGTTTGTGGGTTCTGAGTAACTCGAGTACTACCCGTAAATATTCCTCGTGCTCCTCAGAGGGTGAATATGTCAAGATGTCATCCACAAAGATAACCACGAAACGGTCTAGGAACTCATGGAAGATCCGGTTCATCAAATCCATAAACACAGCCGGTGCATTGGTTAGCCCAAAGGGCATCACTAGAAACTCATAATGGTCATACTGCGTACAAAACGTCGTCTTCTGGATATCCTCTTCCCTTACTCTTTACTGGTGATAACCCGATCTCAAGTCTATCTTAGAAAAGCAACAAGACCCCTTCAACTGATCAAATAAATCATCTATACGAGGTATTAGGTACTTGTTCTTAAAAGTTACTCGGTTCAACTTCCGGTAATCCATATAAAGTCGCAACGCACCATCTTTCTTTTTGGCAAAAAAAGCCAATGCTCCCCAAGGCGAAATACTAGGGTGGATAAAACCCTTATCTAACAATTCTTGGAGCTGAATATTCAACTCACTCACCTCGGCAGGTGCAAATCTATATGGTGCCATAGAAATTGGTGTCGTGCCAGGCACTAAATCAATAGAGAACTCGATCTCTCGGTGAGGTGATAAACTAGTAAGATCCTCTGGAAAAACATCCGAGTATTCACAAACTACCCTTAGCAACCCAATTCGGTCTTCATCACACTCAGTACGCAAGAAGTTGGCAAGAAGGAAACTAAGCTCACTCTGCCCACGCAGATCATACACCAGCAACAAGACTTTATCCACTCGGTCCCCCAAGAAATAAAAGCAATCACCGCTCAATGTACATACAGTAACCCTCTGACGATAGCAGTCTATGACCGCTCGATAGGATGACAACCCGTCCATACCTAATATAACATCAAAGCTAGACATATCAATCAATACAAATGCAAAAGGAAGTCGGCAATGGGCAACCTCTATGTCATAACCCCGACATCCCTACTTCAAAACAATCTCACAACCAATAAGTGATCCTACACAGATAGGAGATGTTAACTAAGCCAACTCTAGTCCCAAAACCGATGCAAATGCAGACAAAATAAATGAATGGGATGCACCCGTATGAATCAACACATTAGCAACCGAATTGTAAAACAAGAAGGTATCTCTTACTACTGAAGGCGCTAGTACAAGATCTGGCGCGATAACTGCATACACATCCTGTAGGTCTCTACTGCACCTGTTCACCCCTCGAAGCATAAGCTTGATGCACTGACTGAGCTGAAGAGGCTCCCTGATTGGCCCATAAGGCCTGTGCTGACTGTGTAAGCTAGTGGCTCTGTGTCTATCTCGAACCAGACACACCAGGTATACCACCCAACTGAGGGTAAAGTTTCTTCATGTGCTCTACCTGCCCATACTGATAATAAGTGAGTGGTTGCCCTCTCCCTTGATTCTATCTCTAAGAACGAGCTGAAGACGATGCAGACTGTTGCCCCCCTTCTCTTTGCGGGCATGCTGGAGACTTGTGGTCTAACTAACCACATTTTTAACAAGTAATATCTCCTTGACTAACCCTCCCAGAACTCAAACTCGGTACTGGAAAAGTGGACCTCGACTGTGCTTTCTGGGGCTGTTGGGGGTTAGAACCCCCGCGGCCTCTTACTGTCCTCCTGAATATCTTGACTTCTCTTGGAACCCCTCATCCCCTCCTCCTTCAATTGCATCACAGTCTCAAGATGAGCCACCACCTCCACAAGGCATCCATAATCTCTAATCATCAACCCGGCTACCTTGAACATAAGCCTGGTCCTCAACCTCTTCTCAGACTCCAAACAATGGCACTCATCTATCGCCACGAGTTCGGGTGTAAACCTCGATAAGCTAGTAAATGTGGCCTCAAACTCGGCCACAGGTGTGCTCAACTACTTGAGCTTGGAGAACTGATCTCTCAACTTCTCCCTAACAGTGGGAGGCAAGAACTTATCCTGAAAGGCGCTGACAAAAGCCTCCAAAGTCACTCCAACGCATTCACACGCATACTTCCACCACTAACCTGCATCTCCCTTCAGGTGGAAGGATGCCAAGGCCACTCTCAACAGGTCATCCTCGATGCCAAACATCTCGAATGTTTTCACTATTTGCTCTAGTTACTCATCTCCCTTCAGTGGCTCCTTGGGATCACCCACAAACTCATCCAAATTTGACCAAAAAAACTCTTATTTTAAGAAAGATGGTTCTGCCTCAGCTACTTAGGATTGGACTTGACTCTCAGCTATGAGAATGTCCATATACTCCCGCAATGCTCTGGCCATTTAGTGGGCAAAGACGTCCATGGCCTGTTGACCAACTATTTCGGCCACATTGGCTTGACCAATCCCTTTTTCCTATGCCAGAATTTCATTCGGTAAAGGCACTTCATGCCTCATAGGCCTACCACACCTATCACCACCACGTCCACGTCTTGACATCCTAATGAAGGTAACAAAAGAGATTAGCACATTTACAAATGTGCTGAAGCTAATTCACTCATATCCTAATGTTGTAGACAATGATAATTCACTCCACATAAGCATGTAGTCACATAAACACATACGAATTTCGTTTTCGGATAATGACTGTCTCACGACGTTGCTAGAGTTCCAATTAGAAATAGCAGTGATCAAGTGCTCTTCTAATAGGACTTCCAAAAACCCGTAGACTCAATCAACTTTCTAGAAACTAAATCCTATAACCATATAATCACATAAACATGTTATCATGTAAGCACATTGTACATACTAAAGTCTCTTTCAAGTGAGACAAACCCATTGTGGTAATAACCACTTCCTACGTACCTAAAGTATTCAAACCCGATACGCTCTGATGGGTGTACCACGTATAATCATCTGTTGAAATTGAATGAGTACATGCTTCTGAACTCTGAATAAGAATATGAATCTGACATGGGACATCATTCATTAAATCATTTACTCTGTTATTATTCACTGGGATTTCACTCACTATTTATATTATATATGTAGGTGATTAGGAGCGTGACCAAGCTCAGTGATGACTGCTTGGAAGTCTGTTGTTAGCCAACTTTTGCACCTTACAGGGATGTTCTCATATGAAGAAGTCAAGTTTTTATGGATCATGTTAAGGATTTATTTTGTTTTTTTTTTACCTGTTGTAGACGTGCCCGAACGTCCCGGGCTCCGTGCGTGAAAAATGTCGCGAAATCCCGTTTTGTTCATTGGGTTTACTACAGTTCGGACTCAATGCCACGGTTCTGAATCTAATCTCGCAAAAGTGCAATGCAAGATCGATAAATCACCAAAGAGTCCAAATCCGGCAAATCGTTTTGAAAAACTGATTTTATAAAGAAGTGCCAAACATGGACTGCTTTGCTAGATACAGAGTCGCCACCTAAATATTTTGTTTTGGAGGAATTTAGGAAACCTTGAATCATGCCTAAGGCCACATGTCCGTCATCACCAAAGTTGCCTCGGCTCGGGAACTTGGGTACGAGAGGGAAAGGTCATGCAATAAGCACCCCCACTCGTCCGATCAAAGATCGGCCTTTACTAACATGATATGTTATTTTTGAAAACACATGTATTCTTATTCCGGTTTATTAGCTAGCTTACTATGTGATGCGCACAGCATACAAGTATAAACTAGATCGCCTAAGTTGGAACAAAACATTGCATATTTGTTTGTTTGAGAACGGTTTGAAGTTTGCTACTCGCAAGTAGGCTACTCGCAAGTAGGCTAAATCGAGGATTTCAATGAATTGTTCCAATTCAAGCAATCCAACCTTCACCCACAGGCATTCAGGCAGTTAATCAACTAAGCAATTAGCCTCATGGCAAGCATGCTTTCATGGCAATCAATAACACACATGCAGTATGCTAAAGCGTAAACACTCACAGTGTACTCCGAGCCAAAACAGAGAACTAGTTAGAAATCAATGCATGATCCTAGTTCATGTTAAGATGGCTAATGCAACACATGCGAAAATGCAACTAGATAGGCTCGGCTATTCTAAAATGGCATGTGAAATACAACAATTGATACATGTATTCAACTTGGTATCGAAATACAATGCAGTTAGTATGATGCGCCGAGCACGGTGCATGCAAGACAGATAAATGGATGCACGCATGCAAGCATAAGGTATGCTAAACAAAATATGCCCTAAAACTAACCATCATAAGCGGTTTAAGTAAAAGGGAGAAAGACGTGGGGTTGGAAGACATTCACACACTCACGCACACTTATTACAAAAGTTTGATCTTTCAACGGAGGGTCCGAATGAATAAGCTAAGCTAATCTAAGCTAAGCTAACAAATAATCTAATAATCTAATTAGATTAATTATTACACAACCAAATTGAATAACTAGCTACAACTAATTATTACGAAATTTTAACTAATTAACAAATTAATTAAGTTACAAACAACAAATGCTAACTAACAAGTAAACATTTAAAATAAGTCGTTCCAGCTCTGTTTGAAAAAGAAAAGGATGCAAGCTCGCACTCAGTTTCTTGCCTCGAAACACCTTCCGGTTACTCTCTTGAGGCTCTGTTTGCAGGGTATCTTCAAGAACTTGCCGCTGGAACTTACCAAAACAGTGCTGAGGAGTGCACCAGTGGCCTGCCGGCCATGAGGAGCTGCTACCGACCATCTTGCCGGCCAGAGATGCACACTGCCGGCCATCAACAATGCACTACCGGCCAACAATAAGGGGGGTGCTGGCCACTGGTGTGCTGTGACACCAAGCTGCAGTAGAGCACAAAACAGAGAAAATGGAGGGTCTCCCAAGGATATGTACGCACTATGCCACCCCATATCACCTCAAAACATCAAGGGTCTCCCAAGGATATGTACGCACTATGCCACCCCATATCACCTCAAAACATCAAGGGAGATGCATAATCAGATCCAAGACCATCAATCACACATCTCGATGCATGATGGCCAAAGATCCAACATGTGCGAATTTCAATAAATGCATGACAAATAAGACACCAAGTCTATTTCCTTATCATGGGAAGTCAAAGGAAATGGAGACCAAGGGTGATTGGCTCACTTCATCACTTCAAGTATGAAGTGGACCAATCAACCTTGTGTTCAACATAACGCCCGGTTGAACACAATGCAATGCAAACAACATATGTAATGCAACATAAGCATGCCAAATGCGATGTAACAAGCATGCAAAATGCAATAAAACCTAATCATGCAAACATGCAATGTACCAAATATGCAAAATGCAATGCAACCGTAACAAGCATGCGACAACATGCAAACTAGCAAGCATGCAGCAACATGCAAAGATGGATAAGCATGCAACAACATCCAAAGATGGACTTAAACCAAAATAGGTAGGCCTCAACCATGCCCAAATCAGTGGCCAAAATGCATCAAAACTAAGGCATGAAAGCATATATAAGCATGCATGCCAATTGGCTCATCAATTAGGCTTAAGAGCACAACTCTCAAGAGTGCTCAAAGAGTAAATGAAGTGCTAATATGGCAATGCTAAAAGCTCTAAAATGAAGGATTAAATGATGTCAAATCATCTAAATAGCTCAAAGATAGCATGCATGAGTCATTAAACCATAAAGCTAGCAAGGCCAATTGCACTACAGCTATACAAAGTATGAAGCATATGGAAAAGGCAACCCAAAACAGTCCTAGGACATGTTAAAATGAGTCTAAAACATGCATGGAAGGAAGCCAAAACAAGCTAACATGAAGGGCATGAGGCACAATGCATACAAGGCAAATATGGTGGATTACACTACACCTATTAGGACCAAGCATGGGATGACTTAACCAATAAAAATCAGAGTTATATCATAGCATAATAACCCCAAAAAAACACATTGAAATGATAGCTTGCAAGCTTAGGCATGAAGGCATACGCAAAGACTCATGTTAAGACATGAAGGGGCAAACCCTCCAACGCATTGAAAGAGAAAAAAAAATGCAAGTGCATGACCAAGAAACATGGACTGAAATCACATTATAAACGATGCCAAATCATTTAAATAGCCCAAGTAATGCATACTAGTGGACTTGATACACAAAGCTAACAAGCTAGAATGCACTATAGCTATACAAAGCAAGGCATGCATGACCAAAACAACCAAAATCAGAGCTAAAGCATGTTAAAACATGAATAAAAGTTTCTTGAAGTTAAGCCTAAAGCATGCTAGAATGACATGTTAAAGCATGAGACACACTAGACACACTACAAGTGTATGGAGCATGCAAGGGGCCATCAAACCCACCCCAAACAGAGTCATGGTATGCTAAAACAACACCAAAAACCTACTGAAATGGAGACAAAGCAAGCTAGAATGACATGCTACTTCATGAAGTATACAAGACTAGTTTATGTGATTTACACTACAAGTGTATTATGCATGCATGGACCAACCAAACCAACCCAAAACAGTGGTATGCCACAGCAAAATAACCACAAATACATGCTAAGATATGGCCAACATAAATTTAACAAACATGCTCACACATGAGGCATTCAAAGCAAGTAAACACAATACAAGGAGAGGGGATGACCCTCTTCTATTTAAGACCCCCAAACCACCTTTCCACCACTGAAAATCCTCTGGATTTCAGTGGTAGAAAGGTCAGGCAAAGGTTACAACAAGAGCCTAAAGGGGATGGCTCAAAACAAGGCCTAACAAAGCCTAAGAGGGGGTAGATCACCCCAAACGAAAAAGTGACCTTAAACAAACTTTTTAAGCATGCAAAAATAGAACTTTTTTCAGTTAAGAGTTAAGCTTAAAACAGTATGCAAGAAGGGCTAAAGGTTAAGCAAAAATGGGGGATTTAAGGGTTAGAAACTCACCCTTGAAGACTACCTTTACAATTGCAACTCCAACAAGTTTTTCAAGTTCAAACTAACCCAAGAACACCAAAACCAGCTCCTAAGCACCTCAGTAGCCAAAGGATGGTGTTTGAGTGTGTGTTTGTGTGTTAAAGTAAGACAAAACTACACTTTAAGTGCACAAAACAAGAACAAAAGAGAGGTATAGATACAAAACTATATGTATAACTCAAACCTCAAATTTCTCCACCTCTGAAATGGAGGAGGAGCTTCTCCTTATATAGAAGAGAGGCAAAGCAAAGCTTGTTAAACAAGCTTGAAAAGAGGCTCACCCCTCCATACACGTGTATGGAGGAGAGATGAGTGAAAACCAACTGGCTCAAAAGATCTGGAGTGAAATCTGCTGAGACAAAGGGTTCTGCCAGCCATCGGTTGTGGCCGGCAGGCTTCATCAATAGCAGGCAGGGGAAAATGGATGGCCGGCAGTGCCAAAAGGTGGTCGGCAATGCACTATGAGAATCATGCTGAAAGGTCCAATACATGGTCCAAAAATGGGGCAGAAAGAATACAAGGTTTGGAAAGCTCAAATCTGTGATGTTCCGCCACGAAAGTCGAGCACTCGACAAGCAATCGAACTTGTGGCTGGATGTACCTGCAAGCATAACCGAGTCTTGAGGACGGTCAAAAATGAGGTGTCTACACTCGTACACTAGGTTAAGTTCATTTTGATATTATCTGTATGGTGATGCATGACTTATGAAATTTGACATCATATGTATATATATAAGTTTTAAATATTCTATCACATGTTTATCTGCACAGTTCAGTGGACTATGTATGTTTTATATGTTTACTTTCGTAGCCCCTTATATGTGTTAATTTGTTTAGAGGCCTTTGGTAATCCCAAGATTACTGGCCGGTTCGACACTAAACCTATAGGGTCAGGTTTGGTTTGTAACAGTTTTCAACTTGTATGAGAAGGTTCAAGAATGTTGTCAGAAAATTCGAATTCTCTAGAAATGATGAGAGGCTTAAATTCTTTAACAGTCACTACTAGGAACACAATAGCAAAGAGATGATGGAGATAAGAGATTGGATGAAGAAGAAGACAAAGCAGTTAGAGAGAGAATAATGACAAGGCTCTCCCGTGAATCTCCTATTTTCACTCTCAAGGTAGATAATGGAGAAGGGAAATTAGTTCTCTCCCAAGAATTGTCTCTCCAAAATTCATCCCCTGTAAAGCTATGGGTGGATGCCATTTATAAACACCTCATGATATAGGATGGATATTCCCTTTAACTACCTTATCCAAGGAGGTGACCTCTTCGACGATGAGGAAAACCCCAAAAAGGAGATCAACCTCTTGGAGAACCCTTTTACTTAGCCACACCTAACCAATGATCCCCAATTATCCCAATGGGGCAGGGGTAGTCCTAGAGGATGTCCTACTGTAGAAGGGTCAGGGGTAGTTCAAGAGAACGTCCTGCTGCAAATATTGTCGAGTCTCAAGGACCCTCTAGATCGTGCTATCTCGACCCGGGGTATAAGCTAGTTTAACCGAAGAGTGAATTTATCTTCACTCACCGTCCTCGAGATCGGGTCCTTTGTTCATACTCCATCACGCCCATAGTTCTGGTGCCTAGATCCCAAAAAGCTCCAAGCCCGCAATTGTTCTGGGACTCATTAACGGAGTGACTTCTAGATTGCATTTGAATCCGTTCGAAGCCAAGTGTTTCGGATCTCTAGGTTCGTAGATCCCCCTTTCAAGTCTGAGCTCAAATAGGTCTCTAGATTCGTGGTTCTGAACCCTTTCAAGACTAAGCCAATACCTTGGAGAATGGATCTCCTCTGAGGGTTTCATCTCTTCTAAAAGAAAGGGTTAACCTCCTCGGACACTTGTATGATCTGAGCCTCCTCGGATGGGCTTGTTGGACTCTCTTTAGAGATATATGCTTGATGGGTTTTCCTCGACCCAATTTGTTGGCCTTTTTGTGTATCCGTTCAATAGAATTCACTTGGGCCCATTTGGCAATAATTTCTCTAAGCTCACCAATTTTTGGGTTTTTCGATTAGGCTTCGATTGGGGCCAATCGATTTAGTGGGCTCAAGTTAACCCCTCTTACATTTTGCCCCTTGCATGTATGGGAAATTTTGAATTCTCGAACATGCATATTTTCCCTTCTTCGGCCATGCTTCGCATAGTTCCCTCAAGAATATTTTGTCTTCATGTAGCTTTTGGATAAGATTGATGACTCATCATAATTTATAGATAAGATTGTCAACTAATATTGATAAGAAGGAATCTTTTATCCTTATGCCATGTTTGACAAACACACTTTTATGCCTTTGATTTATTCTCTCAATGAAAAAACAAAGTTTGAATATTCAATATTCCACCCACCAAGAATGATTAAGAATTAAATTCTTCTCCCCAGGAAATGGCCAGACCTTTTTTTTTATTTCTTTTTATTCCTTGGAAATAAATAAAAGTCTAAGCTTGACTTTTTGCTTTGCTTCTTTTTTTTATTCTGCAAAAGTCCAAATCAAAAGACCTCCGTTTATATATATATATATACTAGTTACAAAGGCCCGTGCAAGGCACAAGCTATTATTACAGTATATTTAAGTTTTATATTTTAATAATTTTTAAAAATAAGAATATTATTTTATAAAATTAAATAGAATAAATCATTAGATATATGATAGAATTATATAAATTATATTATAAATAATAACAAGAAAAAAATATAAGAAATTCTATCATTTTAACATAATTATATTCTTTTCTTTTTCAGTAAGACTAAGTGTGAAGATATAAAGATAAACAAAATAAAATATACATTTTTGTATAAAAGAGATAAGATAATTCCCCATCTAAAAAAAGAAAAACTAAACTAATAAAGAAGTAGAAAAGAATACATACATGCATATATATATATATATATATAAATGACCCATTTTATTAATAAATAAATCATACTTGCATAACAAATGATCAATTTTATTAATAAATAAATTCTTAAGTTAATTAACAATTTTTAATGATGTGAAAAATATCTTTCAGGCAACCATTTTGTTAATAAATAAAGTATTAAGTTAATTAACAATTTTTAATGATATGAAAAATATTTTTCAATGAAAAATTTTGATAATTTATTATTGCGTAGGAGAGTAGTTATTTTTTTTCTTCTTCTGATTATTGGGTTAAATTAAAATTTATAACAAACGATAGTTGTAATTTGTATTATTATAGGACTAATTCATATTTTAAACAAACATTATAGGTGTATTTGTAATTTGTTAAAAAATAAAAGATTTATGTTTTACAATTGACCCGAATGTTTGCATATATATGAGAAAACTTTCATTCAAATTATTACACCGTTAGTAAATTATACAAAATAAAATGGCAAAATAAGAAATTCCCAAACAATCTAAGGGCAAAATAGGCAACCCAACACAAACCTTCACAACCAAAGCAACCAAAATGTCTAATATAATTTCCAAAATGCCACCACTCAAATTGTTTTACCAACCAACTAAAGAACAAAATAGCAATTTTAAAATAAGCTAAGGGCAAAATAGGAAAAGAAATGACAAGTCATAGGAAAAAAGAGTTTTGTATATATATAGATATACATATCTCTCTTAGAATATCTGAGGGACCACCAACCAAAAGACAAAGACCTTGTCCTTATTCTTTTTCTTTTTTTTTTTAAATTCTAAAATGTCCACCTCCAATCCTTTGAAAACACCTTTTATTTATTCTTTATTTTTTATTTTTGTTTGGGACACCAGATTCGAAGGACCCAAAAGATTTCAATTTCTTCTTCCATACAACGTTAATCAACTTACTCTTTGACGGAAGTATATCCATTGGTGGTGTGTCGCTATCCCTTGCCAAAGCTCTGTTACAGCACCAGCCTTCTTTGCATTTCCCAGTACTCCATCGCACAAAATATTATCTTTAGATTTATCCCTTCTTTGCAAAAGCCAATTGCGGCCCTGCCTGTGCACGCGACCAGCCAGCTCGCACGGCCTGTGCGCTTTTCGTCTGTCACTTGCAGCCTCACCACTACTTGCAGTCGCAACTGACCAGCGCCGACCACGCCACCTACTCAACACGGCGTTGGTCTACCCAGCTGCTTCGCCAATTTGGGATTGTTGACTTTAACGTTTGCTCACTCTGGCGCCGTTCATGTCATTATGCTATCCCTTGGCTTGTCTTCATTCAATTGGCTTCATCTTCTCGGTTGTCCTAGATCTGTGAGTGAGCTCTTTATATATATATATGGGCTTTGATTTTCTTTCAACTAATTCCACTCCCTTCGTTGTTTCAGATTTGTAAAAACCCTACTTTATTGATCTTTAGGCTTCAAGATCTAGGTGAATCTTTGCTTAAAGCCCTCTTCCTTTTTTCTTCTTGCATTTCTGTTTTTCTAATGAACTTAATACTGTGATGAACTTTGAATATGTGAACTTCGGTGGAAATTTTATTTGGATCTTAAATCCTGTAATTTTTTGTCCTGAAATAACTAGTGTTCCTTGTTGAATCTTGGACCTGTGTCGATAATCTTGACATACACAGAGGCTTGATGTTGAAAATGAAGGATTGGTGCTGAGAGAGAATGCAATCATGATTTGAACGTTGTAGCTTTACGTCAGCTTGAGAGGAACTGACCTGGAGAGACAAAACATTGATTGTTATTGTTGCATTTTTCAAGAACTTGCTCGGAAGAATAGAATTGTTGTAACATAAGTTGTTCATTAGTATTGTTAATGTCGTTTTTATTTCGATAACGCTTGAATACTGTTTATCTCGTTTGTCGGCTTTACTATTTGAAGCAAATGAATTCTTGCACGAAATCCATGACCCCGGGGCCCTTAGAACCCGCACTAATGAGAGCAAAGGTTGTCCCTTGGAAGTCTGAATGGAAGTAAAACTGTCTCTCAAGAGTCCGAAAGTAGCACACACCCTACTTCGGCAAGAAAGATCCCTTCTGGTAGGCAACCGAGTCTTGAGGGCTATTCTTCAGAAGTCCAAGTAAGGCACATACTCTACTTCAATAAAAGAAAAAAAATCCTTGAAGCTCGCACTCATGGAAGCGAGGTCTGTTCTTTGAAAGTCTATGTGGAAGCACAAACTCTACTTCAGCAAAAAAGATCCCCGAAGCTCGCACTGATGGAAATAAGAGTTGTCCCTCGAAAGTCCAAATGGAAGCAAGGGCTATCCCTCGAAAGTCCAAGTGGGAGCATATTTCCTTTTTCGACAATAAAAATCCTCGAAACCCGCACTAATGGAAGCAAGGGTTGTCCATCGGAAGCCTGGGTGGAAGCACACTCCTTTCTTTGGCAAGAAAGATCCTTTCTGGTTGGAAACCAAGTCTACTACTTCTTCTTCTTCGAGGGGCAACAAAAATTGAAAACTGTCTCAAGCAACGTAACATAATGAAGATACAGAATATAGAGAAAATAAACTTCTAGCGGAGATACACAATATGGAGGAAATAAATTTCTTCATAACATAAGAAAGATAGATAAAACTTCTTGGACAATGTAGTAAATATAAATTGTAAATGTCATGGATAGAATTCTTTTACGGAATGTTGACCTTTGTCCCTAGAGTTACGAGGTCATTTGGAAAGCTTTCACCAGTTACTTGAGTTGTGGCTTTGGTCTATCTTCCATACATTTCTGGAGCCATTTTGGGCTTTAACACTATGTCCTCATTGGGAGGTTCTTCCTTCAACTAGGGGGCAAGCTATGGGAGAAACGGAACCCCCACACCTTCATAAGTAATACAGTGTCTTGCCTCCTTCTCGAACCTTTATCATCTTCCAAGGGACAAGAGTACTTTTGGACAAAGAGGAAAGTTGGGACAATGGTTGTTTGCTTGACTCGACCTTTGGTTTGTCATCTGAGTAACAAGGCTCAGATATACCAAAAAGTCTTTCTGCAGCCTCCATAGTCACTATCTCATTTCCCAACTAAGCTTTGACACATTGATGATAACTTGAAAGCACGGCACCAAACTTGTGCATCCAAGCCCTCCCCAAGATAATTTGATAGTTTGTCTCAGGGTCAAAGATATGCAACATAGTGGCCGAGCGAATCACCCCTACGACCAAATCAACTGTCACATACCCCAGAGCAACTCCCTTGTCTCCTCTGAAACCCGTGATGACTACTGGTTGTTTCACGATGTGGTTTTCAAAAATCCTTGCATTCTCTAGAGTTGCCCGGGTTATGATACTGATAAAAGCTCCGCTATCTAGCAAAGCCCTCTTGAACTCAACCTCATTGATGTAAGGGGTCAAATAGAGTGGTCGGTTGTGTGGAAAATGGTACTTCTAAACTACCTCTGAAAAGATTATAGCACCAGCCTGCTCCCTTGCTTTCCTTGGAATAGATCCCTTAATTGTCACACCTCCCTCATGGTGTGCCTCGGCAATGTTGATAATGGACTTGGTAATTTCAATTCTCGTTTCCCCGGAAAACCCAAGCTGATTGAAGAACTATTTGAACTTGATATCATCCTGGAGAGTCTTTGCATAGTGATCTAGATCTTTCTCTATACTTAGCGAATCATAGTTAACCAACTCCTCAGTCTCATTGAAGTAGAATGGCATACAAATATGATGCTTTCTTCTTGAATTGAAGGATGCTTCGTAACTAACTCTTCCTTCTGGATTGAAAGGTTCACTATAAGAAACTTCCTCACCTTTTGGCTCAAAAGTGTCTTCAAAACAGTGTTCTTCATCTTCTGGCTCAAGGGTGTCTTCGAGGGAGTGCTCTTGATCCTTTAGATTGAAGGCATATTCAAGCAAGTGCTTCTTATCCTCCGGCTCAAGGACGTTTTCGAGGGAGTGCTCCTCATCCTCCGAGTTTTCAATTGTTTTAATCATTGGCCTGTCATACGCCATCATAGCCACATTTTCTAGGATATCTTGGAGCCCTTGTTCTTTGAAACTTAGCTCATTTGCTTTAACTTTCTTTCTAAAGATCTTCTTAAGTGTCCGATACTTTTCTGTAGGATGTCCAAGTGATTAGTGGAAAACACAATAATTAGGGCCCTTGGGATCCTTCTTCGGTAAAAGCTCTTCAATATGAGGCAACTTCAATTTCCCGTCTGTCACCCATTCTTTGACTACGGCCTTCAGCTTCTCAATACTACACGAAAAACAAGTGTTAGCTTTGCAACTGTTCCTCTTCTGCCCTCTAAATCCCTCCCCCTGCAACTTTCAAGTAGAAAATGTAGAAGTCACAATGACAGAAGGTCCTCGAGATGATTTGAAGTTGGTTTTATAACTAGTCACAAATCCGATCACCTGAGACTGAGGTATGTTGATGTTCCGAGATACTTCAATTAGTGCCGAGAAGGTGGGTATCTTGTGATTAACAATAAGCATCTTGTACCCATTCAATGCCCCTCCAACACAGATTTGGACCAAGTAACTTTCCTCCACAGCCTCGTGACAGTCCACGGCTTTGTTTTGGAACCTCTTCACATATTCGAGAATGTCTTCACTCTCCCACTGCTTTTCCTTATACAAGGTAAGTATGGTCACTTTCTCGGCTACTTAAAAGAATTTATCGTGGCATTTGTTAACCATCTCCTTCCAACTTCGGATAGAGTTTGGGGCCAAGTTAACGTACGAACTATATGCTCGGTAGGTAAGGGACTTAGAGAATTCTCTTAATTGGAAGACATGATTTGAACCATGAACCCCCAGAGTCTCGATGAACTGATCAAAATGTTCTCGAGCATTTCCTTGTTTGCCATCGAATTTGATGAACTTCGACACTGTGTACCCCTTCGGGTATGGATAACTCAACATCACGATAGGGTATGGTGGCTTGACATTTGGATCGGGCAAAGAGGGTAAAGTTCTCTTGCCCCGTTTGAGATCAAACATAGCTCGCACATTGGCAAGAGTGAGAAATTGTTGAGGGGGAGAACTTGATGATGGTATTCCTGGAACTTGGCTTGTGGACTCGAAGATCGAGCTTCGAGCGACTTAGCCATTTGGGTGTTGAGAATTCACCATTGGTGAAGACACATGACGATATTGGCCATTGGCATCTATGGACAAGCCATTTAGTGATGGGACATTGAATTGAGTCCCATAAAGTCCATTGCACTCCACGACTATACTAGGTTGGGCTTACAAACTGGGCGTTAGAGCCAAAGGAGACCCGCTCTATATGTGGGTAGCATTTACCGTCAGTGGAACGAAATTAGGTATAGGTAGAGCTCCATTTTGTGTAAACATGCCCCTGGAATTTACTTGAACACCAACTGTTATCAGAGAGCCATTCATTATGCCAGAACCTGCCCTGGTCACCATCAGATCTTGGCTTGGCCCAACATGGAGCCCGGGCGCAAGCAAGCTACTACTATCTACCGTGGTCTAAACATGTGTTGCTGTGAGCCATGAGCTGGTTGTGGCCTACTTCTCCTTAGTTTGCAACTTAGAAATCAGAAACTCAGTTGAAGATGGTTGAAAATCTGAGACTCTAAAGTGGTTCATGGATTTACAATCTGGAAAGAACTCAAGAGTTTTGAAGACAAAATCTGTTCAACCATAAATGTATGTACAAAATCTGTTCAAGATAAATTTTTTCAGCCTTTTGTTTTGTTTTCTTTTGTCTTTTTTTTTTTTTTTTTTTTGAAAAGAATCAACTCAAAACATTGGGTAACAGTGCGTAAGGGGCTGTTATGGCCATTATGGCACAGTTATGGCCGCCACGATCGACACACCTGCGAATCTCAATCACACCGCAAAAGCAGGAGTAAGGCATAATGTCTACTGCCGCAACCATTACGTAACAGACGCATTTTGAAACATTAATTACAACTAACAACATCTCAGTTTGTAATGAAAATGTGTTGTAAATGAGAATGGTGTAGAGATTGGTGGTTTATATAGAGAGCTTCTAGATATCTCAAGGTGTTGGCCTAGGTAGGAGGAAGAGCCCCTTTTGGTAACAAGGTTCATGTTTTTTTGTTTTCGAAAGTTATTAAAGTTTGAAGATCAATAGGTTCCAAGTTGTTGTCTCCTAAACTAGTGTTTCTCGGACAACTGTGTCACCTTATTTGAGCAAATGAACTATCCATGTTGGTTTCATTATACACAAGGTGGTGCATCTTGCTTGTCCAATTGTGTGTGAACTTGATTTTATAATGCCAAACAACATTATACCATAATTTAGAAAAATTACGTTATTTGAGAGAGAGAGAGAGAGAGAGAGAGAGAACACCAAGAGAGCAACCATGTCCTTGGTGGAAAGGCCAAAAGCATCGAATCTAGATATGAGTTCATTAAGGTTAGAAGTAAGAGGAGAAAATTTTTTATTGGCAATGGCTAGGCTCATCGTCTTGGCATCTCTTCATCCTAGTTTCACATTGCAACTAGGCCCTCCAAGTTGTTGTGATTTGTGTAGCATGAATTATAAAAGATATGTTGATGATTGGTAAACCTCAAGAGAAAACATAATTAGTACTTGTATATGTTGGATGGAATGACGTATTTTATTTAATTATTTATTAGTACTCACAATAACAACAGAGTCTCTTGCAGCAATGGCTAATATGTCAGCACAAGAAACTACACCGGGGCATGGAAACTCCATCGTAGTCTTTATATTGTCAATAACATCAAATCCCCTGACAGAGTTAACATTTGGGAATGTTGTCTTCTCCCCCATGAAAGAAGATGTGTCATCGAGGAGGATTAATCCATCACATCCCTTGAACAGCCACCAAAACACATTTAGACAATTATGGTCTAAGGATATACAATATTAGCCATCGAAACAACACATTGAACAATATTTAGGCGTCATAGATACCAATCCTTTATGGTCAAGAATTCATGCTTAGATGCTTACATCTATATTTTGAACACTTAGAATGTTGGGAAAACGTATTATGTCACATAGAAAATTAGCTATGCAGTTTCTAGAAAATGAAAAAGAAAGTAGAATTACATTAACGAAGCAGTTGTGAAAAAATAAGCGAAGAAAAAAGTAACCAATCCTGGCATCTTTTGATATTGCAGACCACACAACAGATTTCACAGTGGCGAAAAGTTGTGGAAAATATTTGGAGTAGAAAGTAGAAGAAAGTTGAGCTGAAGAGCTTTCCATGAAAAGCACAAGGAAAGCCAAAGTCACAAAGGTCTTGAAAGAAGAAGAAAATGACGCCATTCTTGTGTATTAAAACTCAAGTAATTTACGAAGAGGTGTGTTATGAGCAAATGGTGTAGAAAAGGGGTAGTATATATAGAAAGCTTCTAGTATGACGTATCTCAAGGTGTTGGCCTCTAGCAAGTTCCATAAACTAACATTGCGTAGCATTTCTATGTTTAACAAGAAACAAATTAGGGATTGAATTGATTGATAAGCCCATATTACTTTTGAAAACATGTGTTGTAAATAAAAAAAATGAATCATGGTTTGTCTACTAATCTAACATTAAAAATATATTATTTTGAACAATTTTGTGGAGAGAGATTGTGTAGCTGAGTTGGAGAAAAGAACCTAAGAGAAATGAGGGCAAGGGTTTGACAATGTTGATTCAAGTAAGAAGAGAAAAGGGAAAAAAAACATCGACAGACAAAAATTGTATTTAAAATAAAAAAAAAAATTTTAAAAAACTATTTAAAAACATGTGGTAATTATAGCCATAAAATTATTTGTCAAATACACCAAATTCTTACTTTCAAATTACGAACAAGATAGAGATGAAAATAAATAATAAATCTTCATTCAATCATGAAGTGACATATTATGTGTTGTTTATGCTATATTATGCAATGATTGGATTAAATAATCTTTGTAACTAAACAACGTGGAACGAAAAAGTAATATTCAACAGTAGAGGATCTCTTGCTTCCTCTCAAAACTATAAGATTTGGTCAGCTGATTCATCTTGTACACACTTTTTTTAATGTTGTGGTTCATGAATTTGGATAGAGATTTGAAAAGAAAAATGAAAAAGATAAGTGAAATCGTAATAAAATATAATTACGTAAGGTGTGCACGGGTTAGAGTGGTGTGGGTTGAAGTGAAAATATCAATTGGATCGCCTGGGGTGGTTTGTGTATTTTTCCCAGCCCAACTGTCGTTCAACTGTAGATGAGTAAATCAATTAGATTTTATAGGTAGTTTTGACTGGACAGTTTGGCGGGTGCGACAAACACAGCTTTAACTAAAGCAACAAAATCAAATAATGCTTTAAATATTCAACAAAGTTTTATAAACACATTAAGGTGTTCGAAATCAAGACTTTTGGTTTTGGGAAATAATATATTTATCACTTGAACAACACACATTATAATCCATGACCCCGGGGCCCTTAGAATCCGCACTAATGAGAGCAAAGGTTGTCCCTCGGAAGTCTGAACGAAAGCAAAACTATCTCTCAAGAGTCTGAAAGTAGCGCACACCCTACTTCGGCAAGAAAGATCCCTTCTGGTAGGCAACCAAGTCTTGAGGGCTATTCTTCGGAAGTCTAAGTGTGGCACACACTCTACTTCAATAAAAGAAAAAATCCTTGAAGCTCGCACTGATAGAAACAAGAGTTGTCCCTCGAAAGTCCAAATGGAAGCAAGGGCTATCCCTCGAAAGTCCGAGTGGGAGCACATTTCTTTTTTTGACAATAAAGATCCTCGAAACCCGCACTAATGGAAGCAAGGGTTGTCCCTCGGAAGTATAGGTGGAAGCATACTCCTTTCTTTGGCAAGAAAGATCCTTTCTAGTTGGCAACCGAGTCTACTACTTCTTCTTCTTCGAGGGGCAACAAAAATTGAAAACTGTCTCAAGCAACGTAACATAATGAAGATACACAATATAGAGAAAATAAACTTCTAATGGAGATACACAATATGGAGGAAATAAATTTCTTCATAACATAAGAAAGATAGATAAAACTTCTTGGACAATGTAGTAAATATAAATTGTAAATGTCATAGATGGAATTCTTTTATGGAATGTTGGTCTTTGTCCCTAGAGTTGCAAGGTCATTTGGAAAGCTTTCACCAGTTACTTGAGTTGTGGCTTCGGTTAATCTTCCATACATTTCTGGAGCCATTTTGGGCTTTAACACTATGTCCTTATCGGGAGGTTCTTCCTTTAACTAGGGGCCAGCTATGGGAGAAACAGATCCCCCACACCTTCATAAGTAATACACCGTATTGCCTCCCTCTCAAACCTTTATCATCTTCCAAGGGACAAGAGTGCTTTTGGACAAAAAGGAAAGCTAGGACAATGGCTGTTTGCTTGACTCGACCTTTGGTTTATCATATGAGTAACAAGGCTCAGATGTACCAAAAAGTCTTTCTGAAGCCTCTATAGTCACTATCTCATTTCCCAACTTAGCTTTGACACATTAATGATAACTTGAAGGCACCGCACCATACTTGTGTATTCAAGTCCTCCCTAAGATAATATGATAATTTGTCTCGGAGTCAAAGATATGAAACCTAGTGGCCGAGCGAATCACCCCTACAACCAAATCAACTATCATATACCCCAAAGCAACTCTCTCTTCTCCTCTAAAACCCCGTGATGACTACTGGTTGTTTCATGATGTGGTTTTCGAAAATCCTTGCCTTCTCTAGAGTTGCCCGGGTTATGATACTGATAGAAGCTCCGCTATCTAGCAAAGCCCTCTTGAACTCAACATCATTGATGTAAACGGTCACATAGAGTGGTCGGTTGTGCAGAAAAGGGTACTTTCGATCTACCTCAGAAAAGATTATAGCACCAGTCTACTCCCTTGCTTTCCTTGGAATAGATCCCTCAACTGTCACACCTCCCTCATGGTGTGCCTCGGCAGTGTTGATAATGGACTTGGTAATTTCAGTTCTCGCTTCCCTAGAAAGCCCAACCTAATTGAAGAATGGTTTGAACTTGATGTTATCTTGGAGAGTCTTTGCATAGTGATCTAGATCTTTCTCTATACTTGGCGGATCATAGTTAACCAACTCCTCAGTCTCATTGAAGTAGGATTGCATACAAACATGATGCTTTCTTCTTGGATTGAAGGATGCTTCGTAACCAACTCTTCCTTCTGGATTGAAAGGTTCATTATAAGAAACTTCCTCACCTTTTGGCTCAAAAGTGTCTTCGAAACAGTGTTCTTCATCTTCTAGCTCAAGCGCGTCTTCGAGGGAGTGCTCTTGATCCTCTGGCTTGAGGGCATCTTCAAGGAAGTGTTTCTCATCCTCCGGCTCGAGGGCGTCTTCGAGGGAGTGCTCCCCATCCTCTTAGTTTTCAATTGTTTCAATCATTGGCCTGTCATACGCCATCATAACCACGTTTTCTAGGATATCTTGGAGCCCTTGTTCTTTGAAACTTAGCTCATTTGCTTCAACTTTCTTTCTAAAGATGTTCTTAAGTGTCCGACACTTTTCTGTAGGATGTCCTAGTGATTGGTGGAAAACACAATAATTAGGGCCCTTGCGATCCTTCTTCGGTAAAAGCTCTTCGATATAAGGCAACTTCAATTCCCCGTCTATCACCCATTCTTTGACTAAGGCCTTCACCTTCTCAATACTACACGAAAAACAAGTGTTAGCTTTGCAACTCTTCCTCTTCTACCCTCTTAATCCCTCCCCCTGCAACTTTCAGGTAGAAGACAAGATGATTTGAAGTTGGTTTTATAACTAGTCTCAAATCCAATCTCTTGAGACTGAGGTATGTTGATGTTCCGAGATGCTTCAATTAGTGCCGAGAAGGTGGGTAGCTTGTGATTAACAATAAGTATCTTGTACCTGTTCAATGCCCCTCCAACACATATTTGGACCAAGTAGCTTTCCTCCACAGCCTCGTGACAATCCATGGCTTTGTCTTGGAACCGCTTCACATATTGGAAAATGTCTTCACTCTCCCGCTGCTTTTCCTTATACAAGGTAAGTATGGTCACTTTCTCGGCCACTTAAAAGAATTTAGCATGGCATTTGTTAACCATCTCCTTCCAACTTCGGATAGAGTTTGGGGCCAAGTTAACGTACCAACTATATGCTCAGTCGGTGAGGGATTTGGAGAATTCTCTTAATTGGAGGACATGATTTGAATCATAAACCCCAGAGTCGCAATGAACGGAACAACATGTTCTAGAGCATTTCCTTGTTTGCTATCGAATTTGATGAACTTCGACACTGTGTACCCCTTCAGGTATAGATAACTCAACATCTCGATAGGGTATGGTGGCTTAATATTCGGATCGGGAAAAGAGGGTAAAGTTCTCTTGCCCCGTTTGAGATCAAACATAGCTCGCACATCGGCGAGAGTGAGAAACTGTTAAGGGAGAGAACTTGATGATCGTATTCCTAGAACTTGGCTTGTGGACTCGAAGATCGAGCCTAGAGCGACTTGGCCATTTGGGTGTTGAGAATTCACCATTGGTGAAGACACATGACGATATTGGCCATTGGCACCTATGGACAAGCCATTTGGTGATGGGACATCGAATTGGGTCCCATAAAGTCCATTGCACTCCACGACTATACTAGGTTGGGCTTACAAACTCGGCGTCAGAGCCAAAGGAGACCCGTTCTGTATGTGGGTAGCATGTACCGTCGGTGGAACGAAATTAGGTACAAGTAGAGCTCCATTTTGTGTAAACATGCCCCTGGAATTTGCTTGAACACCAACTGCTATCGGAGAGCCATTCATTGTGCCAGAACCTGCCCTTGTCACCATCAGATCATGGTTTGGCCCAGCATGGAGCCCGGGCGTAAGCAAGCTACTACCATGTACTGTGGTCTAAACATGTGTTGCTGCTGTTGTGTTGTTGTGAGCCATGGGCTGGCCGTGCCCTACTTCTCCTTAGTTTGCAGGTTGGAAATCAAAAAGTCAGTTGAAGATGGTTGAAAATGTGAGACTTTAAAATGGTTCACGGGTTTATAGTCTGGAAAGAACTCAAGAGTTTTGAATACAAAATCTATACAAAATCTGTTCAACCATAAAGGTATGTACAAAATCTGTTCAATATATATTTTTTCAGCCTTTTGCTTTGTTTTGTTTTGTCTTTTTTGCCTTTTTTTTTTTTTTTTGAAAAGAATCAACTTAAAACATTGTGTAACGGTGCGTAACGGCCTGTTATGGCCATTATGGCACAGTTATGGCCGCTACGGTCGACACACCTGCGAATCTTAATCACATTGCAAAAGCAGGGGTAACGCGTGGTGTCTACCGCCGCAACCATTACGTAACAGCCACAACCATTACGTAACGCCGCATTTTGAAACATTGATTATAACTAACAGCTTCTCAGTTTGTGATGAAAATGTGTTGTAAATGAGAATGGTGTAGAGATTGGTGGTTTATATAGAGAGCTTCTAGATATCTCAAGGCATTGGCCTAGGTAGGAGGAAGAGCCCCTTTTGGTACCAAGGTTCATGTAGTTTTTGTTTTCAAAAGTTATTAAATTTTGAAGATCAATAGGTTCCAAATTGTTGTCTCCTAAGCCAGTGTTTCTCGGACAACTGTGTCACCTTATTTGAGCAAATGAACTATCCATGTTGGTTTTATTATACACAAGGTGGTGCATCTTGCTTGTCCAATTGTGTGTGAACTTGATTTTATAATGCCAAACAACATTATATCATAATTTAGAAAAATTACGTTATTTGAGAGAGAGAGAGAGAGAGAGAGAGAGAGAGAGAGAACACCAAGAGAGCAACCATGTCCTTGGTGGAAAGGCCAAAAGCATCGAATCTAGATATAAGTTCATTAAGGTTAGAAGTAAGAGGAAGAAAATTTTTATTGGCAACGGCTAGGCTCACCGTCTTGGCATCTCTTTGTCCTAGTTTCACATTGCAACTAGGCCCTCCAAGTTGTTGTGATTTGTGTAGCATGAATTGTAAAAGATATGTTGATGATTGGTAAACCTCAAGAGAAAACATAATTAGTACTTGTATATGTTGGATGGAATGACGTATTTTATTTAATTATTTATTAGTACTCACAATAACAACAGAGTCTCTTGCAGCAATGGCTAATATGTCAGCACAAGAAACTACACCGGGGCATGGAAACTCCATCGTAGTCTTTATATTGTCAATAACATCAAATCCCCTAACAGAGTTAACATTTAGGAATGTTGTCTTCTCCCCTATGAAAGAAAGATGTGTCATCGAGGAGGATTAATCCATCACATCCCTTGAACAACCACCAAAACACATGTAGACAATTATGGTCTAAGGATATACAATATTAGCCATCGAAACAAGACATTGAACAATATTTAGGCGTCATAGATACCAATCCTTTATGGTCAAGAATTCATGATTAGATGCTTACATCTATATTTTGAACACTTAGAATGTTGGGAAAACGTATTATGTCACATAGAAAATTAGCTATGCAGTTTCTAGAAAATGAAGAAGAAAGTAGAATTACATTAACGAAGCAGTTGTGAAAAAATAAGCGAAGAAAAAAGTAACCAATCCTGGCATCTTTTGATATTGCAGACCACACAACAGATTTCACAGTGGCGAAAAGTTGTGGAAAATATTTGGAGTAGAAAGTAGAAGAAAGTTGAGCGGAAGAGCTTTCCATGAAAAGCACAAGGAAAGCCAAAGTCACAAAGGTCTTGAAAGAAGAAGAAAATGACGCCATTCTTGTGTATTAAAACTCAAGTAATTTACGAAGAGGTGTGTTATGAGCAAATGGTGTAGAAAAGGGGTAGTATATATAGAAAGCTTCTAGTATGACGTATCTCAAGGTGTTGGCCTCTAGCAAGTTCCATAAACTAACATTGCGTAGCATTTCTATGTTTAACAATAAACAAATTAGGGATTGAATTGATTGATAAGCCCATATTACTTTTGAAAACATGTGTTGCAAATAAAAAAAAATGAATCATGGTTTTTCTACTAATCTAACATCAAAAATATATTATTTTGAACGATTTTGTGGAGAGAGATTGTGTAGCTGAGTTGGAGAAAAGAACCTAAGAGAAATGAGGGCAAGGGTTTGACAATGTTGATTCAAGTAAGAAGAGAAAAGGGAAAAAAACATCGACAGACAAAAATTGTATTTAAAATATAAAAAAAAAATTAAAAAAAAAACTATTTAAAAACATGTGGTAATTATAGCCATAAAATTATTTGTCAAATACCCTACCACCAAATTCTTACTTTCAAATTACGAACAAGATAGAGATGAAAATAAATAATGAAATCTTCATTCAAGCATGAAGTGACATATTATGCGTTGTTTATGCTATATTATGCAATGATTGGATTAAATAATCTTTGTAACTAAACAACGTGGAACGAAAAATTAATATTCAACAGTAGAGGACCTCTTGCTTCCTCTCAAAACTATAAGATTTGGTCAGTCGATTCATCTTGTACACAGTTTTTTTAATGTTGTGATTCATGAATTTGAATAGAGATTTGAAAAGAAAAATGAAAAAGATAAGTGAAATCGTAATAAAATATAATTACGTAAGGTGTGCATGGGTTAGAGTGGTGTGGGTTGAAGTGAAAATATCAATTGGATCGCCTGGGGTGGTTTGTGAATTTTTCCCAGCCCAACTGTCATTCAACTGTAGATGAGTAAATCAATTAGATTTTATAGGTAGTTTTGACTGGACGGTTTGGCGGGTGCGACAAACACAGCTTTAAATAAAGCAACAAAATCAAATAATGGTTTAAATATTCAACAAAATTTTATAAACACATTAAGGTGTTCGAAATCAAGACTTTTGGTTTGGGAAATAATATATTTATCACTTGAACAACACACATTATATATATTTTTAAATCAAAATCAAATTTATATTTTACAAATTTGCACACACCCATATATT
>CM069903.1:142629794-142771794 GCA_036172215.1 Camellia granthamiana | reverse complement strand
TCAAATATGAAGGGAGGATGAACAAAATGAAGGAGCCTCTAAAACACTATTCACTCTACATTTCTTATTATATTCAAAATAACTTTTAATGTGTAAATTTAATTTTTATAAAATTGACATCAATAAAAAATATAAAATCATACCTTTAAAATGAGTATAATATTAAATATATTTTACAAAAATTTTAAAATTAAATATTTATTAATGAACAAAAATTACTTTTTGATTGGAGTTTGAATGAAGGAAATGAAGGTTTGTGGTTGGAATTTGAATGAAGAGTAACCTCCTCTATACTTACTTTTTGAATAAAAAATATTATTTTCATCCTCTTGAGAAGAGGATGTGGTTGGAGATGCTCTAACACATAATTTCAAATTAAAATAAGTTACGATCAACACTTTTAAACCGTAACAAACAGTCAATGATAGGCTGGAAATAAAAATTTTGAAAAATTTAGTTAGTTATTATAGTAAGAATATGGATGTAATAGTTAAAAATGTTGGGTAAACAATATAAGTTTCCTTATTATTGTTTGCAATCAACCACCTACACTACATGATAGGGGTTGGCAATAAAAAAAATGAAAATTAGACCACCTAATTTTCTATGGATAATAACAATAATAATAATAATAATAATAATAATAATAAAAAGCTAGGTGAGTCCACATGCAAGCATTTTGTTTTACATGATAATTTTATTAATTTGAAAAATAGGAAGGTAAAAAAATATTCGCTTTCACTAAGTTTGTTTATTAATTAACTTATTTATAAATTGATTTTTAAACGACGTTTAACAAAAATATATTTGGAGACTTATAATTATAAAATTATGTTAGGTAAGTTATGATATTTAATAGAGTTGATCATCATAAATATTATAATTAAATCCTTTTAAAGTCATAACTAAGAAAAAATTGAGTCATAACTAAATATAACATGAAGTATAATGAAAAATCTGTTAAATCATAATTAAAACAATTATCATAATCAAAATTATAATCAATACTATAATATATATAATTAAGTTCTAATTAAATACCACAATCATAATAATTAGGAGGTATATATAATACAAGCCCCAAAAAGATTATGAAGCAAGATTAAAAGTAGTTGTGTTAGGTTTAGGAAAATAACATTTTGTAAAGGTTATGGCACAATGTTAGTGTTGTAATTATGTGAGGTTGACTTGGAAAAATTATTGTTTGGCCACCATGTCACTATAATCCAAGCCAATTACATATTATATATATTTTTTCATATTTTCAATCACTTAGGTCTTTTTGAAAAGTGAATTAAAATTATTTCTCATCTTTTAATTAATTTTGAGTCATGTTATCTCTTATATTTTTTTAAAAAAAATCTAAAAAAATCAAAAATTAACTTTTTAACATCTTTTCAAAATATATTTTAATATAAAATCGTAAATCTCACTTCTTTTTTTTTTAAAATACCACAATCATGGCCTATTTTGGAAACTGGCCCAGCTTTTACACCCACTTTATTCTTTCACAAAAAAAGTTTAAAAAACAATTTTTAACTATCTTCTCAAAACACCCCAATAATAATTAGAAGGTATATAATTCACGCCCCAAAAAGATTATGGATTGTTAAACTGGTTAAAAGTTAATTTTTTGACTTTATAATATTTTTTAAAAAAATAAAAAATAAAAAATAATATAATTCAAAATAAATTAAAAATAAAAAAATAACTTTTAACCCTCTACTAAAAAAAGGCCTATAAAGTAAAAAGTAGTTGTGTTAGGTTTAGGAAAATAACATTTTATAAAGGTTATGGCACAATGTTAGTGTTGTAATTATGTGCTGTTGACAGAATGAAAAGCGTCGAATGGAGTATAGTCGATTGGAAAGGAAGGGATGGGTGGGTTTGGAGTTATTTTTATCATAAAAAAATAAAATAATTTTTTTAATTTAATAAAATAAAATATTATATCTAATTCATAATCATTATATTCTTTCTTTTATAAAAAGTCAAAAAAATTATTCCCAAACAAAATTTTTTAATCCTAAACAAAATAGTCAAAAAATTAAAAAATGAACTCACTTTTTAAATGAAGCCAATATAAAAAAAAATTATTGATTAATTATCACGTGACTACGTTTCAAGCCAATTACAAATTTTATATATATATTTTTTATGTATTTGAATCTTAGGCCTCGTTTGGCAAGTGTTCTTTTTAGTCAAAAAGTTAAAAAGTTACTAAAAAAATTAAAAAGTCAACAACTTACCAAAAATTCAAAAATTCTATTTTCTCTCTATTTTTTGCACATCTTTTCGTAAAAAGCCAAAAAATCATCCAAAACATACTGGGTTTGTTTGGTTTGTTTTTGGGAGAGTTGTTTTTAAAAAAAATTTGGGAGAGTTGTTTTAGAAATTTTTTTGGTTTGTTTGGTTATATGTTTTGAGAGAAAATTTTTTTGTAGGAGTTTGGGATAATTTGATATTTTAGAAGAATTGAATAGATATGTGTCAGAGAAAAAGTAATTGAGAATGAGAGAGGAGAGAGAAAAAGTGATTGATTGATGTGTAGGAAAGAGAAAGTGATTTTGAAAATTTTTTTGAGAAAAATTCAAACCAAACAATTTTTAGGAAATTTTTTTCTAAAATTCATCTCCGAAATTCAAACCAAACAAGCCCACTAATTTTTTTTACATTACATTTTAGTCAAAAAACTAAAAAATTACTAAAAACACATGTTCCCAAATGAGACCTTAATATAAAATTATAAATCATACCTTATTACCAATTATATTTTTTTTTATATATTTGAATCTTAATACAAAATTATAAATCATACCTTATTACCAATTATAGTACATGTGAACCGTCCTCATATAGCTTCGCCGCGTAGTAACTTCTCCGAGTAGTGGGTAGCGAAGCGCCTGCCAAAATTAATTCTTCGACAAGACTCCACTAATTTGATAAGTCTCTGTCCCCACTAACAATAGCCTATAACACTACAAATTTTAGACTTACGAATCTAAAATTTAGACTGCTCAAAAAAAACAAAAAAAAAAAATCTAAAATTTAGAAGTTGTCTGGGTATATTATTTTAGGGTGTTTGACAAAGGTTTTTTTAAATTTTTTGGGTTAAAATTTATAAAAGAATAAAATAAGTTAAAATAGTCAATAAAAAAAATATCAAATTAAATTTATAATTATTTTATTTTTTTTCTCACAAATATCACATTCAATTACAAAAAAATTCAACTATCTTTATAAATACAAAAATTTTAACCGATTAAAATAGTCAAAAATTAAAATAACTTATTCAAATAGTAACTTCACAAACACCCACTGAGTATATATTTTTAAATTTTTTTTAAGTCATTATCTTTTTATTACATTATATATTTTTAATAAAAAATTTAAAAAAATTTATTTAAATTATTTCCAATAATTCCTTACTTAATAAAAATAATTAATAATTTAACCTTCACCATATAAATAAATTCTTGACAAATTATAGATTAATAAATGACGGATTCATAACATTTTTGATAGACAAATGCTAATAATTATTTCTTATACATTGTTTAAGGGCAATGCTACATTCTTTAATTTTCCCTTCTGAAACCCCCCCCCCCCCCCCCCGGGGGGCGCTTTCCTTTTCAATGTGAGATTTGATTGGTTGGATTAATTGCCAATGTGAGTTTAAGGGAAAAAAATTGAAAGGATGGAGTATTTTTCATTATTTAAAATTATTTGAAATGATCTAAATAAATATTTTTTTTTATTTTTTACGAAAATATATATAAAAAAGTAGAAAAATGATGTGATTCAAAAAAAATAAGGCCAAATTACATTGACAATCCTATAATTTAGGGCTTGTGTCATTTTAATTCATAACCTTTCAATTGTGATACATTTGATCTTGAATTTTAAATCTCATTCTAAATAAGGACAATTGAAAATATTATTACTTTATTTGAATGGCAAAATTGTCATACAACTTATTTTGTGTTGATTAACTTATAGACCTGTTTAGCTTGTGCGTTTTTTTGCTAAAATTCATAAAAAGACAAAATAAGTTGAAGCAACTAATAAGATAAAATATCACATCAAATTCATAATCATTTCACTTTTTCTCTCACAAATATCACATCCAACTATAAAAAAAAATCAAACTATCTTTCCAAACATAAAAATTTTCAAAAATGACTGGTAGCTCGAATGTTTTGGGCTCGAATGGCTCGAAAGTTGAAATTTCTCCCTCCTCTCGATCTCTTCCCCTCTAGCAGTTCACTCTCGCCTCTCTCACCTCTCTCACTCTCCTTAGCAGTTCCCTCTCGTCTCTCTTACCTCTCTCACTCTCAACAAACCTCACTCTCACTCTCACCTCATCCCTCTCTTCTCTCTACCTCTTCACTCTCGCCTCTCTCACTTGTCTCTTGAAGGAGTTCGAACCACGACGGAGGACGGAGGACGACGAACCACGACGAACTGAAGCCTTTTGGTGTTGTTGATGATTGAGAAATTTTTGGTCTTTGAAGAAGAGGAGGTCTTCGAAAAAGAGGAGGATTGAGGAGATGAAGGGAGGCGATGAAGAGGAGGATTGGCCCGATCGGCAGAAATTTGATGATCTACATAAATTTTTTCTCTTCTTTCTCTTTGTATCCGAGGCTCGATTGGTCCGATCGGCAGAAATTTTTGGTGTTGTTGATGATGATGATGATCTGCAGTATATATATGTTGTTGATTATTATTATTATTATTATTATTTTTTTTTTGTTGGGTGATTTGGGTTTGGTTTTTGTTTGATTTGGGTTTGATTTGGTTACTGGATTGTTTACTGGATTGTAAATTGATTTGGGTTTGATTTGAAGAAATTCATCTTATTGGACATGGATTGGGTTACTGGATTGTTTACAATTTACAAACAACTTATTGTTTACAATCACCAAATCAATTTTTGGGTTTGATTTGGGTTTGATTTGAAGAAATTCATGTGCATTTACTGGATTATTTACTGGATTGTTTACAATTTGATGATCTGGTGATTTGGGTTTGATTTGGTTTAATTTTTTTCCGTGTGTTAATCTCTCTCTCTGCTCGGGTGATTTGGATTGTTGTTGATGTTGATCTAGATTGAAGATGAAGGAAAAAAAAAAATTTGTGGATGAACCCAGCAGCCAGACCCAGCTTCTCCTCCTTCTTCTTCTTCTCTTCTTCTTCTTCTTCTTTCTTCTTCTTCTTCTTGTTCATCTTCAGAAAACACACGAAAAAAAAAGAGACACCAGCCAAATTCGAGCCTCTGAATTTCGAGCTACGAATCGGAACTGAAAAATTTTAGCCTACTAAAATAGTCAATAACTAAAATAGCCTAACAAAATAACCAACTTTCCAAACGAGACCTATATGTTGTTTGAAATATAATGACTTTTTTTTTTATGAATAATGTTGAATTTTTTTTGATTATAAAGTTCTGTTTAGTTTAGTTTAATTTTCATAATCTACTTTCAAATTTTTTTTTTTAAGAAACTAAATAACAAGTTACTGAAAAAAAAATTAAAAACACATTATTTTTCTATAATTTTATGTTTTTAGAGGGTGGAAATAAATTTTGTGGTATTTATTTTCGTTAAATTAATTTTTATTTTTTCAAAAGTCAAATATCACTATAAATTAATGTCATTATTAAACCAATCCATTAAATTAAAAATCTAAAACTAAAAATATTTAATTGTAACATGCCTGGGGATACCCGTGCGCATTAAACAGTTCGGACTCCTGAGATCTCTTTAATCTAGTCTTACGAATGAAATGTGAACATAGAAGAGAGTCTAAATTTGGAAACTTTTATTGAAAGTCCATTTTATTGCAATTTTGTCAAAAATAGATTGCGTCATCAGATTTTAGAGTCGCCACCTAATATTTTGAGAAACTAGGAAACCCATGACTCGTACTAAGGCCACTGTTTATCGTAATTAAAGATGCTTGGCTCGGAACTTTAGGTATAAGAGGGGAAGGTCAATAATGAGCACCCCCACTCACTCGATAAAAGATCGGCCTTTATTAAACCATGATATGAGTTTTATTTGCTTTATATGTTCATATTTCGATTTATTTAATAAATCCTAAAAATTTACTATGTGAAGTATACAAGTATAGACTATGTCATTTATTTTGGAACAATTGGAGTTCATGTATTTTTTTGAAAGAATTTTGAAGATGTACAACTCAAAGAAATTGAATTTATAAACATGAAAATCAATATCATTCCAAATTAAGCGACACAACCTCCATCCACTGGCATTCATAGAGATGTATCACATAAGCAAATAGTCACATGGTAGGATGCTAAACATAATAAAAAAATTATGTACAAGCAGGATACTAAAGCATAACAACTTACATATTTACTAATGTCTCGCAAACAGTTACAAAACAAAGTTAGTAAAATATGCATGATCTTATATACAAAATCCTAATGCAATACATACACAAGAATGTTTCTAAAAATTCGGCTTCTAAAACATGACATGTGAAATATTGCAAAACATGCGATAGTGCACAAAATCATGTAATAATCGATTAAAGTACAAAGATACAAATTTAGCTGGATTTAAGCATGAATCATGTATGTAAAAGCATGGATTTGCATGGCATGCAAGATATATACATATGTACAGTTAGAGAAAATGATTAAAGAATGGGATAGATAAGAAGTGGGATGGGAAATTATTACATCACTTTAAAAATTACAAATTCGAATGAGATGAATAAATATTACAACACAATATAAAAATCCTCACAAACACTCAAAATAAAATAAACATAAGAAAATAGCAGCTTCAAGCGCCTCAAAGACCATCGGAGGTTGATCTTCTCAACGTCGGAAGGCTGCCCGATTTTGCCTAGAGGTCGTGGGCACGATCATAAAGGTTGTGGGTGCGATGATGTACTTTTAAGTGGCTACTTGGCCAACTAATGGGTTGGGTAGCTCGGTAGGCTCGGCCAAACTCTGTTTTCTTAGATTTTCACAACAACAGAACTAAAAACAATATATATGGGAGTCTCAACTCACCACTTTCAATTAGATTACAATAATATATAATATAACAAGAAATCAAAGCAAAAGAGCAAAATAAATAAAAAATGCAAGAAAATGAAAAATTTGTGAGATTTACCTTCCAAGGAAAGGATAAACTCTTTAATTCACAAACTCCCTCTTGATCACTCTTAAGTGTAGAAAGTGTGTTCTCGAATCCTCAATTCAAAATTATAGAGTTTATGGTATGGAAAGTGGCTAAATTTCTAGTTTTTCTCACTTTTAATCACTAAACACTCTTCCTTATGATCAAGGCAATTGATCTTTGGCTATATCAAAATTTTTGGAGTGGTTTTGGTGTATAGAAATGAGGAATTTCGGTAGCTATGGAAACTTGGAAGTGTTTTGGCTCAAGGTTGTAGTTTAGACAATTTTTCCTCTTTTGCTCTCTTTTCTCTCTAACTCTCTTGAATGATCTCTTTTTTCTCATTCCATTCTCCACCTCTTTGATATACAATCTAAATGTATAAGCCATGAAAGAATAAACAGGTCAAGGAATGGGGGACAAGGTAGAAGACAAAGGTGATGGGGATGACAAGGATGATAATAATGATCAAGACTTTGTTGCTTTTGATTCATTCTTTATGACAAGGCCAAAACCTCTTTTGATAATGGAGGGTGAGTAGAGATAATAGATGATGAGTGGGTGCACTTGAATGGATCATAAAATGGGCTAATGGGGTGTCCCAAGCGAACCAAAACAAAAAAAAAGGGTCTATTGCTGTCTCGGGCCGGGTCAACAAAATCTGCTTTTAAGCCCGACTTCAAATGGGCATATCTCCCTTATCCGGGCTTGGTTTTAGGTGATTCTTGAGTTTAAATTGAATCTCCAGAAGTCTAATTTCCAATGGTGGTAGTCTCATATCTAAATTCCAGGTGTACAAAGAGATATGCCTAATTTAGTGAAAGTTGTTCATTTCTTTCTTAACAATTTGATGCTCATTCTTTTCCTAAACCAGTTTTCTTCCATCCCCTCCTATTTTCTTCAACTCTAAACCTATAAAGAAGATGTTTTTAAATATTTTTCAAATAGTTCACCTCCCTTCAATTTGTTTCCACTTTGTCCTTAATCGATTTACTAAAAAGTGCAATATTTTAATCGAAATAAGAGTCTTGGAACATCGTAGAAACATTTGGAAAAATATTTTGAAAAGAAGGTTTTAAGGTCTAAAATAGTTTGGCCAAAATGGGGTGTAAGTTTTTTGAGAGAAAACCAAATTCCATTTTTCTTGTTGAGGATTTTGTGAGAAACACCTTCTTGTTATTCATCATAGGGTGATCAAAAGAAAGCACCCAAGTCTTAGGGCTGGTCAAAATGGGGTGTCTACAGTTGCCCCTCTGTGATAGAGCTTGAAGTCATTTCATGATGTGAGTGAATGTCAAAGCTCGAAGACGACTCTTTTGACAAGGCTGTAAGACTTGGACAAACAAACAAGATGCAATACAAGTGGTTGATTATGAAGGTTGCCTATGTATCCCATTGCAAAGAATCAAACCAGCGTAGTTTAGGGGCAAAATGCAAATGACATGCTCGGCATACAATTTGAAAGTTGAACTCATACGCTTTGCGTAGCCCGTTGTTTTAAAAATTCATGATTATGTAATAGGATGCAATGTCGTAGAATGATGATAAAGATATAAAGATAGTAACATATGAGAACAGCTTCATGCAAATGATATAAAGCATAACAGAGGGTATAACCATAACAACCCCGATCTATGATTAGCCGATAAAACATGATTAAATATGCCTAATAAGTAATTAAAGTGAAATTCTGAATAAATTTCATGTGTATGGCATTCTTTGTGTTTATATCTGTCTGCTATAGGAATACATGTTTGTGTTTCCATTTTGTTCTGCAAATTGAAGGCCTATTTGGCATCGGAACATGAAATTGACCTGATATATGTGTTATTTGGAATTTGTAGAATTTTATGGTAAGTTTAATTGAAATTCAAATCAGAACCAAATAATTAGAATAAATAGTGTCAATTAATTAATTATTAATTAGAGCCACTAATGGAGCCTACATAAGGCTCATACAACCTCTAGAATACATTTTGTACTTTCATATCATCACCCTTGAGAGCAAAAATGTGGGAGTGAGAAAGTGAAGCCCAAAGAAAGTTTGAGCTCAAGAGAAGAATTGTGGCGAATTGACAATTTGGACTTGGAAACTCAAGCAATTGAACCTCTAGAACACAATTTAGCATCTAAGGTAAGAAATCAAACCCTTAGTTGTGTAATTAAGTTACTTCATGTAAGAATTCAAGGGAAAGAGGTGGATTGACATGAGATTTAAGCTAGAATTAAAGAATGGTAACTCAAATCATGCATGCATGTTCATATCACCACAATTTGAGTTTGATTTCAAAGGATTTTCACATGCATGTGCTCCTCTTGCCTTTGTTTTAAGAATTTACATGCTTTTGTGTTCAACACCTCATTTGAATAAGTTTTGAAAGCTTTGAAGCCAAGCTACTTCATATAAGTTTTATTCATGAAATACCAAGTTTGATTTTACACAATTGACAAGTTTTTGGGCCTTGATTTCATGAATTGATCTTTACTTCTGAATATTTTACAAGTTTGCATGTGTTTCCTCAAGTTTTGATCCCCAAGAGAATGTGTTTTGTTGGTTTGGAATTGAATTTTGAAGCTTGAGAGCAATCTGGAAATTCCAAAATTCAGCCTCTTCGCTCGAGCGATAGATCATGCGCTTGAGCGATCCCTTTTAATTTTTCACTCTCGCTTGAGCGACCAAAAGTTGGCTTGAGCGTAAATTGTATGCTCCTAGAAGTTTACAAGTTTTGCAGATCGCTCGAGCGACCAGAGTTGCACTCGAACGAAGACTTCAGTCTCACGCTCGAGCGATTGTTGAGCGTACGTCGAGCGAAAAAATCAAGCAACCAGTACTTTTTTAGAGTTTACAGACCACTCAAGCGACGGAAGTTACACTCGAGCGACCACCTTTATGTTTGAACCTCCACTCGAGCGAAGGAAGCTGCGCTCGAGTGAAGACCCTGTTTTCAGCAAATCTGACCAAGTGGTTCCAAGTGCATTTTGGCATTCTCATTGCATCCTAGGCATTTCTAGGCCATGATTAAGACATAGTAATAATGACAAGGACTAGAAACACGCTAAGAACGAAACAAAATAAATTAAGTACTCTGAATTGGTGTTTTAGTGTGTGTATCTATTATATTTGTGTAGGTCACGTGTCATAAGCTATCTGATTATCCGTTCTGTCTATCTACTATTAGAGCCATCTGTGAGTAATAACTTTGTAAAGCTATGTTCAATTATAAGTATTTTCTGAATGATATAAGATGATCTGTTTTCTAAAATATTATTTTTTACATGAATGAATGGTTGTCCAATATTTCTAAAATGTATTCATGGCATTCTTAGCTTTAGATGACATCTATTATTTGTTCTGTTACGTCCCAATTATGGGTCAACTGCATGTCTCATGAGCTAATTGTTATGGATCTTTCTGTATACGTCTCTTTATGGGATAACTGTACATCTCATGAGGCAACTGTACCGTCTCCGTGCACGTGAGTCAACTGTATGCCTTTATGACCGTCCCTTTATGAGTCAACTATTTCTATTAGTACTAATGAATGTACCACTTATGATTAATTGCAAATTCTGATTATGAATATGATTCTGAATCTGTTTCTACTATGAACTCTGATTTTTAAATATAGCTATAAATTCTATTTCTGTTATCTATTGAATCCTGATTTCTGTAATTGTATGGACAACGTTCATTAAACCCCTTTACATTGTTATTATTCATTGGGCTTCCGCTCACTCTATTATTTATGTATGTAGGCGACTAGGTGTGTAACCAGGCTCAGAGTTGATGACCTGGAGTTTTGGTTTGTCAGCCAGCCTTTGCGCCTCTCGAGGAGGTTCCGAATGTCAAGCAGTCATGTTTTGAGAATATATATAAGACTTTGTTCACTTTCTGGAATATGTACAAGTTTTCTGTTTATTTGTATATTGGGCTAAGTTCCCTTTTGGCTATATCTGTGAAGAATGTGAGGTAAGACTACTGTATTTATGATGTCACGTCTATGGATATAACGTTTTGAAATTTCTATCCCATATATGTTGTCTACACAGCTCAATGGACTATGTATGTTTCTATATTTGCTTCCGCTAGCCCCTTATAATTTGCTAATCAGGTCGGAGGCCTTCGATAATCCAAGAATTATTGGCAGGTTACGACGCTAAACCTGTAGGGGCGAGTTTGGGTGGTGACAATAACGCATATAAATTTGCAACAACACAAATAATAGAGAGAGTGCATCACATAGAAATGTGCCATATCATTGCATTAAATGTGTCACAACTCAGTTGATAGAAGAAATGTGAACTCAAAATCCAAACACGTCTCATGTGAGAGGAGAAATAGTGAACTTGAGATCCAAACATGTTTCATGCAAGAGAAGAAAATAATGAACTCGAAATCCAAATGTGTTTCACGCAGGAGGAGGTATAGTGGTGTAACCAACAGACGTACCTAACCGTATCTCATACGGAGAGGGGGAAGGTTTTAACCAAGTAAACATCAAATCCTAACATATTTCACGTGAAAGGTGAAAATGTGGTGTAACCAATAAGCATACGTAACCGTATCTCATACGGAAAAGGAGAAGGTTTTAACTAGGTAAACATCAAATCCTAACACATTTCACGTGAAAAGTGAAAATGTGGTGTAACCAACAAGTATACCTAATCGTATCTCATACGGAAATGGGGAAGGTTTTAACCAGGTAAACATATAATCCTAACACGTTTCATATGAAATGAGCAACGGTGGTGTAACCAACATGCGTACATAACCGTATCTCATATAGAGAGGGGAGAGATTTTAACCAAGTAAACATCAAATCTTAACACGTTTCACGTGAAAGGAAAAAATGTGGTGTAACCAACAAGCATAACTAACCCTATCTTATACGGAAAGGGGAAAGGTTTTAACCAAGTAAATATCTAATCCTAACACGTTTCATGTGAAAGGAGCAAATGTGGTGTAACTAACAGACGTACCTAACCGTATCTTATACGGAGAGGGGAGAGATTTTAACCAGGTAAACATCAAATCTTAACACGTTTCATATGAAAGGTGAAAATGTGGTGTAACTAACAAGCATACCTAACAGTATCTCATACGGAAAAGGAAGGTTTTAACTGGGTAAACATCTAATCCTAACACGTTTCAAGTGAAAAGAGCAAATGTGGTATAACCAACAGGCGTACCTAACCATATCTCATACGGAGAGGGAGAAGATTTTAACTAGGTAAATATCTAATCTTAACACGTTTTACGTAAAAGGAGCAAATGTGGTGTAACCAGCAGACGTACTTAACTGTATCTCATACGGAGATGGGGGAGATTTTAACCAGGTAAACATCAAATCCTAACACATTTCACGTTAAAGGTGAAAATGCGGTGTAACCAATAAGCATACCTAACTGTATTTCATACAAAAGAGGGAATGTTTTAACTAGGTAAACATCTAATCTTAGCGTGTTTCACATGAAAGCAGCAAATGTGGTGTAACCAACAAGCATACCTAATCGTATTTCATACGAAAAAATGGTGAATGTTTTAACCAGGTAAACATCTAATCTTAACATATTTCACGTGAAATGAGCAAAGGTGGTGTAATTAACAAGCATACCTAACCGTATCTCATACGGAGAGGGGAAATGTTTTAACTTGGTAAACATCTAATTCTAAAACGTTTCACGTGAAAGGAGCAAAGATAGTATAACCAATAGGTGTACCTAACCATATCTCACACGGAGAGGGGAGAGATTTTAACTAGGTAAACATCAAATCTTAACACATTTCATGTGAAAGGTGAAAATGTGGTGTAACTAACATGCATACCTAACCGTATCTCATACAGAGAGGGGGAAGGTTTTAACCGGGTAAATATCTAATTCTAACACGTTTCATGCAAAAGGAGCAAATGTGGTATAACCAACAAGCATACCTAACCGTATCTCATACGGAAATGGGGAAGGTTTTAACTAGGTAAACATCTAATCCTAACACGTTTCACATGAAAGGTGAAAATGCGGTGTAACCAACAAGCATACCTAATCGTATTTTATACTGAAAGGAGGAAGGTTTTAACCAGGTTTAAATGATATACAAAGGCATCAGTATACACAATAGAAGTATGCATATACATCAATATACATACACATACAAAGTATATACAAGCAGATATATATACATATAAAGATATACATATACATACAAGTTTGTCTCCCCTCTCTTGTTTTTGTCTCTCTCTCTCTCTCTCTTCCTTCATCTACTTCGAGTGTCGTGTCTGGAGCGTGATTTCAATAAATACGTCACCTGATCAACAGAGCTAGACCCTCCCTAAATTTTTTTAACAATTGCCTCAGCACTTTCACCGCTTTGTCTTCTTCTCTTTCCTCGTTCTCTTCTTAAACCGAGGCTTGTAAGAGAGGCAGAGCAAAAAGATGCGAACTCTCTCTCCCACCACTCTGCAACCCCTTTCTTTTGCATCATTTTCCTCTGACATGGCTTATTTCCGTTGTTTTCTCACTCTCTTTTCAGACCCCAACAAGTCCACAATAGAAATAACCAGTTCTAACTCCCTTGAACCTCAACCGCGCACCCCTCTTCTTTCCCCTATTTTCAGCTTTCCAGCGATGTTAGTTGAGCAAATAATGGTAGCACAATCTGACATCGAGGCTAACTCGTGTACGCTGAGGTCATGTGTGAAGATTGTGACAACGATCTCTGACTTATCTCATCGACTGTAGAATATGATGTTTGAAGTGTATCAACTGTCAGCGCAACTCTCTCTGCTTCAACATATGTACAAAGATGCTCAAGTAGAAATTAATGCACTGAAAAGGTAGAACAAAGAACTTAAAGGATAGGCCACCTCCGTGGCTCGATTTGAAATTCCCTCATACTTCGCATTTGACGGCCAGCAGGGAATAATTTCTTTTGGAAGCTCTGCCAAGGCCGAGACAGAGTTTTCAAGAGCTTCAAAGGAGTGAAGATGAAGTGAGACAGTTGACGGTAGAGTCGGGCGATGAAGTTGTCTTTGTAATCTCTGTAGCCGGACTGCTGTTAGAAACTAAGAAAATAATTACCTCATCTGTTTTTCCTTTTTGTTTTTGTTTTTTGTTTTTTGTTTTTTGTTTTTGTTTTGGAGTGGGTACCTATAGCTTCAACTTTCTTTTGTACAACTTTGATTGAGGATCCCTGAAGTTTAATAAAATAGTTTTGTTCTGCAAATCCGAATGGCGTGAATGACACAACACTTGAGCATAAAAAACCATTTGTTTTGAATTTTGAATTTAGGAACGGTTGCATTTCAATGAATTTTGAGCTGGATGTCGAGCCTATGACTGTCCAAAACACAAAATACAACTCAATGAAAGGAAAACAAAGCAAAAACTATCCCAAACACAACCCTTTATGCTTGCTGGAATAAAATGGACACAAAACAAAACATTACCGGTCAACCGCCCGATCGACCGCTCAACAAAAGGACATCGCCGGAGGCAACTACTGTGCATATTTCGGCAAGTGTTCGATCGAAAGAAAAAAGTACAAGTTAATGTGACCTTGGTGACGAGGACTTGAGAGTGTGAGGAAAGGATAGAAAACCTAACTTGAATGTGCCCTTAGTTTATCGCTTTGACCTTTTCTTTTGGTTTTTTGACTAAATTTTTTTTGATCAACATAAGAGTTTGATGCAGGCTGTGAGCATTGAAAAATTTCTCTTTTTGATCTAAAGAATGGTTTGAGTTTTGCAAAAATGGAATAATGTTTGAGAAAATTAGTCATTTTCTCTTTTTGGTCTAAAGAATGGTCTGAGTTTTGTAAAAATAGAATAATTTTTGAGAAAATCAGTCAATTTCATTAAAAGTCCTCAAAATCTATTTTCACAAATGACCCATATCTAATCAACATGAAATCAACCTTTGAGATGTATAATTGAATTCATCTTGCAACTGAACCCGTCATGAAGGAGAAGTAAGACAACTGAATCAAATGGGGATGAGCCAATCAAATATGGATAGCTGAGTCGAATAAAGATACACCAATCAAACATGGACGAGATGAATGAGTTGAAAAATGATTAGGGCTGAACTTCAATATGAAGTTGCCTACATATCCCAAAGATAGGAATCAGACCATACGTAGTTCCGGCTAAGGTTCACTCGGGTATTGACACTCTCCGTTTATGCTCTAACTTTTGCCAAAGCCGCCCTTTCGGGTTTTCAACCTTGCGAGCTTTTCATTTTTTTTAATTTTTCTATTTTTTTTATGCTCTAATTTTTGTCTAGGTCGCCTTTCCAGGTTTTTAGCCCAATGAGCCTCTCAATGATAGTATTTCTCCAGCTTGTCCATGTTAATTGGTTGTGAGAATTCTAAACTATCCAAATCCATGGTAATGGCCGTTACTCTTGACCAGATAAATTTGATGATGTAAGGATCCTTTAAATTTGGGTCTAAATTGCCCCTAGAGTCGTGGAGAGGAACTCGATTGTCCTTTAGTAATAAACTCATTCTCTCAAATTTTGGGATTTGACTTCTTTTTCGATCTTCATTAGCTTGAGAAACGATCCAGTTTGAATCTTTGTCACATTCAACATTATTGCCCCTAATTCAAGGGCTGCTTCTAATCTGAATCACATCCGACCTTATTGCCCCTAGTTCAAGGGTTGCCTCCATTCCGGCTATGCAAGCCTTATACTTTGGTTGATTACTGAACATTCTGAATCAAGGTTTGAAAGCTAAGGAGGTTAGACCTTAAGTCGAGAAGGATCCTATGTTGTACAATCTCAAGATCAATTCTAGGCATGTCTTTATAGGATCACACAAAAATATTTTTTTGAAATCTTTTAACAAAGTGACTAATCGCTCGTGCTTTTACGAAGACAATATATAACTAATCTGGACCAAGTTAGGATCTTTCTCAGTACCCACATTAACAGAAATAATCTCATTCATCAAGGGCTTATCACACCCCTTTTCCTCTTAGTCAATCAAAATTTGTAAATCTCGAGAAATTTCTTCCTCTTCGTTTTTATTAGAGTTTTGAAAAAAAGTTTTGTAATTTTTGGTCAATACAATGAATTAAAGGCACAGAGAAGTAGGTAAAATCTATGGCACTTTTATTGAAAAGAAACTACGACTCAGTGATGACAACAGACTCAAAGAAAATGACAAAGAAGACCTAGATACGACAAAAATGTCTAGGTTAGCACTTCCGAAATCAACAGACTCTAACTTACTAAAATGACTCGAGCCTGATCCCAACTTTACAAACTTGGTGAAATCAAACTTAGACTCAATACTCAATTCAGAACTCAGAATAAAACCATTCTCAAATTGCTAGTCAAAGTGTGGGCCATCCACAACATTCAAAATAAAGCCCATGTAATCAACGGGTGGTCACTCCCCTAATCACAGAAATGGTTAGATATCCCACAAGTTCTATTTATTTACACTGGTAGACTTTGTGGGATATCGGATTTTTTTGAAACAATGATATTACAACAATTTAACAAAAACAAAACGGAATTTCCAATCAGAACTATGGCAGCACTTTGGCCCAATTCTTATAACTGATCGTTGTATGCCCCTCTAAAAAGCCTGAACCACTGTTCAGAATTTGAGAACCTCAGATCCCATACATTGCACATAGTAGGAAAAAGAACAAACACCCCTATGGGGGCTAAGGTTACCTTGTCCTAACTTTGAAATGATCTAGGATTTTATTATTCAAACAAGCGGTATCATACAACTTAAAAATGGGAGAGTATCCTGTCCTATTTTTGGAAGGCACTATAGCTGACTATATGCATAAGGTCAGCTCCACTCTAGGGATTGAAGTCAAGGTGACGTTACTAAAGAGTCCTTTAAGCAATAACCAATGAAGATCCCAAGAAGTCAGAAAAGTCAATATAGTATCTCTTCAAAGTCTGAGAACCTTAGATAACGGAGCTACCTTTTTTACAGATCTCAATAAGTTATATAACACAACGCCTCTAAAGCAACGTAGAGATAAGTATAGTGTCACAAAAAGCTTACATTTGCCCCCACTAGTATCTGGGCAAACATAGGGACTTTAAGTGCACCAATGCATACAATGCAATAAACATATAATTGAAAATAAAAGTCATATCATGAAGTTCGAGTCAAGATTTTATAAAATTTCCAGCAGAGTCACCAGAAACTATAATATGCTTGGGGGGTATCCGCGCGCATTAAACAATTCAGACTTCCGAGATCTCTTTGATCTAGTCTCATAAATGAAATGTGAAACATAAAAAAGAGTCAAAATTTGGAAATTTTTATTGAAAATCCATTTTATTACAATTTTGTCAAAAATGGACTACATTATCAGATTTTAGAGTCGCCATCTAATATTTTGAAAAATTAAGAAACCCATGACTCGTGCCAAGGCCACTGTTCGTCGTCACAAAAAATGCTTGGCTCGGAACCTTAGATATGAGAGGGGAAGGTTAATAATGAACACCCCTGCTCGCCCGATCAAAGATCGACCTCTATTAAATCATGATATGAGTTTTATTTACTTTATATGTTCATATTCCGATTTATTTAATAAATCCTAAAAATTTACTACGTGAAGCATTTAAGTATAGACTATGTCATTCATCTTGGAATAATTTGAGTTTATGTATTTTTTTGAAAGAATTTTGAAAATGCACAACTCAAAGAAATTGAGTTTACAAAAATGAAAATCAATATCATTCCAAATTAAACGACACAACCTCCATCCATCGGCATTCATAGAGATATATCACATAAGCAAATAGCCACATGGTAGGATGCTAAGCATAATAAAAAAATTATGTACAAGCGGGATACTAAAGCATAACAACTTATATATTTACCGACGTTCTGCAAACAGCTACAAAACAAAGTTAGTAAAATATGCATGATCATATATACAAAATCCTAATGCAATACATATACAAGAATGTTTCTAATGATCCGGTTCTAAAACATGACATGTGAAACATTGCAAAATATGCAATAGCGTACAAAATCATGTAATAATCGATTAAAGTACAAAGATGCAAATTTAGCCGGATTTAGGCATGAATCATGTATGTAAAAAGCATGGATATGCATGGCATGCAAGATATATACATATGTATAGTTAGGGAAAGCGATTAAAGAATGGGATAGATAAGAAGTGAGATGGGAAATTATTACAATACTTTAAATATTACGAATCCGAGGGAGATGAATAAATATTATAACACAATTAAAAAATCTTCAAAACCACTCAAAATAAAATAAACATAAGAAAATAGCAGCTTCAAGCGCCTCAAAGACTATCGGAGGTTAATCTTCTCAACGTCGGAAAACTGCCCGGTTTTGCCTAGAGGTTGCGGGCATGATCATGAAGGTTGCGGGCGTGATGATGTACTTTTAGGTGGCTACTCGGCCAACTAATGGGTTGGGTAGCCCGGTAAGCTCAATCAAACCCTGTTTTCTTAGATTTCCACAACAAAAACATAACTAAAAATAATATATATGGAAGTCTCAACTCACCACTTTCAATTAGATTACAACTATATATAATATAACAAAAAATCAAAGTAAAAGAGCAAAATAAGTAAGAAATGCAAGGAAATGAAAAGTTTGTGAAATTCACCTTCCAAGGAAAGGATAAACTCCTTAGTTCACAAACTCCCTCTTGATCACCCTCAAGTGTATGAAGTGTGTTCTCAAATCCTCAATTTGAAATTATGGAGTTTATGGTATGGAAAGTGGCTAACTCTCTAATTTTTCTCACTTTCAATCACTAAACACTCTTCCTTATGATCAAGGCAATTGATCTTTAGCTATATCTTTTTGGAGTGGTTTTGGCATATGAAAATGAGGAATTTCAATAGCTATGGAAACTTGGAAGTGTTTTGGCTTAAGGTTGCAATTTAGACAATTTTTCCTCTTTTGTTCTCTTTTCTCTCTAACTCTCTCGAATGATCTCTTTTTTCTCATTCGATCCTCCCCCTCTTTAATATACAATCTAAATGTATAAGCCGTGAAGGAATAAATAAGCCAAGGAATGGGGGACAAGGTGGAAGACAAAGGTGATGGGGATGACAAGGATGATAATGATGATCAAGACTTTGTTGCTTTTGATTCATCCTTTATGACAAGGCCAAAACCTCTTTTGATAATGAAGGGTGAGTGGAGATAATAGAGGATGAGTGGGTGCACTTGAACAGATCATAAAATGGGTCAATGGGTTGTCCCAACTGAACGAAAACAAAAAAAAAACGGGTCTGCTGCTATCTTAAGTCGGGTCAACAAAATCTACTCTTAAGCCCGACTTCAAACGAACATATCTCCCATATCCAGACTTGGTTTTAGGTTATTCTTAAGTCTAAATTGAATCCCCAGAAGTCTACTTTCCAATAGTGGTAGCCTCACTTCTAAATTCCAAGTGTACAAAGAGATATACCTAATTTAGTGAAGACTGTTCATTTTTTTTTTAACGATTTGATACTCATCCTTTTTCTATACTAGTTTTCTTCCATCCCCTCCTATTTTCTTCAAATATAAACCTATAAAGAAGATGTTCTAAAATATTTTTTAAAGAGTTCACCTCCCTTCCATTTATTTCCACTTTGTCCTTACTCGGTTTACTAAAAAGTGTAATATTTTAATCGAAATGGGAGTCTCGGAATATCGTAGAAACATTTAGAAAAATATTTTAAAAATAGGGTTTTAAGGTTAAAATAATTTGGCCAAAATGGGGTCTAATATTTTTGAGAGAAAACCAAATTCTATTTTTCTTGTTGAGAATTTTGTGAGAAACACCTTCTTGTTATTCTTCATAGGGTGATCAAAAGAAAGCGCCCAAATCTTAAGCCTGGACAAAATGGGGTGTCTACATTAATATATTTAATATATCGATTATACATTAAAAGCCTAATAACCATCTATTATTTGATAACTATAAAAAAATATCTATTAACAACAAATACAATAATCTATTACATAATGACCATCCAAAAATATCAACAAAAATAACTACCAATTACATGACCATCATCCAAACACATGCTAAAAATTAATTTGGAAAAAAAAAAAAGAAGATGTAAAAGATTTATCATTTTAATATAATTTTATCTTTGGTGAGTAGAAATAATTTTTAAAAATTTAAAAATATTTTTTTTATATTTATTTTTGTCAAACTAGTTTATATTTTATTAAATTGATGACTTTGTCCTTGAAATAGAATAACAATATCTTCAATTGTTTTTATTTGGAACAAGATTCAAAATTCAAGATCAAATGTATCACAATTGAAAAGTCAGTTACCAAAGTAACACAAACCTCAAACTACAGGAACCGTTAGTATAATTCGTCCAAAATATAAAAAGAAAAAGTGTGCTATTTTAATGTATCCAAACAAGCTCTTAATGTTGGGATTAGTGTAAAAAAAAATTAAAAAAAATTAAAAAATTAAAAAATATTTTATAATGAGTGAAAAAAATTATAAAATTAATAAAAAGTGTATTGAGTTTTATAATAATAAAAAATTTGAATACTCTTGTACATAAGAGCAAAAGTGGCTGCGAATAGGGCTCCAAATAAATGGAGCCAAGTTGCGCTGAGTTTTGCTGAACTTGAGCTCGGTCCATTTTTTTTATCAAGCTCGTTTATTGAGCTCGAACTTGGCTTGATAACTGATTGAGTTCGAGCTCAACTCAGCTTGTTAATATTAATGAAACTCGAGTTCTACTCGATTCGATAAGATTTTTTTTTAATAGTATTTAATACATAAATAATGTATTTATACTATTACATATATATATTATTTAATATATACACAATACAGTCATTATATAATTTAAATAAAGATAAACAAACTAAATTTATTCGAGCTCAAACTCCGCTTATTTACTAAATGAGTTGAGCCAACTAGCGAATAACTCTATTCATTTGCAGGCAGAGTAAACTATTATTAAGTATTGAGTAAGCTATTCTTGAAATATTTCAACAAATAGTGAGTAAACTATTTGTTTCATTGTGAAATTTTTAAAAATAGTTTATTCACTAGTTTACTCACCTAAGTCACTATTTGTGGAAATATTTGTTTGATTTTAGAGTTTTTAAAAATAATTTTTAAATTTTTGATAGATTTTTTTTATTTTTAATAATTTTTTTAATGTTTTAATTATTTTTTTACATTCTACATTTACTTAATTGAAATACACTTAAAAAGTATATAATTTGTGAAAAAAATCTCTTTAAAATTCACTAAATTCAAAAAAGGGTGAAGCATTAATAAATTTTAAAATGTGATCTTATAAACTGTTTAGTCTTTATTTTTTTTCTTATGAATTCAAAGATCCCATTAAAATAGAAATTACACAAAAGGGTAGTCACTTACACGTTTAGATTTAATTTTTCAGGGATAAAAGTGGATTTCTGAAAATGCGAAATTACATATTTGGGCAATCAGTTCTATAGAGGTTTTGAATTTTCTCTTTTTTTGGAATAAATCCCACATAAGGAACAAGAACGTAATACTCCAATGTAATACACTAAAAAACTCTTTAGTATATTTTTTTCCAAACATAACAACGTAATACTTCAAAAACACTCCAATGTAATACACTATAATATAACACACAACAAAAATCTCTCTAGTGTACTTTTCCTAAAAGTAACATTCCAATCAATGTAATCTTAAACGTAACACTCCAATGTAACATATATAAAAACACTAAAAGATTACTTAGTATATTTTTTTCTAAATGAAACACTCATAGTTTGAAATTATTACTTTTGGAATGGTTTGAAGAATCTCACATATTTTTTTTTGGAGTGTTACATTGAAATATTACGTTTGGAAAAAGTACATTAATGATTTTTTTGTGTGTATTACATTGGAGTATTACACTAATTAGGAGTTTTTATTTTTTATTTATTTATTTATTTTGAATGCTGTATTAAAGTGTTACGTTTAGAAAAAGTATACTAACGAATTTTTTTGGAATGTTATATTGAAGTGTTACGTTTGAGTGTTACATTGAAGTGTTATGTTTGAGTGTTACGCTTGAGTGTTACAGATTGAAATTATACATTTGCTCAAAACTTACTAAAAAGTTTTTGTACTCCTTTTGAAATATTTAAAGAATTTCACATTTTTTTGAAATGTTTAAAGAATCTCATATTTCAAGTTATTTTTGTACTCCTTTTGAAATATTTGAAAAATCTTACATTTCAAGTCATTCCAAATAAAAAAGATTCCCATATAAAAATTCATCCCAAATTTAATTTCCATAAATTGTGTATCTCACTTTTTTAGTGCGCACACACATACAAAAAAAAAAAAAAAAAGAAGAAGAAAAAAAAGAAGGAAACATAATAGAAATAAGAGTATAGCCGTAAATCTAATTTTTAAATAATATATAAAATCTACCTTTCCAAAATCAGTAGGACTAATTGGTCTATAAAAAAACTCTTGAGACTAATTGGATCACCATTCCTCAATATGAGATTTATAGGTAAATTTTCCTACAAAAAATTACAAAAATTCAATATATATCCATATTTTTTTTATATATTTATTAAATTTTCTTTTATATTTCTTCACAAATATTTTACTTTTTAAAGTATTTTAAATTAGAAACATCTTAAAAATTACAACCCAAAAAAAAAAAAAAAACTGAAATATTAAAAAAAAACTTTACTAAAGACAATAAAATATGAAAAATAATAATAATAAAAAAACTCAAAAACTTGGAATAAAAAAAAAGTACTTTGCAAATAATTCACAACTGCTGGTGGCCTAGTGTTAGATGTTATACAGTGAAAGTACTTTAAAATTGAAAAAACAATAACAATAAATAAAATAAAATAAAAAAATCTCAAAAGTGTCAAATAATAAACCTAAAAGAAGTGTAAAATAAACTATTTTCATAATCAGTTAAAAAAGATGCGATGAGAAATTTTACAATTACAAAACCTCAACTCAATAGTTTAGAGGTATGTAGTACATTATACATCAAATATATATCAAGTTTTCAAATATTAAGTTGGTAAATGAATCGATTTTAGTGGAAGTAAATTATAACTTTTCATAGAGATAATTTTAAAATCGACAAATGGTCCAAAGACTTGTCTAAAAAATTGTACAAACTTGGTTTGTTTGGGATTTGTTTATTTAATAATACGTGTATAACAACTTATAGCAAATAAATTGCTTATTTAGCAACTTCTTAAACAACAAATGGTTTTTTATCACAAGTTTATAAAATAGGTTAGTGTTATAAATAGGAAGCTTGTGAAGGCTGTTGCAAAATAGTGATTGTTCGGCAGCTAATGGGGCCTTTTTCGGACCTCATTCTGATGATTCGAGCTGTTTATTTTTCAGAAGATATCAAATTAATCATGCCTGCAAAAATTTAAATTAATCGGATATTGTTATCTTTTTTATCAAGTTATGTTTGCGATGAGATTTATACATAAAATTAAATTTACCATTCAATTTTTTAGATATAAATATGTCTTGATGAAAGAGATATAACTTGAATTTTTATAAATATATTGAGTGAATGGTTTGAATAGTCAAAATGAGACCGAAAAAAAGATTCCATTAGTCGCGCAACAGTGGTAGCAGCCTTTCCAATCCCATAGATAGGACATATGTTGTAAACAGTAATGATTCAGACTCCCACAAAACATCACTCCTACAACCCCCACTCACTTGTGATTGGTCCAACTAACAAACAGAAAAATAAAAATAAAAAATACAAACACATCATTGATCCACATCACTGTGGGAGTGGTGGGGGTCTCCCCAAGAGGGGTCCCAAACATTTTTCATTATAATTGAAAGTGAATTACAACAAATAGGAGAGAGAGAGAGAGAGAGAGAGAGAGAGAGAGAGAGAGAGGGTCATTTTTAATTGGTAGAAAACTTGACAACAAAGAGAGAGAGAGAGGGGTCATTTTTAACAACAATGCTACCGACTCCCAGTACGGACGACCCCCAGTGCCACCCCAGTGACGTGGCAGCGTGTGGTTGGCCAAAATCCAAAAAAAAAAAAAAAAAAAAAAACTATTTTTGCACCAATCAGGGACGACCCCCAGCACCCCCAGATGGGGTCTAAGTCATTTTTCCATTTTTTATTGCTAGAAAACTTGACAACAAAGATTAGTTTATTAGAATTTTTTTTATTTTTTTTATTTTTTTAAGGAAAATATAGGAGAACTGCATTAATAAAGGAAATAAACATAGTGTTGCCCCATTGAAAGAAGTACCAGACAAAGCTAATCGAAAAACAGCCTCTAAAACCTAAGAAGAAATAAGAACCAACAACGCCTAACCAATGTCTAAACCAAATAAAGAAACACCCAAAACCGCTTACCTGAAAATGCATTGAACTATGTTTATTAGATTAGTTATATGCTATGTTGCGATCCAAAAAACCCTAATTCACAGAGTTCAAAAACCAAAATCCAAAATATGATAAAAGAAGTCACAGATCCAATTATTTTGACAAAACTCATATATTTTGCTACCAACTCATCACACTCATCAGGCATCAGTTTTTAATTCATAAATTTGTGCCCAGTTCAATGAATACCCATTGAATAGTGAAGCAACAAGGCCAAGTCTGATTTAATTTTCTGAAACTATTTTAAGAATTAAAAAAAATATATAGAAATTAATTTGATAAAAATAAATATCAAAAAGATATTTTTAAAATTTTTAAATTATTTTTGCTCTCCCAAAAATAAAACTATATAATAATAATAAGTATTTTAATTTTTTTACCAAATTAATTCTTAATTTATATTAAAAAAAATCTAAAATAAATTTTGAAAATTAAACTAAACATTTTTTACTTTTAAAAAGAAATTTTGAATCGAATAAGAGGAGGTACACAAGAATAAGAGGAAGAATTATTTTGGGAATATGGTTGAAAGTCATCTTTTAACTTTTAACTTATTTGGGAATCACATTATCTCTCATATTTTTTACACATTTAAAAAAAAAAGTAAAAAAATTAATTTTTAACCATCTTTGCGAAACAATCCAAAGAAGAAGAAAAGTGACAGAAGGAAAGAAGTAGATAAGACAAAGTATATAATTATTCATTATTTTTGCATTGATATTGCAATATTTTAACATTTAAATTTTTAGGAGTGGTACAAAACTTCACTTATATTTTAAAACTTAATCAATGTTACCATATTATGATCATATCATCATTACTATAGTCACAACCATTATTACTGTCATCATCACCCCATCACCACGTCACCACCTCCACCTTCATTTCACCACCACTAACCATAAAAAAATATTTTTGATATTTTCTTTGAAAATTATTCGCTTAAAGAAACATTCCTAAAAAATATTTTTCGTTAAATTTGCATATTTGACTCACTTTCATCATAAATTTGCAAATTTCGCACACGAACGTGCCCGCCACATGGCCTCCACAGAAAAAAGAGCAAAAGAACAAAGGCCTACTACAAATTGGAGTAACTGTGCAAGAAATTTGTTGGGCCTGTCCATTTTCTTCAAGTAAACTTAGCCCATCAATGAAACATATATTATTATTAGGCCCCAAGGAAGGGTCCAATCCATGTTGTAGAAGGCTGGCTCAATCTAGTAACCACTTTCCAGTGAAGCAAAGCAATAAGCACAATAAAACGGAGGCGATTTCCGGCCGGTCCTATGCATCTATTAATACTCAATGGACATGTTTGATTGAGTGGATTGGAGCATAAGATTGGGATTATTAATACGTGGGTCCAATTATCCTATGTTTGTTTTAACATTTTGGTTTAGGATTATTAATCCAATGGATAATTAATCTAACAAATTTGTGGGATTATTAGTAATGGGGTAGGGGTGGGATTATTAATCAAATGGATATTAATCTATTGGATAGTGAATACCACACTAATTTAATAGGATTATTAATACTTCACTATTAGTCTTGTGAATCAAACATGACCAATAAGTTGTGTCTCAAATTAATAGATTCACATATCTGTTTTATCCTTACAACTCAACTCATTGACCTATAATTCTCAACTCACACTAACAATCTTATCGTTTTTCTAACGATTTTCAACAGCAATAAGTATTATTTTCAGGACTAAATTCATACAAATTTCACACAAGACTTATCAGGTAATAATTCCAATCAATGGGACTGGCTACTAATCTTACCTAGAAGGGAACCAATGCATTTAGCAGAAGACTGACCTTTGAATTCTCTTTTAGCCACCCATTTCATAGATCCAAGAAATGTTTTCTGAGCTTCTTTTTTATTTTTTATTTTTTCATTTTATTGTTTAATTTTTAGAGCAAACCTGACTTTTGAATGATTAATAATAGAATAAATTATGAATAGGTCTCACTTTTGGGACTTATTACCCATTAAGTCCTATTAATAAATTTATCAATCTTTCTTATTTTTATGAATAAATTTACAGTAATAAATTTTGTCAGTTAAGACTTATAGGTAAATAAGTTTAACTAATAGGACTGATTGATAAGTATCGCTTAAATAAAAACCACATTTAAATATACGATTACAGTTTTATTACGAATATACAAATCAAACATAGAAGAAAATACATAATACATATGAAGTGATAAAATTTTATAAAATATATTAATGAGACCTACTTTCAAATAATTAATCGGTTCCGATAGGTAGCTTGAATTTGGAGGCTCGAATTCAGAGAAGAAGAAGAAGAGAAGGAGGAGGAGGAGGAGAAAGGAGGAGGACTGGAGGGGGCATAATCACAGGGGGAGGAGGAGGAGGAGGCGGAGGCGGGGCCAGAGGCGACAGCGGTGGTGCTGCGACGATCTCCTCTCCTCCTCTCTCTTTCTCCCTCTCTCCTCCTCTTTCTCTTCTCCTCTCTTCTTCCTCTGCTCTTCTCCTGTGTTCAACGAAGAAAAAGAAGAAAAGAAAGAAAGAAAAGGAAGAGAAAGAAAAGGCAGAAAAAAAAAAAAAAAATCGAAACCCAAAACTGCTCTTCTCCTGTGTTCAACGAAGAAGAAGAAGAAAAGAAAGAAAGAAAAGAAGAGAAAGAAAAGGCAGAAAAAAAAAAAAAAAAATCGAAACCCAAAACGACGTTGTTTTGGGTTTCGAGCCGAATTCGGGCCACCGAATTCGAGCTACGAGTCATTTTCCTAAATTAATTAGTTGTTGATGCTGGATTTACAATACTGTATAGTTGGGCCATTCTGTAGAAATGATTGGTGAAAAGTTATAATTAAGTTTTGAGTGCTGATTTTTTATTATTTTATTTTTTTATTCTATAGATAATTTTATGCGACCCTAGTATTTTGACTTTTATGTTGATTTGGTTCATATAATTTTATTTACATTAATTTTATTTTTGTTTCTTTAATTTGTTTTAATTTAGTCTAATTATTGATGTCCATTAGGCCTTTTTTTGACAGAAAATGTACACTTGAAGTGCCCATGGTCTGTTTTGAAAAATAAAGCGGTCTATTTAGGCCTTGTTTGGGATCTTTCAAAAAAGTTAAAAAGTCAAAAAGTTACTCAAAAAGTTAAAAAGTTAACACTATTCATCAAAAGTCAACAATTACGGCTGCACAACTCCCAATTCAAATTTTCCTCTAAAAACCAATTTTCACAATTTTTTATTACACATTTTTCCATAAAAAGTCAAAAAGTTAACCCAAACATCCATATTTTCAACCTCAATTTTTTAGTCAAAAAAGACAAAAAGTACATTTATTTAGTCTTCCCAAACAAGGCCTTAAATTCTGTCTGGTGGTGATTGTTTGACTCTTTCAAAATAATTTGAAGAGATAGAGAAATTTATGTTGTTTTAGTTCTCAAATTATAAAAACACAGTTGATAAATATAACATATTATAGTAATAAGTCTAAAATGATATGGCAAAATAAATAGACATTTGCATGATTGGTACGAAATGATCAACATATCCAATAATAGCTCTATAGCTAAATTACGATAGAAGTTTATGTACTTTTATTCTTGTGTTATTTTGGTCCATATAATTTTAATTGACTCAATTTTAACATTAAGTTTATGATTTTGTTTCAATTTAATTCAATTGATTATAACTCTTACTATTTTTTTTAATGAAAAATACGCATATAAGTTACATATGTTATATTTTTAAGATCAAAATTATAAAGTTACTTTACTCAGTGAGTTAAACTCAACTAATTCAGTAATTATTTTGTATCAAAAACAATAATAATATTATAATTGGATTGAATTGACACAAAATCTAAAATTAAGGGTCAAAATTAAGTCAATTGAAAATATAGGTATCAAAATGATACAAGGGGCAAAATATAAGGAACACTATTGTAATTTGCCACTACTCTACTTTACATTTGTAATAGAACTAATATGGAAACTATGAATAATATCTTTCTCAATATATACGCCCAAGTAAATTGCTAAAAAGTCGCCCCAAAACCAAAAAAAAAAAGGAATAAAAGAAAAAAAGAAAAGAACGAGAAAAGAAGAGCTAAAAGAATGAGAGGGAAACGTACACATAACTGAAGAGTTGATTTTAAACTTTAAAATAAAGATTAAATGGAGGTCAAACTCATCACAGATTCGCAAGTCATCACAAATCTTAAGGAATGAGTATAAAATTTCCCCAAAAACTATTATAAAGCAAACTTAACATGAAGATATTCAAATTAATCTTATTGTATTAAAGAAGTTTCTTGAAATTTTGAAGAATGGGTCTCTTCTACCAACTCTCCTCGGTCCACATGACATTGTTAGATTGTTAGACCATTTTCCTTTATTAATTACTATATTTTAACAATGTTGCTTTAATGGTGACTTTACTATTTTAGTACAACAAACTTTCCCTCTATTTATTCTCCTATTTTAACTACCATTTCAAAATAATGTAGTACATACAAGAGCTAGCAAAAAAAACTACATAATCAAAGTTTATTAACTTAAATTAAAGTTGCATACTATAAAATAAAATAACATATGACATGGTCATGGAGAATGAAAAAGAAGAACATAATAATATGAGCTGTTGAACAAAGCCTTCATTTGGGATGTGAGTTGACTTTTTGACATGAGGTTAAAAAGTTTCATTTGGAATAGATTTTTTGACTTTTTTGAGAGAAAAAATGAAATGATTATAGTTTGGATGTGACATTTTGAACTGGTTTGGGATACCTAAAAAAATTCAAAAAGCTTCTAAAAAAGTTAAAAAGTTATTACTATTCATCAAAAAAATAATAATAATTTTACACACAAATTATTACAACACAGTCAGAACCGTCCCACATACTGTTGCTGAGTTGCTGAAATGATTTGGAAAAATTGCACAGGCGGGGTGCACAAACAACACAATGTTGTTCGGCCCATGGGGGCCATCATGGGTCTCGTTTTGATAATCTGAACCGTTCAATATGTAGAACTTGTCGAGTACTATATGTCTTTGAAAAATCACGTTGATCAGATATCGCTAACTACATGATTAAATCAGTTTTGTATAAAAAAAAAGATGGTGTTATAGTTAACGATTGAAAAAAAAAAACTAATCCGATCAGACAACTATCAATATCCGATCAACGTGATTTTTTATAGACATATAGTACTCGACGAGTTCTACACATTGAATGGTTTAGATGATCAAAACGTGACCTGTGATGGCCTCCACGGACCGAACAACACCGTTCAATGCAATGTCCGAAAAGTAGGCAACCATTTCTTATCATCAATTCAGTCCCCCAGACGGTATAGCCTACTGCCTACTGTCGTTATCTTCTCCTACACACTAATTTATACAATTTTTTAATACATATTTTATTGTAAAAAATCAAAAAATTAACCTAAACAACCATCTTTTTTTCTTCAACTTTTTAGTCCAAGAAGTCAAAAAGTGCACTTATTTAGGACATCCCAAACAACCCTTTATCTTATTGACTTTTTGATCTTTTTTTTTTTTTTCTTGGTGACTAATATAGCAAAAAAAAGCGCTTGCCAATTTTTTTTTCTTTTTCCTTCCTTGATTGTTCGTTTTCAGTGATTTATATGCTTGATCCATTCTATATGTGAAATTTTAAGGTTTCTGTTTCTATGCTTGAGTTTTGTGTGCCTTTTTTATTTTGCAAATGGAAAATGTTTTTTAGCTCGAAAATTTCAGCCCCGAATGCCCCTAAAGCCCAAAACGACGTCGTTTTGGGCTTTAGGTTTTTTTTTTTTTTTTTTCCTTTTTTTTCCGCCATTGTTGACGCAGAGGGAGAGGGAGAAGAGGGAGAGGGAGAGAGAGAGAAGAGAGGGAAGAGGAAGAGGGGTCGTCGCAGGTCACCTCCGGCCGTCCGCCGGCCCGTCGCAGCTCGCAGCTCCGCCGTCGCAGCTCTGCCCCAATCGCGTCGCCTCCGCCCCTCGTCGGCTCTGCCCCGATTGCGCCTCCGCCGCCTCCGCCCCCTCCTCCCCTCCCCTCCCCTCCCCCTCCATTTTTTAGGCCCCCTCCAGTCCCCTCCTCCCTCCTCCTCTCCTCTCCTCTGCTCCTGGTTTCTGCGTCTGAAAAAAAAAAAAAAAAAAAAAAAACGGCACCGTTTTTGTTTCGGGGCTTTCGAGCTACGTAGCTTTCGAGCTACGTAGCATGACTCTTTGCAAATATCAATCTTAAATTTTGATGGAAGTACTATGAAATTTTTTTCGTTGATTTCTTTCATTTTTAAGGGGAGATGTACATTGTTCTTCAAATACAATTGGAAAATAAATATGTTTGTAGACAAATTTGTTGAGCTCATAGCTAAATTTTATGTCAAATTTGACACAAGGTATAACATTACTTAAATGTAATAAATCTGTTAACTAGCCATTGAAGAGAGAGAAAAAAAAAATCATTCATGTTAATTTTTAGCAATAATTGCCTTTATACCTTAAGGCCCCGTTTGTTTGGGGTTATGGGAAGGGGATTGGGTTTGATAGTGAGGAGGCGATTGAGAATGGAGTGTTTGTTTTGAGAGATAGGGAGGGGACTAGTAATCCCTTGGTATTAGTAAGGAGGAGGAATGGGGATTGGTAAGGAGGAGGTAGAGATGGTATTAGAAAAATAGTGAGGGGATTAGAAATTTTTTTATTTTTTATATATTGGGAATTTTTTAAAAATATAATGTTTATTTTTTTATATTTTTTTATTTGTTTTATTATTTTATATAAAAATAATTTAATAATTCCTCACTATCAATCCCCTCACTATTAATCCCATCACTATCAATCCCCTCAATTCTATCTCCCAAAACAAACGGAGCCTAATAGTAGAAAAGCTCGTATGTGGGGTACCTACACTAATCACCCATTATCATTACATGTTATAAGCAAAATATGAAAATAAATGTGGAAAATATAGGGTTAAATATGCAAATGGTCCATGAAGTCTATATCTTACGTTATTTTGGTCTCTAATATTTCAAACGTGTTAATGTGAACCCCAATCCATTAATTTTTGTCATTAAATGGCCTCTACTTTTGTTTCCGTTATCAATTAATGGAAGTAAAGGTATTTTTGTCAAACCACCTATAACATTGAGAAATTTGTAGACTAAATTGACATAATTAAAATTTAGAGATCAAAATGAAACAAAACACATTTTGGTGCCCACAACGCATTTGGCCCCTTTTTTTATTTTTATTTTCCCACTCATTTTGCAAAAGTGCAAATGTGATTTTACAAAAATACATTTACTTCCGTTATCAATTGCAGATGAAACGGAAGTAAGAACCATTTAGTGACAAAATTAGAGATGAAATTGATAGGATTGATAGGGAAAGGCGGGAAAGGTTACCATGTGCATCCCAAAAATGGTGCATATGATATAAACCGTATTCAAAAAGTATAATTTTTATTAAATCATATAATTTTTATCACAAAAAATATAACTTTATTTATTTATTATTTTAAGGATTCACATCATAATTTCATTATTTATAACTACCACCACAAAATTGCAGTTTCTCTTACGATATACAAATATATAATATAGTATTTTTCGAATTAAAATATGAAGGACTAACCTCGTTTGGGAACATGCTATTTTAGTAATTTTTTGGCTTTTTACGAAAAGATGTGCAGAAAAGTAGAGAGATGATGTGACTAGTTTTAGTTGGCTTTTTGACTTTTTGGCTAAAATAGCCACTCCCCAAACGAGGCATAGTTTAAGCCATAAATATATGATAAACCAGTGATGATGGGTTCAAACAAGGGTATAGCTTTGACAAACATACTACCAACTAACTAAAAAAATTACACAACTGGAATGAAAGAGATCTAAGAAGAGTCAATGCAATGCGCAATGCACAAACCTGATGGCCCAATTAAATACGAAGAAAACTATGAAAAAATTGGCAAATGGCGTGCGAAACAGGTTTGCGTACACTCCCGGAATTTGATATTTTGACTTTTGATTTTGAAGACATCGACGCGTATTTTGGCCAGACAGATTCCCGGATTGACCTCTCAACTGTCATCCCCTCTGGCGAGAGCAGCCTATGGTCCAAGCCCACTACACTATATTTGTAGAAAAATGTGGTACACTTATCCTACACGTATCATTTTTTCTATTATAATTTTATTTTAATAATTTTTTTTTATATAAAATTTAGAAATAAGTATGATGTGATAAGGACATTTATAAAATTATAAAAATAATAATAAATGATATCAATGATAATGAACAGCCACACAATGCCCAACCCTCTTCGTCTTCTTCTGCTATTCCCTCCCTCCCGTTATAATAAAATCTTAGATCTAACTCATTCTTTCTTTTCTTTTTTTTTTCTGCCAAATTTAAAAACCCTAGATTTATCCTTATTTTTCTTGCAGATGTGAGGTTGAGATAGAGAAAGGTCATGCTGGGTTACTGAGGTGGTAATTGCAAGATACAGAAGGGCTACCGTGGTCACTAGATGGAGAAGAAAAGTTGTGAAATAATGTGGTCGCTACGTGGAGGATAGGGTATTGAATAGTGATTGTATGATAGAGGAAGATTGGGGGGTGGTGGTTATAGAGTTAGGATTTGAAGATTAAGGGGTGTTAAAAAAAAATTACCCTATTCAAAAGTTTTGTTTTATCTCATTAGGCACTTCAAAATCTCAAAAACACTCCTTACACCATTTTTCAAAAGGGTTTATTACAGTTTATACTCTTAAATTATCGCTAAATTGTCTATTTAATCTTAAACTATCAATTAAATCTATTAAATTCCTAAAGCATTTAATTCAAACCTATTTAGTCTTTGAAATAATTACAAGAGTAAAATATAAGCTCATAAGTATTACAAATTAGTAAAAAATAATATCTAGTTAAAATTTGATTTAAAAAAAAAAAAAAATATTCTTATCTTGTCTTTAAAAAGTGGTCGTTAATTCTTATAGTGAATTTTCTTTATAATGGTAAGGGTATATCTATAGTATTTTCTTACTTATCTTCTACAATGGCTACAAGCTTACCCTTATCTAGTATTATATGTTAGATTTCCTTTGTAATTTCTAATTAATTGTTTTTAAGTTTTTTGCTAAATTCTTTTTATAACTTATTTAATGTATTATTTTGTTCTATTATTATGTAGCAAAATGTTATTATTTAAATTATTTAATTCTACTTCTTCAGTATAATTAATACTTATATAATTTTATTGGTAAGATTGAGAAATCAAACTCTAATACTAATTTAAACACATAACGAAATAAAACACTTTTTAAAGACAAAATAAAAATTTAAGATTTTTCTATGAATAAAATATTAATTAGATAGGATCTTTTACTAATTTATAATATTTATGAGCATATATTTTATTTTTGTGATCCTTTCACAGATTTAATAGATCGAATTAAATACTTTTAGAGGCTTAATAGATTCAATCAATAGTTTGAGAATTAAATAGATTTTAAGAATTGAGTAGACTCAATCGATAATTTAAGAACTAAGTAGAGAATTTGACGATGGTTTAAAAATAAAAAGTATAATAAATCTTTTTTCAAAATTCAAAAATTTTGTTTTATCTCACTACACTTTTCAAAATCTAAAAAGCATCCTCATATCTCTCTCTCTCTCTCTCTCTCTCTCTCTTTGTGTGTGTGTAAACAAAAACTCTCCTAAACCAAGGCATTTGGCCTAGTGATTGTATAATACTCTTTGTGATATAAGGTTCCAGATTCAACTCCTAAGGAAAGGAGTTTAATGCCCTTTGTTGATGGTTTATTTCCCCTCCATTATGGGAGTTGTATGTAACTAGTAATGATTGTTGAGTTTTGGCTTAATTGGCTTGATAATTGATTGTTAGGTCAGCTTGGTTAACTTTCTAATTATTGTGAGTTAGTGGTTTGTTTGATGGTATAATATTTTTTTATACTTGTAATTAATTTCCTATCAATTGACTCCCCCTAAAAAAAAAAAAAGAAAGAAAGAAAGAAAGAAAAACTCCCTAAAAGTTACATCATTTTATATAAAATTTATATACAAATTGTGATGACCAGGTACATAAAGCCGCCTCGTTCCTCTTTGATTTATGTTAGGTTACTCTTGTTAGAGTGTCGGGTTTAACTTAAAGTCTTGTTAACTGTTTGGGTTTGTTGTAATTGGAAACCTTTCTCAAAATCCTCGTTCTTATTTATTCCAGTGTCAAGTTTTACATGTTTTGGGAGACATGAGGTTGGATCCGGGATTTTCTATGTAGCTAGTAAAATTTTTGACTGGGAGGCAGGGCCACACGTGCGGGGGCTTGGACCGCATGTGAGGAAGAGGGGCTGCAAGTACGGGGAGGAGGGGCTGCACGTACGGGAGGTGAGGCCTCACGTGCGGAAAACATGGGTGGTCTGGGTGCAATATTGGAATAATTACATGTGAAGTAGCATGTGAGGTGAAGGGAGGGCCGCACGTGTGGTGGAGGCGTGCCGCACGTGCGGGGAAAGGTGCGCACGTGTGGGAGGCTGCTAAGTCCGAGAATTCCCTCATTTTCTCCTTCTTGGGCTGTGTGTATACCACTTTTACACATTTCTCTCTCTTCTCTCTACATTTCTTACACCAAACTAGATTAAATCCTTGATTTCTTCAAATCCATTGGAGTTTTGATCCTAGTCCCTTCATCAAAGTTGGATAACTTCTTGAGGGCTATGTTTTGTGCGGTGGATATCAAATTTCAACACCGTTGATTTTAGGGATTTCATCTCACTTCTTCAAAATTTGAAGCAGGGATTTTTTTAGAGTTATATATATATTTTTGCAAAATTATGTTGATTTGGAACTCTTTTGGGAAGTATGGAAACTTTGATTTTGACTTGTGTGTTGTGAATGATTTTAAAGGTGGGTTTCCATAGTTTTTTTTTTATTTTTTATTTTTTTTATTTTAAATCCTTGAGATTGTGAGTTATATTATTGTAGAGAAGTGATAGCTTGAAATAATTTCTTTCAAAATAAGGAGGAAACCTAATTTATGGAAACCTTAGAAATTTGGAAAATTTTGAGAAAATGTGGTGATGCTATGAAATTGACATTTGACCAATATTATGACAAATGTGGGCATGAGGAATTTCATGGTATATGAGAATTAGTGGGTTTGGAAGTTTATTGTTCAAAAATATTGATATAGTCATGAAATAAGAAAGTTGATGGAAATGCATGAAATGTGGAATGTGTTGCTCCTCGATAGAGATTGATGAGCATTTATTTATCTTGTGAAATTTTATTGAAAGAGAGTTGGGAATTGTGATCATAAATGGAAAAATTGTGTAGAAAAATATTTTAATGCATTGATAGATATATTACATTGCCATTTGAATTCATTTGATTATTACGAGTCTTGAATTGAGAAATTGAAAAATCTTGCATTGAATTGTTTTGGGGTAAATACGTTGGTAAGTCCAGATAGGGGGTGTAGATGAAATTGATTAAGTTGGCCGGAGTGTCTAGGGTAAAAGATTGAAAACATGCACGGAAGAGGTACCACGTGCCTTCCGATTAGCTACTGGTAAAGTAGGGGTTTTGGTAGTGCTAGTTATGCCTACTTGCAGACACCAACCTAGGGATTACCTGAGTTATATTTACTGCCCCTTGAACTTGATGTAAAATTATTGAATTGTTAAATTTTCAAGTTTTCATTGAGCATGATGGTTTTCAAAAAGATGATAACATGACTTTATTTTAAAAGAATGGCATGGCATATGCATTTCACCTTGTGAGAATTGTGCAAAATGCATATACTTTGTTAAGAATTTTCTACTGGGTTTTGTGCTCATCCTATGGGATTTTAAGAGCACAAGGTTCTAGTTTTGTTGTGATTATATTTTTGCAAGCCAAGTGCTATATTTGTATGGGTTCGAGTAACTATTTTGTGTAACCGGACTTAAGCCTTGGACTTTGTAGCCCTTTGATTTGAGAGCATTTATTTATTTTGACTGGATATTTTACATACTATAGATTCATATACTAAAGTCATTGAATGCATAATTACATGTGGAACTATTTTGTAAATCTCATATGATTATGTATTCTAGTATTAGAGATTCACTTTTATTTATCGTAAGGAGCAACGGTGGATGTATTTTATTGGGCATATTTTATTGGAGCGTTACACAAATGTGATATTTGATTATTGCATTGATAATATACATAAATAGTAGCCTCCAATAAATTAATACAAACAAGATAGGGCTATCGGTCTAATGGTTATATATAGTGCAAGTTTGTGGAAGGTTTCGAGTTAAACTCTCATTTAAAAAAAATGAAAAATAAAAAAAATCCCATACGCGTTGTAGTAGCATTGGCAGTGGTACTTTTTATTCAATAAGTTGCCACTGGACTCCCCTCCCCTACCCTACCCTTTATGGAGATTCAATCTGTACAACCTGCTGTCTGAAGTTTAGCGGCTCTCCTACTTTATCCCATTAAAAGTAGACTAAATTTATATATTGTATTTGAATTTTAAATAAAAAGTAAATAAATTTATCCAATAATAATATATGAAATGATAAGTTCAATATATTAAAAATAATAATACGTGTAGCATTGCTTGACGACGAAAATATCATCTATATTTTGAATATGTATTATAAGCATCTGGTTGTTTATTTTGTAGTAAATGTTATATAATTTTTGATAAAGTTATAACTATTTATCGTTCAAAAATGATATTATGTATTTTTATAGTAATGTTTATTACAAAAATTAACATTATCATAATTTTATTTTTAAATTACAAATTATTGTAATCTATTAAAAAAAATATAACATTTATTACTAAAATACACAATATAATAAAAATACAGTGCATATAGAGACCCTTTAAATGGAAAAATTATTGGGTGTTCTTAAAGTACGACGTGTTCATATTCTTTACTAATTATCATACACTGTGTTCCCTTCATGTTTTCTAATCACTCAACACAAAATCATGAGTTTTGCCTTTTCTACCAATCACTATACCCTGGAGTATCACGTGACTGTACTCGAGGAGTATCCAATAATTACTCTTTTAAATGGTGTATAGTAAAAGAATTTCATAAATGCTTAAAATACTTAATTCAACACCTTAAAAATCACTTCTAATGATATGTTTGATAGGTGTTAAATTTTAATTTGTCAAATATTTTATTATGTAAGGTCTAAAGTAATTTAGAAGTGATAAATTAAGAAGGAGAGTATTGTTGAAAGAATTTAAAGTAAATGAACAATAATGATGGAGACCCCCTTTTTTGGACACTCCCACAACTCTTAAAGTGATCCACACCACTCATGATGTAAACCCCGCACATATATGAGTGTGTCCCATATATTATGAGTGATATGAATCACTTTAAGGCCCCGTTTGTTTTGGAGTGTAATGGATGGGAGGGGATTAAGATGGAGGTGGGGTTATTTAATGTTGTGTTTGTTTGTAGAGTTGGAGAAGGGATTAGGATGGAGGAGGGGATTAAGATAGAGGTTGGAAGGGGGATTGAGATGGAGGAGGTAGAGGTAGAGGTGATATTAGAAAAATAGTGAGGGGACTAGAAATTTTTTTATTTTTTATATATTGAAATTTTTTTTTAAACATTAATGTTTAATTTTATATATTTTTTTATTTGTTTTATTATTTTATATAAAAATAATTTAACAATTCCTACACTAACAACTATCATCAAAACAAATACAATTTTACTTAATCCTCTCACTATGAATCTCCTCCATTCTACTTCTAAAAACAAACGGGACCTAAAGATTATGAGAATCTTCAAAAAAGGGAGTCTCACTCATTTTCTATAATGTTGTTTTTAATTGAAAAATTTGTAAAAAAATTTGAAAAAAAAAATATAAATAAAATATACCTACTTTAAGCTGCTTTTCTCTTTCATTTTCCAATTTGCTTCCCAAATTCCTCACATAAATGAATTTGCCCAAGTTATGCAATGAAGCTAGCCACTCATTCTTCTCAATCCAACGCGCTTCCTCGCAATTGCACCCCAAATTCTTTTTTCTTCACTTATATTGAGCCAAGCCACCATAAAAAACGCGTAAAAACTCCTTGGCACCGACTATTGCTCCCATCATAGGCCTCGTTTGGGGTTGACTATTGTAGGTGCCATTTTGATTTTGAACCCCCCAAAAAATAAAAATTCCGCTAATCCCTTTGATTGTTTGGTATGGACTTTTTCATGAGAAAGGTCAAGTTTGGGAAGTTTAGAATAAGTGTACTTTTTGACTTTTTTTGTATTATGTGTAGAAAAAGTAGAGAGGAGATGTTGATTGATGTGACCCAAAAAAGATAAAAAGATAAAATAAGTGCACTTATATTAAGATGCCAAACTTGACCAAAATCTTTTTTAAATGGCATGGCGACGTGATCTTGCTTTACTACTATTTCTTTTTGTTTACCACAAGTGTTAGAATTTCATTTATATTAAAAATGGAAAAGTGGAAATTATAAAAACCCAAAGGGTAAAATATTGACTGCATGATATAAAACCAAAAATTTAAAATTGTTACCAAACAAAGTGGGCTATAAAAAACTTGGAAACAATTGGCTCTATTTAGGTTCCAATTTCGTGGCTTTTTAGTGAAAATATGAGGTAAAAAAAAAAAAAAAAATTATTTGAGAAAATGTGCAAAAAGTAAAAGAATGTGATAGGATTTTTAACTTTTTTATATAATTTTTTGATGTTTTAAATAGTTTTCAACTTTTTAATTATTTTAGTCTATTGACCAACAACAGGGCTTTAGGTTATGCAAACAAGTGGGTTTTTTTAGTTCAAAATTTTCACTTTAAGGTCTTTTAGTCCGGAAATTTTTTAGTAATAACCAAAATCTAGTACGGTTGAAACTTGAAAATTATCTTACTATGACATCAAGTTAAAAATCTAATATTTTGTTTAGATCGTGGGATGAGAAAAAAAATAAAAAATTATTGTAGTTTCTCATTTAGGTGACAAAAGAAAAGAAAGTGTTTAATTTTGTTTTATCAAAATAACCTTCCATATTAATAAGTTATTTTTCCAGCTTTCTCCACCCTAGGATAATTTTGGTATTTTAGAAAATTTTCATTAAATTTATTTCTTTTCTCACCAAATCTCACTACTTTTAGTGAGAAACAAAACACAACTTTGGTGAGATTTTTTTTTCCATCATCTCTCATCATTTCTCACTTACTTAACCATCCAAACAAGTGAATGTGTTTCCTATTCTCACCATTTTGTTTTTCTCACCAAATCTCTCCATCCAAACCGAGTGTTATTATATATCCATATATAAATAAAAAAGTGACTTTACAATAATGGCATTTTACATTGAGATTATAGAGATACACTATGCAAAAGTGGAATTGTTTTCAAAATTTTTTGTAGTGTGAATAGTATTTTTATAAAGGGAAAATTACAAACACACTCTTTGAGATTTACTTAAATTATAAATTACCTCCTATGGTTCTAAAAATTACATTATGCCCCATAAGATTTATAATTTCATAACAAATATGTCATTTTATTAATAAATCATCAAGTTAATTAACAGTTTTTAATAATGTTAAAATTTTATTTCAATTAATAATTCAAATAATTTTATTATTGTATAGGTGAACAGTTAGAAATTTCACTTTTTCAATTAATTTTGTTAAATAAAAAATTCTGACAGAGAGATATTTGTAATTTTTAAATCATAAAAAATAATTTGTATTTTAAGCAAATTTCAAAGTGTAATTTACTCTTTTATAAATGTATTTCAGGCAACGGATGTTGCATTCAATTAATGAAACTTTTATTACCAATACCAACTAATTGTAACTTCCCCACACCCATTCCTTCCAATTTCCAAAGACAAAAAATAAATAAAAATAAAATACCATGATATTAATACATCACTCTGTTTGGTCTTGAGTTTTAAAAATAGTTTTTAAAATTTTAATTTATATTTTATTTTAAATTTTAGTGAATTTTTTAAATATAAAATATATTTTTTTTTACTTCTATATTTGTGAATTTAAAAAAAAAAATATCAAAAATACCAAAATATATTGAATTTTTATATTTTTTAATATTTAGTAAATTTTTAATTTTTTTTCTAGAAATTATATATATTTTAAGTATATCTAAATTAAGTAAATATAAAAAAAAAGAAGTTAACTAAAATATTTTAAAAAATACAAACTAAAATTTTAAAATTATTTTTGAAAAATAAAAACAAAAAATCGGAATGTATTTTTTTCCCACTACAAATGGGCTTGCAAAAGCGCGTGGGTCGTACACTTGTAGTAAGGCCTCCCCATAGTTAGCGCCGCTGACCATTTCCAAACAACCAAAACCGTTTTTTCCTAGTATCTTCACAATCGTATGTCTCAATTTTTTTTTATATATAAATCTCACTAAAGTCTCACCAAATCCCCCACAATCTCTTTCTCTATCTCTCTGTACTTTCTTACAGAGAAAGCTATCTCTCTCTCTCTCTCTCTGTCTCTCTCAAACACCATCAAATCTTCAATTTAGATCTCTCCAATGGCCAAACCAAACATGCTCTGCCACCTCACAACAACCATACTCATTCTCCTCATCATCTCCCAATCTTCCTCTGCTAGACCGCTGACTGCCTCTTACCCAGACACCCTCAACCTCTCCCTTCACGGCGGCGCAGAATCCTCTTCTCAACCATGTGAATCAGTGGAGTCCAAGAACAGAGTTGGAGGAAGAAGATATGGACCTCTGTTTCTCACTATGCTTCCCAAGGGCACAACTGTGCCACCTTCTGGACCTAGTGGAGGAATCAACTAGACATTCCCTCGGTTCTTCATCATCATCAAGTTCAATTTCTATTTGATTTCTCTACTTAATTGAAATCATTACGCTGTGTTTTGGTTGGGGATTTAGAAAATAATTTGGAAAGAAAAATAAAAAAAGGAAGGTGAAATGTGAATAAAATATATTTACATTTCACCTAGTTTTACACACTTTTTCTCTTTCCCTTTCTAAATTCGTTCTCAAATTCCGAAACCAAATACAGTATTAATGTACTCACATCATATCGTCATGTATGATGTTAACATATTTATTATGATTTCAATGACTAGAGAATACTATAATTCTCTTTTTTTTTTTTTTTTTTCTTTTTTTTTGAAGATTACGACTTTAAGTAGTTTTCATTTGTGGAATGTAAATAGTATGGTGGGGTTTAGGAAAAGTTTGAATCACTTGATTTGTATACGTAGACTAGAATTGAAATAATTCATTAGTTAGTTAGTTAATTACTATATATTTGATAATAATTCAAGAGTTTTTATTGTTGTTGTTTCATTTATTTGTTTGTTATGTCATATGATTGATTCGAGTTTGGAACATGTAAGATTGAGCTTAAATGTGAACCCAACTCTGCAAAAGTTTTAATCACCAACATTCTGGTATGAGTACCATTGGATTGCGTGATATATATTTTTTTAATACAACAGGAATATTACTTCATCACTTATATATAGGCCTATTTTAAAAAGTGAGTTAAAAGTCCCTTTTTAATTTTTAATTCACTTTCTCTCTCACAAAAAAAGTTAAAATTAAAAAAAAAATTAAAAAGTTAACTTTTAATCATCTTCCCCAAACATCCCATAATATTTTTATTCAATAATAAATAAATTATCATGTAAACATGATCAATCCCACTATATATATATACACTACAAAAAATTAAGGTTTTAGTGACCAAAATTTAGGGACAAAATTATTATTTAGAAACCAAATAATTTTGTTATGAAAAGTGTCGTCATTATATTTTTGGCAACAAAAATTGGACATTAGTGATAAATTATTATCATTTTGGGACCAAATTTTTTGTCTCAAAAAATAAACTATTTTGAGGCCAAATTGTTTTGTCCCTAAAAGTCTATTTATCAGTGACATTTTCAAAATTTTGTCGCTAATGCCTCATTTTTGACTTTTTAGAACGACTTTTTAGCGACTATTCTCATGACGATAGAAATTGGTCTCTAAATGTTATTTGTAACAAAAATTTCACTTTTAGATGCCAAAATATTTGATTTTTAAAACTCTTATACGTTGTAATGATATGTGGTGATTACATGACTACCTTAACATGAGTAGCTAAAAATTTGAATAATGGAAATTACTATAATTTTATTTTTAGTTAATGATACCAATTTTTACTGTTACTTAATTGATAATCGCTGCTCTATTTTTTATTTTTCTTATTCCAAATTATAAGATGAATCATAAATGTAAACATTTGTAAGTTTAAATATTATTAAAACTTAATTGATATAGGTAACTTTTTGAGTAATTACATGTATTTAACAAGATTATTCTTGCCTTTGTGTCCCGGAGCTATAGAACTACAAAATAATAATAAATAAATTTTTTTTTCTTACTTCTCAAACTGAAATGTAAATTTGTTCGCCAACAACACACCATTTGATTGACTGATTTTGAACTTTTGGTGTGACCATATCATTAGTTCAACTAATAAGATGTTATGAGTGAACAAATTTACATTCTACTCACCCTTGGTTTTAGTTAAAAAGGCATCTTTTGATGCCTTTCAGTGAAATTGTGTAAATATGAAGAACATGGTTTTCTTTGTATGGTTAAACCCTTAAAAAAAATTAAAAAATTTAAAATTTAATTTTTTTTTTTTTTTTTTTGGTTACAGGGAAATCCTCTCACTCTCCCGCAGGTCCAAGGCAGCTCCCCGAGGAGATCACCAGGGTGTCCTGTTGTTCGTTCCGAGCCAGAGACTATAACCTGGAAGCTTGTCCCGACCTCACAAGGCAAGTTTCGGTAAGTCAGGACTCGCACAGCGGGGGAGAATTAAACCCACACCAAGTAGCTGATAAGGCATCCTTGAGGTCAACCTCCTAACCAACTGTGCTACGCTCAGGAGATTGGCCCAGAGGGGATTCGAACTCAGGACCTAGGGGCTTAAACCCCAGGCCCTTGCCAAGTTGCCACCCACCCCTGGGTTAAAAATTTAATTTTTAATATGGACATAAGATGGATTGTGTACTAGTGTCCGTTGGAAGAATCATTCAACTTGTTTTGTTTGGATTTTAGAATTCATTTTTTAAAATATTGAAATTTTTTATTTTCCGTATTTTTTTGTTTTAATTGATTTTTTTTAATATTCTAAGCATTTTTTTTAAAAAAAATTTAGATACACCTACCATAAATACACTTAAAAAGTATAATATTTGAGAAAAAAATCTTTAGAAAATTCACTAAATACCAAAAAAAATTAGAATTTAGTAGATTTTTTATATTCTTGTGTATTTATTGATTTTTTTGAAATATTTTTTTTACAAATATTTTACTTTTTAAATACATCTAAGTAAAGTGCATCTAAAAAAGTAAAAAAATTACTTAAAATTTTAAAAATATTCACTAAAAATAAAAAACATAAAAAACAAAAAATTCAATTTCTATAAAATTGAATTCAGAAAATTGAAACTAAACACACTTATTGTTTTTGGATTCTTCTTCATGTTAATATAGCACTCAATTTATTTATGTTAATATTGAACCAGAAATTATTTACTATTTTTGGGGTTTAACTAGACAACAAAACTATATGCTTTTGATATTTACAATTTTACACCACATAGTTTCACTGAAAGCTTCAAAAGATACTTTTTTTTTTTTTCTTTTCTTTTTATTGTTTTATTGGACCTTGCTTAGTACAATTTGGTCATTACACAATCTCCAATATATATATATATTTATGACTGAAACGTGTTCTAAACAGATCTTTTAGACTAATCCAAGAGTGTTTGGGGATTAAGCAACACCCCCATCAATCATTTGATCCGGACAAATAAGGACATCTCCAATGATTTAACTTAGTATATTTAGGTCATTATTAGAGCAGCTCTAATGAATTTTTAATAAAATGACTAGTTTGCAAATAGAATTCTTATATGGTGCTCATAATGAGAGATGTAGAAACAAAAGAGAACGTCAAACTTAATTATAAGCAATACTAAGCCTGTGTTTGGGAAGGCAGTTTGAGGCTAAATTAACCACATACGGACAAAAGTGGTTAATTCAGCCACATGGAGACAAAAGCATGGCAGGAGCTTGGCAACAACCATTTCACAGGTAAATTTACGAAACTACCCCCACATGAAAGAGGGGCTAATTTAGCCTCAGCGTTAGAAATATTCAAAGTAAAAAAAAAAAACCTTTTTCCAAAAAACATCTTTTCCCAGAAAAAAACAAAGAAAGTTGAAAAAAAAAAAAATTAAAAACATTTTTTTTGTTTTTTGTTAAAATATTTTATAAAAATAAATTCAAACTCTATTTTATAAAAATATTTTTAAAATATTTTAATTTTTTTGTTATGTATTTGGTTATAATTTGAGTGTAGAGTTGTGAAAGTAGTATGGAGTTTCGAGTTATGTGTTTGGTTATGAGTTTTAAAAATAATTTATTAATTGAGTTTTATTTTATGTGTTTGGTTACGATTTGAGTGTAGAGTTGTTTTTAAATTTAAAATATTAACATTTTAAATTATTTAAATTTTTTGAATATTTAAATTATTTAATTTTTTTTGTTAAAATAATTTTTTGAATATTTAAATTATTTAAAATTTTACGATTTAAATTTTTTGAATATTTATTTTAAATTTTTGCTTATTAAATTATTTACATTATTTACATTATTTTAAATATTTAAAATAAAATTAAAATTAAAATAAAAATTAAAATAAAATATTTAAAATTAAATTATTTAAAATACACAGGACAATAAAATAAAACCTCACTTTTTATCATTTCACAGAAAAAAAAAATAATAAGAAACACATGAAAAAACCATTTGCAAAAAAAAAAAAATTAAAATACATAAATTATTTTTAAAAAAAATATGCATCATTCAAAAATATTTAAAAAATTACAAAAATGTAAATTCAACAAAAAAAAAAAAAAAGAACAACAAAAATACGCCTCATCCAAAAAGATGAAAAAAAAAAAAAACAGAAATTACCATTTGCCATGCAATTTACAAATAAATAAAACACATGAAAACCCATTTTTGAAATATAAAAACAAATTAATGTGTACGAATTAAAAAATGACAAAAAACGTAAATTAAAAAAAATAACGAGAAAAATACGTCTCATTAAAAAATATTTTAAAAAAAAACATAAAAACATAAATTACCATTCGCGACGTAATTTAAAAATAAATAAAACACATGAAAACTCATTTTTGAAAAATAAAAAAAAGTTATTGTATACCAATAAAAATAAAAAAGATAAAAAAATATGGCAAATCCAAACCCAAAATAAAAAAAATAAAAAATTTAAGTAAAATACGCGAAATCCAAACCCAAAAAAAAAAAAAAAAAAAAGCAAAATACGCCAAATCCAAACCCAAAATAAAAAATTAAAATTTTTTTTAAAGGAAAATATGCCAAATCCAAACTGAAAAAAAAAAAAAAAAAAAAGAAGCCAAAAAAGCCATTTGACTCACAGATCATGAAGAGAGACAGATCATGAAGGACCATTTCGGTCCTATACATGGCGCTGACGTGGAGGACCATTTGAGTGTGAGTTGCCATGAGAATCTTGTGTCAAAAGCAGTTTGGTAATTTAACATAAAAACACCTCATCAAAAAGCCAGAAAGTAAAAAAAGTCAAATTTTTTTTCCCAAACTAGGCTTTTTAGCCCTAGACTAAAATAGCTAAAAAAGTCAAAAAAATCAAAAAGCCAACCCACTTCCCAAACGGAGGCTAAAATTATAACACAAACTTGGCTAGTCATTTGGAAACTCAAATTGAACTTAATGCAATATTTTAGCATATTAGTCCTTTACCAAATTATTAGAGAAGCTATTAGCTTCCAAAAGGAAAATATTTTTGTTTAAGTTTATATAGATAACACGATTGGTTTATCAAAGATATTCTTACTCGTATGATGAGAAAAACATTTACACATAAAATAAACTTGAGCCTGATCCATCTAGGTTGGCATAGTAGGCCCGACCAACCAAGCTAATTAGGGCTTGAACAACTTGGAGGGCAAGAAAAACAATCCAAAAAAAATTGATATATGCGTCAACTTTGTACACAACTACTCATGGTTCTCTCACTATCTCTAAAATTTTCTTTTTTAAGTTAACCATCAAATTGTCATCCGACGAACAATCACCAGTCAAGTAACAATAACAATGTCTTATTTTGCAGATTCATGACACATATCTTATTATTTGTTATGATTATCAAGTGTAGACAAATTTAATTACCTTATTATTTTTACTAAAGATGGGTTATATATTCATCAGCACTGTTAGGGGGCCCGAATTTGGGTGCCCCTAATGGCTCAAATTTCCCTTTCAGGTAAAAAAAAAAACAAAAAAAAAAACAAATTTACCAAAACTAGAAAATTTAAGCCATTTGAGCCACAGTTCTTAGGGCCACCAATCATTTTTCATGCATTCTTAATTATTTTTCTTTTATGTAAACATTTTGTTTGTCTTGAAGCTAAAAAGTCCACAATGGCAAACCATCCAATTGCATTGCAAAGAAGTCTTAACAAGTACTTGTGTGTAAACACTTATGAAGTAGAAAGTGAAAGGCTCTTTTTTTTTCTCTTTTTATTGTTTTTTTTTTTTCTCAGTTTGAAAAACGAAAAACAAGTAATGGCCGTCTCGGCCGCCTCTTGACCAAAACTTTGAATTTAATTAACCAAAAATAAAATAAAATAAAATCTGCAACCATATTGCCAACTTCCTTTTGTGCCAGGTTAATACTTGGGTTTTTTCTCTGTTTTTTAAAGATTATATCAATATTTTTTATTTTTAAATCTTTCTTGACCATATAACCCTAAAAAATCATTAAAAATGAAAATAAATTAAATAATTTCAGGAATATTTTTCAATTTTTTGACTTATTTATCACGTATTAAATACTCTCCGAATAAGTCCTCGTATATATGAATAAGACATGCAATGTCGAGGTGCAACAAGCAAGAACTAGTTATTAAATACGTTGGTAAGTCCAGATAGGGGGTGTAGATGATAGGAATGGCAACGGGCCGGGGCGGGGCCGGGGACTACACTCCCCGTCCCCGATCCCCGAAAGCTAAAATATCCCCGTCCCCGGCCCCGATCCCCGGCGGGGGAACCCATCAACTCCCCGTCCCCGTCCCCTAACGGGAATCGGGTTTCCCTGATCCCGAATAATCCCCGAGCTTTTTTTTCAATTTTGTTCAACACAACAACAAATCAATATAATCACTACACACAGATTTAAATTAAAAAAAAAAATTAATGTGAAAAAAAAATGTTTTCAACAACAAGATGTTTTCATCATCATCAATAAATCAACATGTGTACACAGATTTAAACAACAATACCAGAGAGAGATCGACAACAGATCAGATCTGAGAAAAAAAAAATTAATCTGAAAAAAAAAATCTGATTTCAACAACACCAGAGAGAGATCTGAGTACATAACAGATCTGTGTTCAGATCAGATCTGTGTTAAATATGATTTAAATTAAAATATATGTTTTGAACTCAGATCAGATCACACAGAGAGAGAGAGAGAGAGAGAGAGAGAGAGAGACATAACAGATCTGAGTTCAGATCTAACAGATTTGAGCGTGAGATCTACAGCCGGTGACGGTGGTGACAGAGCTTCTGCGGCAGTGGCGGTGGCCAGCGGTAGTGGTGGTGTCGGGGCTGAGATGAGAGTTGGGGCTGAGTTGAGAACGAGAGTGAACAGACAGAAGAAACGAGAGTTGAGAGAGAGTGAGAAAGATAAGAACAAGAGACAGAGACTTGAGAGAGTTGAGAGAGTGAGAAAGAGACGAATGAGAGAGCGAAAGGGTGAGAGAATAGATGTGTTAAAGAGATATGAAAGAGTGAGAGAGAGAATAGTCAGAGAGTGACAGAATATAAATGTATTAAAGAGATAAAATAATAATACAACTAATAGGTACAGGGGGAAGCTTCGGGGAAATTTCGGGGGTGGGAGCGGGGCGGGGTCGGGGCGGGGCGGGGCCAAAAAATTAATCCCCGTCCCCGGCCCGAAAATTATCGGGGATGTATTTTTCAATACCAGCCCCGGCCCTATGGGGAATAATCTTCGGGGAAAAACCTATTTATCGGGGCGGGGCGGTCCGGGTCCCCGTCGGGCCGGGTTGATATTGCCATCTCTAGTAGATGAAATTGATTAAATTGGTTGGAGTGTCTAGGGTGAAAGACTGAAAACACGCACGGAGGAAGTACCACGTGCTTTCCGGTTAGCTACTGGTAAAGTGGGGGTTTTGGTAGTGCTAGTTATGCCTACTTGCAGACACCAACCTAGGGATTACCTGAGTCGTATTTACTACCCCTTGAACTTGATGTAAAATGATTGAATTGTTAAATTTTTAAGTTTTCATTGAGTATGATGGTTTTCAAAAAGATGATAACATGACTTTATTTTAAAAGCATGGCATGGCATATGCATTTCACATTGTGAGAATTGTGCAAAATGTATATACTTTGTTAAGAATTTTTTACTGGGCTTTGTGCTCACCCTATGTGATTTTGTGTAGGAAAAAATGTGGTGATTCCGCCAAACTAAGGGCATGGGTGTGTATGTTGAGAGCACAAGGTTCTAGTTTTGTTGTGATTATATTTTTGCAAGCTAAGTGCTATATTTGTATGGGTTCGAATAACCATTTTGTGTAACCGAACTTAAGCCTTGGACTTTGTAGCCCTTTGAGGGCATTTATTCATTTTGACTGGATATTTTACATGCTATAGATTCATGTACTAAAGTCATTAAATGTATAATTGCATGTGGAACTATTTTGTAAATCTCATATGATTATGTATTCTAGTATTAGAGATTCACTTTTATTTATCGTGTAGAGCAGTGGTGGATGTATTTTATTGGGCATATTTTATTGGGGCATTACACAAATATGATATTTGATTATTGTATTGATAATATACATAAATAGTAGCATCCAATAAATTAATACAAATAAGATAGGGTTATCAGTCTAATGGTTATATATAGTGCAAGTTTGTGGAAGGTTTCGAGTTAAACTCTCATTTAATAAAAAAAAAAAAAAAAAAAAAAAACCGATACGCGTTGTAGTAGCATTGGCAGTGGTACTTTAGATTCAATAAGTTACCATTGGACTCCCCTCCCCTGCCCTTTATGGAGATTCAATCTGTACAGCCTGCTGTCTGAAGTTTGGCGGCTTTCCGACTTTATCCCATTAAAAGTAGACTAAGGTGAAGTTTGGAAAGATTAAATAAGTATATTTTTTAATTTTTTTTATATTATGTGTAGAAAAAGTAGAGAGTAGATATTGATTGATGTGACCTAAAAAAGATAAAAAGGTGAAATAAGTGCACTTTTTTAGTTTAGCCAAACTTGACCTAAATTTATATATTGTATTTAAATTTTAAATAAAAAGTAAATAAATTTATCCAATAATAATATATGAAATGATAAGTTCAATATATTAAAAATAATAATACGTGTAGCATTGCTTGACGATGAAAATATCATCTATATTTTGAATATGTATTATATGCATTTAGTTGTTTATTTTGTAGTAAATGTTATATAATTTTTGATAAAGTTATAACTATTTATCGTTCAAAAATGATATTATGTATTTTTATAGCAATGTTTATTACAAAAATTAACATTATCATAATTTTATTTTTAAATTAGAAATTATTGTAATCTATTAAAAAAATATAACATTTATTATTAAAATACACAATATAATAAAAATACAGTGCATATAGAGACCCTTTAAAAGGAAAAATTATTGGGTGTTCTTAAAGTACGACGTGTTCATACTCTTTACTAATTATCATACACTATGCTCCCTTCATATTTTCTAATCAATACAAAATCATGAGTTTTGCCTTCTCTACCAATCACTATACCCTGGAGTATCATGTGACTGTACTCGAGGAATATCCAATAATTACTCTTTTAAATGGTGTATAGTAAAAGAATTTCAAAAATGCTTGAAATACTTAATTCAACACCTTAAAATCCACTTCTAATGGTATGTTTGATAGGTGTTAAATTTTAATTTGTCAAATATTTTATTATGTAAGGTCTAAAGTAATTTAGAAGTGATAAATTAAGAAGGAGAGTATTGTTGAAAGAATTTAGAGTAAATGAACAATAATGATAGAGACTCCTTTTTTTGGAGACTTCCACAACTCTTAAAGTGATCCACACCACTCATGTTGTAAACCCTGCACATATATGAGTGGGTCCCATACATTATGAGTGATATGAATCACTTTAAAGCCCTGTTTGTTTTGGGGTGTAATGGATGGGAGGAGATTAAGATGGAGGTGGGGTTATTTAATATTGTGTTTGTTTGTAGAGTTGGAGAAGGGATTAGAATGGAGGAGGGGATTAAGATGGAGGTTGGAAGGGGGATTGAGATGGAGGAGGTAGAGGTAGAGGTGATGTTAGAAAAATAGTGAGGGGATTAGAAATTTTTTTATTTTTTTTATTTTTTACATATTGAATTTTTTTTTTAAACATTAATGTTTAATTTTATATATTTTTTTATTTGCTTTATTATTTTACATAAAAATAATTTAACAATTCTTACACTAACAACTATCATCAAAATAAATAAAATTTTACTTAATCCCCTCACTATGAATCCCCTCCATTCTACTTCTAAAAACAAATGGGACCTAAAGGTTATGAGAATCTCCAAAATAGGGAGTCTCACTCATTTTCTATAACGCTGTATTTAGTTGAAGAATTTGTGAAGAGATTTAAAAAAATATATATATATAACTAAAATATACCTACTTTAAACTGCTTTTCTCTTTCCTTTTCCAATTTGCTTCCCAAATTCCTCACATAAATGAATTTGCCCAAGTTATGCAATGAAGCTATCCACTCATTCTTCTCAATCCAACGCGCTTCCTCGCAATTGCACCCCAAATTCTTTTTTCTTCACTTATATTGAGCCAAGCCACCATAAAAAACGCGTAAAAACTCCTTTGGCACCGACTATTGCTCCCATCATAGGCCTCGTTTGGGGTTGACAATTGTAGGTGCCATTTTGATTTTGAACCCCCCAAAAAATAAAAATTCCGCTAATCCCTTTGATCGTTTGGTATTGACTTTTTTATGAGAAAATCTTTTTTAAATGGCATGGTGACGTGATCTTGCTTTACTACTATTTCTTTTTGTTTACCACGAGTGTTAGAATTTCATTTATATTAAAAATGGAAAAGTGGAAATTATAAAAACCCAAAGGGTAAAATAGTGACTGCATGATATAAAACCAAAAATTTAAAATTGTTACCAAACAAAGTGGGCTATAAAAAACTTGGAAACAATTGGCTCTATTTAGGTTCCAATTTCGTGGCTTTTTAGTAAAAATATGAGGTAAAAAAAAAAAATGTTTGAGAAAATGTGCAAAAAGTAAAAGAATGTGATAGGATTTTTAACTTTTTCATATAATTTTTTGATGTTTTAAATAGTTTTCAACTTTTTAATTATTTTAGTCTATTGACCAACAACAGGGCCTTAGGTTATACAAACAAGTGGGCTTTTTTAGTTCAAAATTTTCACTTTAAGGTCTTTTAGTTCGGGATTTTTTTAGTAATAACCAAAACCTTGAAACTTGAAAATTATCTTACTATGACATTAAGTTAAAAATCTAATATTTTGTTTAGATCGTGGGATGAGAAAAAAAATAAAAAATTATTGTAGTTTCTCATTTAGGTGACAAAAGAAAAGAAAGTGTTTAATTTCGTTTTATCAAAATAACCTTCCATATTAATAAGTTATTTTTCCAACTTTCTCCACCCTAGGATAATTTTGGTATTTTAGAAAATTTTCATTAAATTTATTTCTTTTCTCACAAAATCTCACTACTTTTAGTGAGAAACAAAACACAACTTTGGTGAGATTTCTTTTTTTACCATCTCTCATCATTTCTCACTTACTTAACCATCCAAACAAGTGAATGTGTTTCCTATTCTCACTATTTTGTTTTCCTCACCAAATCCCTCCATACAAACTGTGAGTGTTATTATATATCCATATATAAATAAAAAAGTGACTTCACAATAATGACATTTTACATTGAGATTATAGAGATACATTATGCAAAAGTGGAATCGTTTTCAAAATTTTGTTTAGTGTGAATAGTATTTTTATAAAGAGAAAATTATAAACACATTCTTTGAGATTTACTTAAATTATAAATTACTTCCTGTGGTTCTAAAAATTACATTATGCTCCTTAAGATTTCTAATTTCATAACAAATATGTCATTTTATTAATAAATCATCAAGTTAATTAACAATTTTTAATAATGTTAAAATTTTATTTCAATTAATAATTTAGATAATTTTATTATTGTATAGGTGAACAGTTAGAAATTTCACTTTTTCAATTAATTCTATTAAATAAAAAATTTTGACAGGGAGGTATTTGTAATTTTTCATATCACAGGGAACAATTCGTATTTTAAGCAAACCTCAAAGGCGTATTTATAATTTACCTTTTTATAAGAGTGCTGCTATTAGCACCTATCAAAATTCTTTGGACCCTCCATTTCTTTGGACCCCAACCCGAAACTCTAAATTTTAATAATATTTTTTTGGACACCCCACTTATTACCAAATCTACCCATATTCATAATATTTTCACAATGAAATGCACACCCACCTAATTTTTCATCCATCTCCTTCCCTGACTCACTCAATTTCCAGAGTTTGGAGCTTTGGTCCAGTATAGAATTCTTGGACCCCAACCCTCCATCACTCTCGTCGTCGTCTCGACCGTCAACAGAGCATTCCGACGACTCTCATCTTCTCTGAACGCTCTCCGTATCGCCGAATCAGTAACCTCTCTCATCCTCTCATCATCATCTTCTTCGTTGTTTTTTGTATCTTCGTCATCGCTGAGATCGATCGAAGATACTCTAATTTCTACGGGATTTGCATAACTGTAGATGTCCCCGAACGTCCCGGGAGGGTTAAGTCCCGTTCTGTTCATTTGGGCTCACTACAGTTCAAGGACTCGATTGTCACGGTTCTAAATCTTGAACCAAAGAGTCCAAATCCGGCAAATCGTTTTGAGAAAACAGATTTTTTTGAAAGAAGTGCCAAACATGGACTGCTTTGCCAGATACAGAGTCGCCACTTAAATATTTTTTATGGGGAAATTTAGGAAACCCTGACTTGGTGCCAAAGGCCACGTGTCCGTCATCACCAAAGTTGCCTCGGCTTGGGAACTTGGGTACGATTGGAGAAGGTCATTTCGTGAGCACCCCCGCTCGCCCGGTCAAAGACCGGCCTCTACTAACCGTGATATCTAGTTTTGAAAACATTGTGTGTTCTTATTCCGGTTATTAGCCTAGGTTATTATGTGATGCGCACAGCATACAAGTATAAACTGAGTCGCCTGAATTGGAACAAAACATTTTATGTTTGTTTGTTTGAAAATGGTTTGATGGTGCTACCCGCAGGTAGGCTAAGACGTGGATTTGCCATCCTCGGGTGGGCTTAGAAAACATGATTTTGCCACTATCTAGTGGGCTTAAAACAAACAATCAGTGATTTGTCCCAATCCAAATAACCCAACATTCACCCACAGGCATTCAGACAGTTATATCACATAAGCAAATAGCCTCATGGCAAGCATGCTATCATGGCAGTCACTTACACACATGCAAGGATGCTAAAGCATAAAAACTCACCGAGTACTCCAAGCCAAAACAGAAGCTCATTAGAAATCATGCATGATCCTAAATATGCTGAAATGCCTAATGCAACACATGCAGAATGCAAACTATAGCAGGCTCGGCTATTCTAAACATGGCATATGGAATGCTACAACTAACACGTATTCAATTTAGGATTGAAATACAAATGCAGTTTGTATGATGCGCCGAGCCCGGTGCGTGCAAAGCAGATGAATGAATGCAAACATGCTATCATACTGTATGCTAATTGAAATATGCCCTAATCTAACCATCATAAGCAGGTAAATAAAAGGGAAGAAAGACGTGGGGTTGGAAGACATACATCACACTCACCCACACTTATTACAATATTGCCCTCGCGCAGAGGGTCCGAATAAATATACAGTCCCGAATGAAAGAATAGTACAGTCCAAATAAATATTACAGTCCAAATAATACAAATTCCTAATTAATTTACAAATTAACTAAGAAAAATAAAACTGGCATGCAAGCCAGGGACTGCCTTGATTCTGCTCCGGATGATGGAATGATGCATGTTTGGGCTGCTTTGCGCGGAAATCCACGGCGATGCCCCGATTAGCCTCTGTTTTGCACTTGTTCTTGAAATGCGTGCCAAGCCTCGGAAGACTGCTGATTCTTGATTTTGCTGCAACAGAGAGCAGGAAAGGGACATAGCAATGTATTTCACAAATATATGCGTGCCTCGATCCTCGTGCCACCAATCATGCATATCGATGCATGATGGCCGAGGAGCCGAATTGCACAACTCAATATAGGATGAATGCATATGAATGCTACAACAAAACCTAACTCCATCACGGATAATCCGGAGTGTCGGTGACTTGGGAATTGAGACACATTCCGTTACTCGGAGTACGAAACACGCCTCGTTTCCCGTGCCCGGGGTAACTCCTATCCCGAACATGATGCAATATGCATGACATGCATGAAATGCAACTAACATACAATCCTAACATACACGATGCTATGGAATGGCATACAAGCTAAACGAGGTGATACACAATCGAGCATACACAATGCTATGGATGAAATGGCATACGCAATGCAATAATGGGCTTACACCAACATGAGAGAGCCTCAGCCACACCCACATAGGAGGCCATCAGATAAAAACAAGACACCTCGAAATACGTGCACGCGTGCACGCAAACCGAGAACGGACCCTCAGGCACCGAAATGTCACTCTAATGAGACATGGCAAAGACACGGAATATGACATGCTAACATGCAAAAATCAGTGGCAAAATGAGGGGCAAAGCAGTCTCGAAACCCGGTAAAACAAAACCCAATGCATGAAATGATTCCGAAATGCGAAATTATACACCCGAAATGACTTGTAGCTATACAATACATGCATAATTTGAACATGACATGAAAAATCAGAAGCAAGGCAGCCCCAAAACTCACATTTTTCCAGTTCAAATCAAGGCAAAACAGCAATCACAAGTAGGGCAAAAATGGCATACAAAAATGGCTCCGCAAGGGAAGTAATGAAGCAAGTGATAGATGCAAAGCCCAAATGGCAAAAGACCCTTCTACAACACTGAAGAGGGCCTAAAAACATGCTGTTTTTCAGTAGGTGACAACCCCTAAAACAATATGCAAATATGGCAAACAATTCATGCAAGAAAATGGGCCAACAAGGGGCAAAGAAGTAACTGATATATGCTGGCCCCAAACAGGTTAGGGCCCTTCAACAACACTGAAGAGGGACCAAAAATATGATGTTTTACAGTTTATGAAAAGCCCCAAATCAGTATGCAAATATGGCAAACAATTCATGCAAGAAAATGGGCCAACAAGGGGCAAAGAAGTAACTGATATATTCTGGCCCCAAACAGGTTAGGGCCCTTCAACAACACTGAAGAGGGACCAAAAATATGATGTTTTTCAGTAGATGAAAAGCCCCAAATCAGTATGAAAACATGCTCAAAATGCAATGTAAGATTGAGGCCACAAGAGGGTATAACATGAAGCATACAAAGCATTCACCAAACAGCCAAAGACCCTTAATGAAACATGGCAAGGGGGTCAAAATATGGCCATTTTCAGTTCTGATCATGGCCTAAAAACAGAGGCAAGGTAAGCTCACAAAGCATGCAAAAATAGGGACCAAGAGGGGCAATGAAGCAAGTCATACATGGAGGTCCCAAAAAAGGTCGAGCCCTTCTACAATGTTGTAGAGGGGCTCAAAATAGGCCTATTTTCAGTTTACATCAGGCCTCAAAACAGACTACACATATGCTAAAAACACCATGCAAAATAATGGCATACAAGAGGGTATTGAAGCAAGTACCAAATGGGGGGCTCAAACAGGGTTGAGCCCTAAACAAATATGTAGAATAGCTCAAAATAGGCCTAGTTTTAGTTAGGGTCGGAGCCCAAAACAGTAATAAAATAGGCTAAGAAATTGTTGCAAAAATGAGCTACAAAAGAGGGAAAATGGCTTACCCTTGGAGACCAATGCTTTTGTTGCTTCTTGGCTTGAGTTTGCTGCCTCTTAGCTGCTGGAAATCCTCTCAAGGTGCTGGAAATGGAGTGGTGGTGGTGGTGCTTGGTAGTGATGGAGAAAATGGGGCTAAACTTGAGAGAATGAGAGAGATAGAGGGAGATAAAGTGTGTATATGCTTGAGAGCAATTTTCCAACCCTTTTCCTAGAGCTGGGAGGCCAGCTATATAGACAAGAATGGCGGAGAAAAAGGAGAGAAAAAGTGGAGGGAAATGGCATCAAGTTTCCCTCCAAAAGTTTTTCCCGGATCCAGATATTTTTGGGGGAAAACAGCTATACAGCTGTAATGCACACACTGCAAAGAAGCTGGCCGGCTAGGTACTTTGGTTGCAGGTGGCCGGCTGGCCAAGGGTCAAAAAGATTTTCTGGTCGGCCACCAGATATTGGTGTCCTCCCATGTCCCCTCATCACAACCCCATGGTTCAAATCTGGAAAATGTAAAACAGGAGAGAGAACAAGCCACTTTTAGGAGGGGTTCAAAAGGTTCAAGTTGAATTTCTGGCCGGCCATATGATATTAGGGTCCTCCCATGTGTGTACAACACAAATATGAGGTCTGGAGTTGAAGAAGGTGGCCCTAGGGTGGTCAACATTGGCTCGGAAGTGAGAAAAACGGGCGTCGGAGGGCGCCGGAGGAATATAACTGGTTGCTGAGACAATTGCTGGCCTCCTACCCTTCAGTGACCTTCCTGGTGATAAAACAGAGGTACCTGCCAAAAATGAACCAAAACCGATGCAAAACGAATGCTCGGGGGCCAAAACACGCAGTTCGGGGTCCCGAAAATAGGCCGTTAAGCACCGAAAGTGGCATTCGACCACGAAATGGGTCTCTCAGGCCTCAGTGTCCCTCACAAGGGAGTAAATGAGATGCATGCCAAAAACTGGAGCAGTCGGAGATGGTTAGGCGGTCCCGGACCGAGGCACACGGCTTGACGGCTCCGAAAACCGGGTACCGGGCTCCGAAATGGGCAAAATGGCCTATGGCCACGAAATGTAGCCCACGGCCCCTGAGAGATGGTCTACAGGACCTCTCCCTCCCCTCAGGAAAAGAAACAGAGAAAACCGAGTCTGGTTCGCAAACCGAGGCAAAGTACAAAAGAGGGTTCGGAAGTCCGGAGGCAGGGCTCACAGCCGCGACTCTGAGACTTCTGAACGAGCACTATATGCAACATCACCGAGCGCTCAACTGGTGACGTCTGAGTCTTAAGGTCGGTCAAAAATGGGGTGTCTACAATAACCGTTTGCAAGATGAGAAAAAACAGAATCATCGTATGAATCACCATCAGAATCATCGTCTGAATCGCCATCAAAATTCTGAATGTAGCCCAAAACAATTTGTTCACCACTGTGTAGCCGAAAAAATGTATTTTGTTCAGAACTGTTTTGTCGAACAATAATGGTCCTGTCAGCACTGTATGTCCGAACAAAATTTGTTCATCACTGTGTAATTTGAATCCATTCCAATTCACAACTTAAAATAACATGAATTAAATCCATCCAAAATACATAACTTAAATCCATTCCAATTCACTATTTTCCATTCTAAGTTAGTTTAACAAAGAAAATTACATAACTGACTATCTGCATTAATGTTCGGAACCTATGTATTGAACGAAAGGATTATGTTCAGTATTGTATTACCGAACATAATTCTAACAGTTAGCAAACTAGTACTGAACAGCTCGAACGAAACAAGAACGACCGAAAATGATCGAGAATGTTAATACAAGACAGATAAACGACCGAGAATGTTGTCCTCGTCCTCCATTGCTCTACACAGTGAAATAAGTGATGAAGTATACGTTATACTTGAAGCAAAACTTTCAAGTTCAATAGCGTTGATGATGGTGATGAAGATGACACATTCAGGATTTAAGATGATTATGAAAAATAATAGATTTAGGATTTATGTTAGTTGGTTATGAAAAGTAATAGGTTTAGGGTTTTGTGGGAGCCGAATATATGACAAAGGCAGAAGGCGCACACAATACAAGGCTGATAATAATCGGCTGTATCCAGCGAGAATAGGGGGGCCGAATATAATATTTGGGCCGAATAAGTGTGTAGCATTGGAGCCGGGTAACGTAAAGGACAATGATCAAAAAGTAGGCTCAGGCCCCGAGGCCCAAAAAGCAAGTATAAATATAAGAGCCATAGAGTTAGAAAGGTATGTAAGAATCACTTCACAAAACTTAGTAAACAAGCTATCTTGAGTGTCTGGACTAACTTGTCCGTCGGAGTGCTAATTCCGGCACCCCTGACTGGAGTGTTTGTATCTTTTCAGGTGACTAGCTGAGGATCACTAGCGTCTCCCAAGATCCGAAGAGTATTTCCAAACCACTTCTCCACAATTGGCGCCGTCTGTGGGAATACTCAAATACATCCATGGCAGGCGTGACTGAAGATCCTCCGGTAGCCATTGACGAGACCGCACAGGAAGATAACCTCACTCCAGCAAATATGCTCGGAAAAGAAACCATCACTGCAAGACGCGCCTTGAACTTCGACTCACTAACGACTTCAACGCAAGAGACAATGTAGGTAATCATGGAACAAGCAAAGCAGAATGAACAAAGGCTGGAAAACATGATCGCTGAAAATGAACGTCTCCGTCAAAATTTGGCCCCTCGAAGTCGCAAAATCGAGAGAAGCCATGCGCCAAGATCCCGAACGACCTCCGAGGGACTGGGCAACGACCTCGAGCCCGACCAAAGGATACCGATAGCGACTCCAACTCATTACCCACGAAGCTCACCAAGAAGGGACGATCCGAAACTTCCAGCTCCTCCGAAAAGAGTCTACATACAAGGAACAAGCGCAGAAGGAGCAGTTCAGACGAAGAGGACCAGCACGATCCTTTTGTCCGACGGATTGCAAGGGCGGCCCTGCCCAAGAAGTTCAAAGCTCCGTCATTTACTCTTTACGATGGAAAATCAGACCCCACTGATCATATCCGTCACTATAAGCAGGACATGACATTACATGCAGACAACGAAGCCCTCATGTGCCGAATATTCCCCAGCAGCCTGGGGCCATTAGCTGTCAGGTGGTATTATAAGCTGGAGCCGGCCTCCATCAGAAGCTTTCATCAATTACAGAAATCCTTCAAGGCCAGGTTCATCACCAACGAGGTACAGCCGAAGCAAGCCGACTTTCTCTGGGCTATGCAGATTCAGTCGGGAGAAACGCTCAGAGCGTATTCGGCGCGCTATTGGGAGTGCTTCAACCTCGTCGACGACGCTTGCAACGACTCCATGGCCATCACCGCCTTCAAAATGGGACTACATCCTGACAGTCCACTTCGCAGTTCCCTGACCAGAAGACCCCAAAAAACCGTCTGGGCGCTGATGAAGAAAGTTAAAGAGTATTGCAAAGTAGAAGATGATGCCTTGAGAATAAAAGCTGGCCAAATGTCCAACAAAGCGGCCCCCCCTGAAATTGCTCAACCATTAAGTTCCGTGCCACCTCCTAGCCCAGAGCCTCGGCAACGCGCTAAACGAGACAAAAGGCGGGATACTCGCCGATCAAGCGATCAATGCTCCCATCGGATGAATGAGTAACTGCAAGTTGACAGTAGGCGTTCGAGGCGCGCCGACAAGAAGTACACAGAGTTGTCAGAACCGATCGCTGCAGTAATGACCAAAATCCAACACCTTCCATTCTTCAAATGGCCGTCAAAGATGGTGGAGCCGCCCGACATGTGAAGAAGGGATAGGCGGTGCGAATATCACAAAGATCACGGCCATAAAATAGAGAGTTGCTACGCATTAAAAGATCACCTGGAAGAACTGGTGCAAGACGGCTGACTGCAACAGTATGTGAGAAAGGGAAAGCCAACTACGGCGCTAGCCTTGAGGCATGACTCTCCTCCACTTGGCATGATCCATATGATCTACAGCCTGCCTGCACCCCCAATTGTGCACATAATTCAATCGCATCCAATCCCCCAAAAGCAACGTATTCCGATCGAATGGCCCAAAGAATCCCCGACAATTACCTTCAATGACTCCGATCTTAGCGGCACAATAGCTTCCCACATTGATCCGTTGGTCATTAAATTACTCATAAATCGGTTCACCATTGAACGCATTCTCATAGACCCGGGGAGTACTTCAGAGGTTATGTATTACCAAACTTTCATCAAACTCGGCCTCAACGAGTCAGATCTGTCCCCGACGCCTCACTCATTGTTTGGCTTTAACATGAATCCTGAATACTCGTTAGGGAATATCATACTACCTGTTTGAGCGGGCTCCAGAACGGTCAAAGTAGAATTCCTGGTTGTAAAGCTCCCTTCGCCGTATAATGTCATCATGGGGCGAACCTGGTTACATATTATGAAGGCCGTTCCAAGCATTTATCATCAGCTTGTGCGCTTCCCGACAGCCCACGGCACCGAAGAGATCTGTGGCTCCCCCCAATTGGCACAGGCAGAGATTTTATGAACACCCTATCACTGACCCGACTTGTGGGCTTTGATACTTGTATATATTTCACTTCTGCAATGCAAACCATTTTTTCTTTGTCGTTCAATCCATTTCACAAACCCCATTATAACGCTCGCTATGATGACGATTCGGCGCCCCCTTTGGTGCATGACACCTTAGGGCCGATTAAGCCTCCGGATTCGGAGCGCCCTTCGTGGATATCACGATTGACCACATTAAGTCTCTGGATTCGGAGCCCCCTTGGGTACATAGCACCTTGGGGCCGATTAAGTCTCCGGATTCGGAGCCCCCTTTGGTGCATGGCACCTTTGGGCCGATTAAGCCTCTGGATTCGGAGCGCCCTTCGTGGATATCACGATTGGCCACATTAAGTCTCCGGATTCGGAGCTCCCCTTGGGTGCATGGCACCTTGGAGCCAATTAAGTCTCCGGATTCGGAGCCCCCTTGGGTGCATGGCACCTTGGGGTCGATTAAGTCTCCGGATTCGGAGCCCCCTTTGGTGCATGGCACCTTTGGGCTGATTAAGCCTCCGGATTCGGAGCGCTCTTTGTGGATATTACGATTGGCCACATTAAGTCTCCGGATTCGGAGCCCCCTTGGGTGCATGGCACCTTGAGGCTATTAAGCCTCCGGATTCGGAGCCCCCTTTGGTGCATGACACATTGGGGCCGATTAAGCCTCCGGATTCGGACCGCCCTTAAGTTTCCGAATTTGGAGCCCCCTTTGGTGCATGACACCTTGGGCCCGATTAAGCCTCTGGATTCGGAGTACCCTTTGGCATGAACAAAACAAAACTCGCCAACGTCAGAAATAAGGTGCTTGATTAAGCATATAAACAATTCAAAGCAAGACGCAAATAAGGTCCTTAACTAAGCATATCAAAATTTCAGAATAAGACGCAAATGTTTGAAATAAAGCTTTTTATTCGATCAAACAACTGTTACATAAACGCAATCCGCATTTGAGCATTACAATTTTTATTTAATCAGACAGCCGTTACATAAACGCAATCCGCATTTGAGCATTATAATTTTTATTTAATTAGACAGCCGTTATATAAACGCAACTTGTATTTGAGCATTACAATAGCCATTTCCAATCTCAAAAGCTAAAAAGGGGAGAAGCCGCATTTGTAAAGCGGCAGCGCCGAATCATCTCCCGTCACCCGGAAGTCCTCCGCGGTTTGCGAAGCCATGAGCCAACTGTGCCCAAGTCCTCTCCTGATACCATTGACAATGTCAAGGCAAAGATCCAGGACAAGGAGGGATAAACCCAACGGTTGTTGCTTTTCCTTTCAGGGTGATCTGCTTCGACGACTTGCAGATTCATGCCAACCTTTGGACGCCCTACTTCCCATACGGACGGATCCTCTGCCGCGCTTCATGGCAACACCAAGTTCGGCTGAACTCCAGCCTCTAACTAACATCCTCACTTATCCCACCTCACATAAGCGATTGTTTATCTGTGCAAGGCGCCCACTCCTTTTATTTTCAATACCGGCAGCGATCTCGAGGCCCCAATCCCGAGGTGATTCCGCTAGATTCCATGAGAAAAACGTCGGTTGACATTCGCCACGGCGTAGCTATCCAAACGCCTTTTTGAAGCACGTGCACTGAACAAAAATCTAGGCCCCGAGCCGAGTTGAATTTGCCGCAGCCACTCTACCCGCCGGCTTTCGGCTTCCTTAGGTTACAATAGCCTCATTCAGGAATAAACGGCTATTGAGTACGGATTGACCCAGCCGGTCAACATTTATACATCCATTCAAACACAATAAAACGAAACACATACACGCCGAATACGAACTGCAATAAAATATTCGAAATAGAACGTTTTTTATTCGATAAAACAAACAATAAATTACATAGTTTTGAACGTGATCTGCGCTTTAGCCTTACAATAAGTATACTTATACGGCGTCACCCTCATCATCACTCTTCTCGATCTCAAAAGCAGAAAACGAAAAATGTTTACTGCGGTAGAGTGGCGATGCCGAATCAATGCCCGACGCTCGAAGAGCTTCTGCGGCTTGAGATGCCTTGATCCAACTGTGCCTAAATCCACGATTTTCACATCGGCAAACTTCTTCGGCCAGTGTTTCCTTGGTCTTTTCGATTCCAACTTTTCGGCCTTCATGGAAACCTTTCTCATAGGCCCTCCCCTTCGCATTCTCCATTGTGAACATACTAGCCGTCTCACGATCGGCAAGCGCGGAACTGATGAGCCGACTGGTAACCCTCTCTTCCACGATTGGGTTTCCCTGCCCGGCGGGTTGTCCTTGGGCCTCCTTGGTCTTCTTTAACTTGCGCTCAGCCGCTTCCGCGCGGGCCTCCAAACTTCGAATACGTTCATCATTCTTCTCCATTTCTCGGCGGGCAGCGCGCAACCGCATGCCGATTTCGTAGGCAGTGTACAGTCCCTTCACCGCCCCGTGAACGCCTTCGCGAAATACTTCGTAGTCCTGACGACCTACCATCGACTGCTGAACCTCAGAAGGAAAAATTTGTCGAGCAAACTCGACCGCCACATTTGGGTCTCGAACGATCGAGTCCGCTTCTGCCATGGGTCTATTCCCCACAAATACCGCGAAGCTTAATGGGCGCGAATTCGCCTCAGGTCCCCTCTCGACTCGAGGTTGAGAAGTTCTGCCCTGCGACTGCTTGTCCTGCCTGGGCGACCTGCTTCGACGTCGAGGAGATTGACGCCTCTCTCAATCCCTGGAACTCCTACTTCCTGTGCGCGGGGGGTCATTACCTCGATCCATGTCTCCGCCCAGCTCAGCCAGCGTCCTCGCTTCCCCTCTGCTGTTAAAGAAGAGTCTGTTCGACATTCACTCGATACCTTCAAATGCCGGAGTCAGCTGTCTACTATGCTCATAAAAGTTTTACCTTTAATCATTTATCCTTTACAGAGGCAGCACCCTCGAGGCAATCTCATTAATTGTAAAAACAGATCTATCAGCCCACTTGGGGCAAAGGTAGACAGATCTATCAAAACTCCTGGATCGTCTCATGCTCCGCCTGGGGCAAGGGCAGATTAATCAATTTATTCGGATTAAGTGTACCAGCCGGCCCATGAATCCGGCACCTGCATGACCATGCACCATGTATTAATCAATATATTCGGCTTCTTCATGAACCGATCCTTCACAAATCTTAAGGTCGTTGCATCCGGCGCCCGAATAATCATGCACCGCCTGGGGCAAGGGCAGATTAATCAGTATATTCGGCTTATGTACCCCAGCCGGTACATGAACCGATCCTTCACAATTTTAAGGTCATTTCATCCGGCGCTCGAATGACCATGCACCGCTTGGGGCAAGGGCAGATTCATCAATCAATTCGGCTCACACGTCAATCGATTCGGCTCAGTACCCACAATACGCGGCATACAAATGATAACTCAATATTGTCATAGGATATTCAATTTCTGAAAGCTCAAACACAGCAATGATTCTATCCAAATTTGTGAAAGGCAAAGCATTCTTCATTAACATAACTTCACAAACCATGGACAAGTAGTAGAGAAATACCAAGGCAGTTTTCATTAATAAATTGAGCGCAAATAGTAACCAATTTATACATGAAAATTACCCTGAGCCAACAAAAGTCTGCCGAATAAAAACTTACATCAAAATCAAAAGCACTTAATAAAATAAAATCAAAAGCACTTAATTATATCGAAATAACTCCCAGTTCAATCCTCGGGGTCAGATTCAAATGGCTCAACGTCCACTTGCTCGTAGGGAATTGGCAAGGCCAATGTAACTCCAGCGGCAGCAAGGGCTTTGAGCCACCCATGTTTGAACCCCCGATTCTCGAATTTGGGGACTTCATCTACATATTCCGTGAAGGCGGCGTTTTTTCCTGCCTCAAATGCCGCAGAAGCTTCAGAATCAGCTTTCTCCTTAGCGGCCTTGAGCTCTGCTAACTGAACCTCCGCCTCGGCAAGCGCCTCCTTGGCTAACTTGAGCGATTCTTTGCTCGCATTTGCCCTACTCTCAGCGTCAGAGCGCAACTGCTCAGCTGAGTGAGCCCTTTCTTTCTCTGCTTCAGCTCACGCACTCTCCACCGCGGCTCTCATCCTTTCAAACTCGGCCCTACTCCTTTGACCGTCCGCCTCCGCTTGCAAACGATCAACTCGGTCGAGGGCATCATGGAGGTGGCAGCCTAGGTCCGCGATCCTGCCAACAGTCTGCAAAACAAGTTGGGATCGTCAGATATCTTTAATGAAAACAAAGTCAAGAGAATTTGAGATGATCACTGACCAGGAACGTCGACTGCGCAGATAGGGCCACGACCATAACATCCGGCACGGCGCGAAAGGCTGCGACATCAGTCGGCAAGGAAATCAGCCGTGAGGCTCAACGCCACGGCTGGATCCTCAATGGCTGAAGCATCGGAGGAGATTGGTGTACCTTTGATCTTAGGCCGAACAATAAAAGGCGCAGCCACGTCCGACTCTTCTAAACGAGGCCGTTTGGGAGAAAGGCTAATTTCCGATCCAGCCTCTCCCTCGGTGCTACGCTTTTCGCCCCGCTCCTCCGGAGTCAGCTGTTCATCAATGACCTGTTCTTCAACCTGTTCCCCCGTTTCGGCCCCAGCGACCTGAATCGTCTCTTCGATAACGGGTACGAAAGTTTTCATCAAGGCGGGCTCAGAATGGGCGGCCTCGGCCTTCTTTCGAGCAGCCATTCGCTCGGTATTTTTCCTTCGCGCCATCTGCTTAAGGTTTTCCCCAGCCATGGCTCCAAAAAAAATCGCCGGGTAAATCCCCCAAGTTGGCAAAAATATCACCAGAAGAAAACTCTGCCCGACCCGAAGTGGACGGTGAAGGCTAGTTAAGTCCGGCAGCCTCAAACGCCGAGCGTATCGCTTCGTCGACCTCTTCGGCCTCCTTAGCAACCTCTCTGGTTTGTTCGGCAACTACCTCTACTACCGGCTCCGCCTCTGCCCCCGAATCCGAATCTCCGAGGCCAATTTGCCTAAGGCTCTTGAAGCTGGAAAGATAAGACCCGAAAGGTGTTGATCGCCGGATGGAATTGGAATGCCTTCCGCAGCCGAGAATGTAGTATAAGTAGGTTCGTATCGGAGGAGTATGTGAGCCACTCTCCCTTATTTTTGTACGTTTGGACGGCCAAAGTATCTGAGTGCAGACTTGATCTCCTCAAGGACTGCCCCGTCGGTTGAGGGAAGAATCTTCTTCAATCTGTTACCTACAAAGAACAAGAGGTGATTAAAGGAAAAAAGCCGAGTAAAGGGTAAGTCAACAAACACAAGGCGTTACGCGGCAACCTGGATCACCATTTCATCTGGGAATAGGATCTAGGCGGTCTTCGCCCTCACCGAACTCCCAATTACCTTGGACATTGACCATTACGTCATCAACCCTCTTACCAGAACTGGCAAGCATGGTTATCAAGTGATGGTCAGTGTCCTTGGCCTTGAGAAAGTATCGTCCCAGCCGACCGGAAGATTTGGCCAAAGCGTAGCAGTGCCGAATCGCCGGAATGCCAAGGTTGATCCTAAGACGTTGGTTCAACTCAACCACCCCCATGATGATTAGAAAGAAATTTACGTTGGGTTGAGAAGGAATCAGACTCCAATAGCGAAGGACGACCCTAAGCAATGGGTGTAGGGAAAAACGGACTCCGCCCTCCGCTATGGATAAGAGAGGAAAGACGATCGTATTCTGATCCTCCCTCTCCATATCAAGGGTACTATCCGTTACAAGTGATAAGTGGACGTCGTCGGGAATGGAAAAATGTCACCGGAATCCGGAAATATGACCCTCGGAAAGGAGGTCTTTCAAGTGTTTCGCCATTTTCACAGGGATTCAAGGTTTCGCTGAAATCAAAATGACAAACAGAAAATAGGATCGTAAAGAAGGGAGAAGAAGACTTACGAAGATTAAACGGAGACGAGGGTAGACGGAGAAGAGTTGCAGAAAATGCGAGTCAGAGAAGGGATATCCGCTGGTGGTCTAAGAGTCTCGAATACTCGACGAACAATGCATTTGAAAAGATTGAAATTTCAAATCACAATAAATGCGAAACGCACGTTTGAGGCGGGAAAGCGTAATGATGAACGAAAATGTGTGCGCATCCTGACATCTATATTGGGGTACGCGAAGCCGCCTGACCTATTTTAACTTTTTCAATTCAAGTCCAAACACGCCGATTAACTACCGTCAATAGGGAGTTCGGGGGGAAATTGTGGGAGCTGAATATATGACAAAGGCAGAAGGCGCGCGTAATACAAGGCTGATAATAATTGGCTGTATTCGGCGAGAATAGGGGGGCCGAATATAATATTTGGGCCGAATAAGTGTGTAGCATTGGAGCCGGGTAATGCAAAGGACAATGATTAAAAAGTAGGCTCAGGCCCCGAGATCCAAAAAACAAGTATAAATATAAGAACCATAGAGTTAGAAAGGTATGTAAGAATCACTTCACAAAACTTAGTAAACAAGCTATTTTGAGTGTCTGGACTAACTTGTCCGTCGGAGTGCTAATTCTGGCACCTCCGACTGGAGTGTTTGTATCTTTTCAGGTGATTAGCTGAGGATCACTAGCGTCTCCCAGGATCCGAAGAGTATTTCCAAACCACTTCTCCACAGGTTTACAAATATGGAATACGTATAGTTGGAGTTGATGGTGGTGGTGGTGGTGGTGGTGGTGGGGGTGGGGGTGGGGGTGGGAGTGGGGGTGGGTGTCCAATATTATAGAGTATTAGTTCTTATTGATAAGTGGGTGTTCCATTTAATAATGTCTTTTAATGTAATTTTACTTTAGGATATAATTATAATTAAAAAAAAAATTATAAAATGAGGAGTCCAAAAAATTTTAACAAGCGCTAATAGCAGCACTCTTTTATAAATGCATTTCAGGCAACGGATGTTGCATTCAATTAATGAAACTTATTACCAATACCAACTAATTGTAACTTCCCCACGCCAATTCCTGCCAATTTCCAAATACAGAAAAAACAAATAAAAATAAAATACCGTGATATTAATACATTGCTGTTTGATCTTGAGTTTTAAAGACAGTTTTTAAAATTTTAACTTATATATATATTTTAAATTTTAGTGAATTTTTTAAATATAAAATAATTTTTTTTTACTTCTATATTTGTGAATTTAAAAAAAATAATAAGGGCAAATTACACTAACAGTCCCTATAGTTTCAGACTCGTGTCACTTTAGTCCCTGACTTTTCAATTGTGACACATTTGACCCTGAATTTTCAATCTTGTTCCAAATAAGGACAATTGAATATACTATTGTTTAATTTCAAGGACAAAATCGTCAATTTAATAAAATATAAACTAATTTGACAAAAATAAATGTCAAACAAATATTTTTAATTTTTAAAAAATTATTTTTATCCACCAATGATAAAGTTATGTAAAATTGATAAAAATTACATAATTAATTTTTAAAAATTAATTTTACATTATCATTATCCAAGCACATAATAAAAATTAATTTGGTAAAAAAAAAATAAATGTCTAAAAGATTTATCAATTTTACATAATTTTATTTTTAGTGGTTAGAAATAATTTTTTAAAATTCAAAAATATTTCTTTGACATTTATTTTTGTCAAATTAGTTTATATTTTATCAAATTGACGATTTTTACCCTTGAAAAATCTAATGATATCTTCAATTGTCCTTATTTGGAACAAGATTCAAAATTCAGGGTCAAATGTGTCACAATTGAAAAGTCAGGGATTAAATTGACACAAGTCCTAAACTATAGAGATTATTAGTGTAATTCACCCAAATAATAAATACCAAAGATACCAAAATATATTGAATTTTTAAATTTAATTTTTTTAATATATTTTTTAAGTATATTTAAATTAAGTAAATATAAAAAAAAAGAAATTAACTAAAATATTTTAAAAAATACAAACTAAAATTTTAAAATTATTTTTAAAAAATAAAAACAAAAAAATGGGAATGTATTTTTTTCCCACTACAATTGGGCTTGCAAAAGCGCGTGGGTTGTACACTTGTAGTAAGGCCTCCCCATAGTTAGTGCCGCTGACCATTTCCAAACAACCAAAACCGTTTTTTCCTAGTATCTTCACAATCATATGTCTCAATTTTTTTTTATTTTATATAAATCTCACTAAAGTCTCACCAAATCCCCCACAATCTCTCTCTCTCTCTCTCTCTCTCTCTCTCTCTACTTTCTTACAGAGAAAGCTATCTCTCTCTCTGTCTCTCTCAAACACCATCAAATCTTCAATTTAGATCTCTCCAATGGCCAAACCAAACATGCTCTGCCACCTCACAACAACCATACTCATTCTCCTCATCATCTCCCAATCTTCCTCTGCTAGACCGCTGACTGCCTCTTACCCAGACACCCTCAACCTCTCCCTTCACGGCGGCGGAAAATCCTCTTCTCAACCATGTGAATCAATGGAGTCCAAGAACAGAGTTGGAGGAAGAAGATATGGACCTCTGTTTCTCACTATGCTTCCCAAGGGCACAACTGTGCCACCTTCTGGACCTAGTGGAGGAATCAACTAGACATTCCCTCGGTTCTTCATCATCATCAAGTTCAATTTCTATTTGATTTCTCTACTTAATTGAAATCATTACGCTGTGTTTGGTTGGAAGATTATAGATGATTTGGAAAGAGAAATGAAAAAGGAAGGTGAAATGTGAATAAAATATATCTACATTTCATCTAGTTTTACACACTTTTTCCTTTTCTTTTTCTAAATCCCTTCTCAAATCTCCCAACCAAACACAGTATTAATGTATTCACATCATATCATGTATGATGTGAACATATTTATTATGATTTCAATGACTAGAGAATACTATAATTCTTTTTTTTTTTTTTTCAAAGATTACGACTTTAAGTAGTTTTCATTTGTGGAATGTAAATAGTATGGTGGGGTTTAGGAAAAGTTTGAATCACTTGATTTGTATACGTAGACTAGAATTGAAATAATTCATTAGTTAGTTAGTTACTTACTATATATTTGATAATAATTCAAGAGTTTTTATTGTTGTTGTTTCATTTATTTGTTTGTTATGTCATATGATTGATTCGAGTTTGGAACATGTAAGATTGAGCTTAAATGTGAACCCAACTCTGCAAAAGTTATATATAGGCTTATTTTGAAAAGTGGGTTAAAAGTCACTTTTTAATTTTTAATCCACTTTCTCTCTGACAAAAAAAGTCAAAATTAAAAAAAAAAAAATCAAAAAGTTGACTTTTAATCATCTTCCCAAAACATCCCATAATATTTTTATTCAATAATAAATAAATTATCATGTAAACATGATCAATCCCACTATATATATACATTACAAAAAATTAAGGTTTTAGAGACCAAAATTTAGGGATAAAATTATTTTTTAGAAACCAAATAATTTTGTTTTGAAAAGTGTCGTCATTATATTTTTAGTAACAAAAATTGGACATTAGTGATGAATTATTATCATTTTGGGATCAAATTTTTTGTCTCAAAAAATAAACTATTTTGAAGCCAAATTATTTTGTTCCTAAAAGTTTATTTATCAGTGACATTTTCAAAATTTTGTCGCTAATGCCTCATTTTTGACTTTTTAGAACGATTTTTTAGCGACTATTCTCATGACGATGGAAATTGGTCTCTAAATGTCATTTGTAACAAAAATTTCACTTTTAGATACCAAAATATTTGATTTTTAAAACTCTTATATGTTGTAATGATATGTGGTGATTACATGTGTAACACCCCGACCCTTTACACGTCATCGATATTGTCCGCTTTGGGCCACGCCCGCACGGATTTGTTCTTCCCAGTGGGTCACCCATCCTAGAACTACTCCAACCTAAGCACGCTTAACTGGGGAGTTCTAATAGGGATTTCACCACTTGGGAAAAGGCCTCGATGCTATATAAGGGTTCAAGTTTTTACTTTTATAGCCCAGGAACTCCCTCTCCATTCCTGATGTGGGATACCGGGGCCTTACAACATGACTACCTTAACATGAGTAGCTAAAAATTTGAATAATGGAAATTACTATAATTTTATTTTTAGTTAATGATACCAATTTTTACTGTTACTTAATTGATAATCGCTGCTCTATTTTTTATTTTTCTTATTCCAAATTATAAGATGAATCATAAATGTAGACATTTGTAAGTTTAAATATTATTAAAACTTAATTGATATAGGTAACTTTTTGAGTAATTACATGTATTTAACAAGATTATTCTTGCCTTTGTGTCCCGGAGCTATAGAACTACAAAATAATAATAAATAATTTTTTTTTCTTACTTCTCAAACTGAAGTGTAAATTTGTTCGCCAACAATACACGCCATTTGATTGACTCATTTTGAACTTTTGGTGTGACCATATCATTAGCTCAACTAATAAGATGTTATGAGTGAACAAACTTACATTCTACTCACCCTTGGTTATAGTTAAAAAGGCATCTTTTGATGCCTTTCAGTGAAATTGTGTAAATATGAAGAACATGGTTTTGTTTGTATGGTTAAACCCTTAAAAAAAATTAAAAAATTAAAAAATTAAAAATTTAATTTTTAATATGGACATAAGATGGATCGTGTCCTAGTGTCCGTTGGAAGAATCATTCAACTTGTTTTGTTTGGATTTTTAGAATTCATTTTTTAAAATATTGAAATTTTTTATTTTCCATATTTTTTTTGTTTTAACTGAATTTTTTTAATATTCTAAGCATTTTTTAAAAAAAATTTTTAGATACACCTACCATAAATACACTTAAAAAGTATAATATTTGAGAAAAAAATCTTTAGAAAATTCACTAAATACCAAAAAAAATTAGAATTTAGTAGATTTTTTATATGCTTGTGTATTTATTGATTTTTTTTGAAATATTTTTTACAAATATTTTACTTTTTAAATACATCTAAGTAAGGTGCATCTAAAAAAGTAAAAAAATTACTTAAAATTTTAAAAATATTCACTAAAAATTAAAAAACATAAAAAATAAAAAATTCATTTTCTATAAAATTGAATTCAAAAAATTGAAACCAAACACACTTATTGGTTTTGGCTTCTTCTGCATGTAATAGAGCACTCAATTTATTTATGTTAATATTGAACCAGAAATTATTTACCATTTTTGGGGTTTAACTAGACAACAAAACTATATGCTTTCGATATTTACAATTTTACACAAATAGTTTCACTGAAAGCATCAAAAGATGCTCTTTTTTTTTTTTCTTTTTATTGTTTTATTGGACCTTGCTTAGCACAATTTGGTCATTACACAATCTCCAATATATATATATATATTTATGACTGAAACGTGTTCTAAACAGATCTTTTAGACTAATCCAAGAGCGTTTGGGGATTAAGCAACACCCCTATCAATCATTTGATCCGGACAAATAAAAACATCTCCAATGATTTAACTTAGAACGTTTGGGTCATTAAATTTTTAATAAAATGGCTAGTTTTCAAATAGAATTCTTATATAATACTCATAATGAGAGATGTAGAAACAAAAGAGAACGTCAAACTTAACTATAAGCGATACTAAAATTATAACACAAACTTGGCTAGTCATTTGGAAACTCAAATTGAACTTAACGCAATATTTTAGCATTAGCTAGTCCTTTACCAAATTATGAGAGAAGCTATTAGCTTCCAAAAGGAAAATATTAAGTTTGGGAAGACTAAATAAGTGCACTTTTTGACTTCTTATAAAATATGGGTTGGATTTGGGTTAGGTTTGAAGTGATGTGTTAGAGAGGTGATGTGACTTAAATAAGATGATGTGACTTAAATAGGATAGTGACTTTTTAACTTTTTGAATTTTTTTGAAGATGCCAAACTTAGATAATGCAATGGGTCCATCAAAGATATTCTTATTCGTATTATGAGAAAAACATTTACACATAAAAATAAACTTGAGACTAACCCATCTAGGTTGGCATAGTAGGCCCGACCAACCAAGCTAATTAGGGCTTGAACAACTTGGAGGGCAAGAAAAACAATCCAAAAAAAATTGATATATGCGTAAACTTTGTACACAACTACTCATGGTTCTCTCAGTATCTCTAAAATTTTCTTTTTTAAGTTAACCATCAAATTGTCCTCCGACCAACAATCACCAGTCAAGTAGCAATAATAATGTCTTATTTTGCAGATTCATGACACATATCTTATTCTTTGTTATGATTATCAAGTGTAGACAAATTTAATTTCCCTTATTATTTTTACTAAAGATGGGTTATATATGCATTCTTAATTATTTTTCTTTTATGTGAACATTTTGTTTGTCTTAAAGCTAAAAAGTCCACAATGACAAACCATGCAATTGCATTGCAAAGAAGTCTTAACAAGTACTTGTGCAGTTGTAGTAAACACCTATGAAGTAGAAAGTGAAAGGCTCTTTTTTTTTTTTTTTATTGTTTTTTTTTTTTCTCAGTTTGAAAAAAGAAAAACAAGTAATGGCCGTCTAGGCCGCCTCTTGACCAAAACTTTGAATTTAATTAACCAAAAAAAAAAAAAAAAAAAAAAAAAAAAATCTGCAACCATATTACCAACTTCCTTTTGTACCAGGTTAATACTTGGGTTTTTTCTCTGTTTTTTAAAGATTATATCAATATTTTTTATTTTTAAATCTTTCTTGACTATATAACCCTAAAAAATAATAATAAAATAAAATAAAATAAAAAATCATTAAAAATGAAAATAAATTAAATAATTTCAGGAATATTTTTCAATTTTTTGACTTATTTATCACGTATTAAATACTCTCCGAATAAGTCCTCGTATATATGAATAAGACATGCAATGTCGAGGTGCAACAAGCAAGAACTAGTCATTAATTAGTCACTGTTTCCTTTAATTGCAACTACCACCCTTGAATAAAAAAATAAAAAATAAATTACCAATAGATCCTAATAGTTAGACTTAATTCCCATAAAGTCTTATTGAAAATAAGTTTTGGTAAAATTGTCGCTAAAAATAAATTTTTTTGACAATTTTTTATATATGTCACTAAAAATTGACAATTAGTGACTTTTTTGGTCACGATTTTTATAAATTGTTACTAAAACTTACAATTGGTGACTTTTTTTATGAAATTTTTTTTTCATAGGACCTATTAGATAATAAATATACTTATTAAGACCTACACGTAAGTACCCCTCGCATGTTAATGCTCACCAGGAGTTCATTTTCGTCTGTGATCCAGTTTTAGATCTATTCTTCCCTCAAATTTCGTCGGAGAATAGGATTGAATCCAAGTCAAATTGGTCTAAGTCATGCAGGTGGACGAGTGAGTGATATGATGTGTAGTGTTGAATAGATATGCCGTTGCTAATACGTACACACAAAAATCTAAGTTAGGTGCTTTGTAAATTGGAAAAATGCAATATACACTTATTCAAACCGTAGAATTTTTCATAGAAAAATTTATTGGTATTTTCTATACTTTTGTTTTTATATCATTTTGGTTCTAATAATTTTAATTGATTCAATTTTAACTTTAAATTTTTTCTTTTGTCTTAATTTAGTTAAATTGATTACAACTAGTAGCATTGTTTTACGAAAAACGCACACATAAGCAGTATGTGTTATGTTTTTAAGAGCAAAAATTATAACTTGATCAATTTAATTAATTAATTTTAATTAATTCAGTGATCATTTTTTTTAATATAAAAAATCATAATGGGGTTGCCAATTGGACTGAATTAACACAAATCTAAAATTAATTATCAAAATAGATCTAATTAAAAGTGTAGTGATCAAAATGATATAAGAAACAAAATATAAATACTGCCACTATAATTTGCTCAAGAAAAATAGATCGACGGCTCAATTTAAGGTGTTGTTCACACTACACTCAAATGTATTTGAAGCACACATGTATTTTTCTGCGATGAACAGTCGTATGCACCAAGCAACATTGTTATATATTTTTAAATTGTAATTCTTTATTTAAAATCATTTTTCCCCTTTAATGTTCTAGTAACCCACCGGTAAATATCTATCTATCTATATGGTAAAACAAGACGGTTTTTGAACCTTCGACATATTTTTATCCTACTAGGATATCTGGATGGCTCAGATTTGTTCAAATTATAAAATAATGGCTGAGATATATTTTCTAAAAAATATTCTACATGTATATTTTCTACTTTTCCGCTTCTCTCTCTTACTTTTTTCTTTTCTCACTCATCTTTTCATGATTCCATGATCCCACCTTCGTCCCTCTTTTCTTTTTATTTTTTTATTTTATTTTCTTCCGTTTTTATTTTTCTCTCTATGTGTTTATTTTTTTTATTTTCTCCTTTTTGTTCAAGATATTTTACACATATTTTCATACAATGTATGTATGCCCCGTAATACACTAGGACATTGCGGGCATACATACAATTTTCATATAATTATATAAGCAAAAGCAATATTGTATGTATGCCCATGGAAATTGTATGTACGTCAGACATATCTATCTGTCTAGCTATATATTATATAAGTAAAAATGAGTTTTCGTGAGGAGTTTTGTGAGAATTAAAAAATTTTATAATAAATTTGTGACTTTATCAAATTAAAAAATAAATTTAAATAGTATTGAAATTACAATTATATTCTAATCCTAACATTATTTACACCGTGCCTTCAGACATGGGTATACGCTAGTCTATCTATATATTAAGAAAAATGAAATTTCTAATAAAAAGTCTTACGGGAACTCTAAAATTTTAACCCAATTATGTTGATTTTTTAAATATTTTTAAATAATTAAAAAACTTTCTATTGGTTAATCAACTATATATATATAAACTCTAATTATCCTTTAAATTTAAATTTCGAAATTCAAATATCCAACTAATATGGAAAATTATTAACCTACCCCATGTATTTGCCTCCCTCTCAACCTTTCCAAATAATACACTACAACAAAAAACACCTTTGGCGACTAAATTTTTAGTCGCCAAAGGTTCTATTTTAGTCGCCAAATGTCGAAATTTCACTTTTCCAGACTAAAAATTTTAGTCGCCCGTCTTGTCGCCAATAAATGGCGACAAGAGGTGTTTTTTGTTGTAGTGTATTATTTGGAAAGGTTGAGAGGGAGGCAAATACATGGGGATGCCTTTGGCGACTAACAGTTTTTTAGTCGCTAAAAACCGTGTCTTCAGCGACGAAACATTTTGTCGCGAAAAGTCACTTTCTTTTTTTGAAATCATACCTTTGCCGACTAAACTGTTAGTAGTTAATTTTTTATTTTATTATTTATACCTTTGGCGACCACTGACTTTAGTCGCTGAAAGTATTTTCAGAAATTTTTTTTTTTGCCTCCGCTGCTACCAAGTTTCGAACCTGTGACCACCAACTTTCCAACTTTGTCAACTTTTACCAACACTCTCTTCCCACTATGGCATTACAACCTCACGCGAATATTAATGCAACATATATTATTTATATACTAAATTTGCCGGTATTAATACAAACTATATATATAAATAATTATTTTTATTTAATGTATTTAATGTAAAAAATAAAGTATTTACTAAAAAACAAAATATGAGGGCACTTTTGGCGACTAAATCTGAATTTTAGTCACCAATTCTGTGCTTTTTAGCTACTAAATTCTGCTTTGTCGCTAAAAACCTTAACTTCCGCCCAAAAAAGGTACTTCCGGCGACTAAACTTATTTTCCGTCGCCAAAAGATCCACTTTTGCCGACTAAACTCAGTTTTAGTCGCCAAACTGTCCACCTTCAGCGACTAAATTGTTTGTAGTCGGCAAAACTGCTAAAATCAGCGACTAAACCTGTTTTTTGTCGCCAAAACCATAACTTTTCGCTACTAAATTATTTTAGTCGCCAAAAACCGTGACTTTTGGCTACTAAACAAACTTTAGTCGCTAAAAACCCTATATTCGGTGACTACACTTCCTTTTAGTCGCTAAAACCATGCTTTTCGGCGACTAAACACTTTTAGTCGCTAAAACCCTGCTTTTCGGCGACTAATTCCATTTTAGTCGCCATTTCATGCACTTTCAGCGACGAATTTTTTATTTTTAGTCGCCATTTGTGTATTTTGTTGTAGTGATACCAATCAAAAATATAAAATAAAATTACAAAACATAGAATTTTGAAACCCTAAACAATATATAACAATTCAACATGACAGGCATTTTAGAAGAAGGCAGAATTCTACACAAACAAGCAATCTAATGCAACATATATTTTAAAAGAGGTTAGTTTTATACATATCTATATATTTGTCTCTTTTTATTATTAATGATTGGTACAAATATTTACTTTTAAATGAATGTTTGAATATTTCTTCGTTTTGTTTGCATTTAGTATATATATGTAATGTTGAACATATGTATAAATTTAATGCATTTTGTATGTATGTATATGTTTTATGTTGATTATGTATAATGTATCCTAACTTATTATATTCGCACCTTTTTTTTTTTTTTTGGAGGGGGGGGAGGAGGGGTGGGGAATAAATATATTCATATCTTTACTTTTAAATTGTTGTTCACTTTACTTTGGCTGATTGATTGATCCTCCATACATTACTAATTCACAAAATTTATTCTTAAAATCCTTCTTAACTATCTTGATTTTAATTCAAATATTTATCATTCAAAATATATAAAATATATCACTTAAAATCTCAAATTTCATAAAAAATAAAAATTCAAAAAAAATTATGGTGTGGGAGAGAGGATTTTTAAAATCCTGACATAGTTAGAGGCACCATACCTCATATTCATTGAGTTTATTTGATTTTAAGTGATTTTCATTGTATTAAATTAAACCATACTTTATGTAATATTGACTAATCCATATCTCTATTATATATTAAGCAAAATGGATTTTCCATTAGTTCCAAAGCATTAATATAAATTTTTAATTTTTTTAAAATTTGTAAACATTAAGAAATACCCATGGCACAAAAATATTAATCTATCTAATCATGTCTATGATTTTATAATTTAAAAATCTTAATATAGAAAGTCACTCAAAAAAATAAAAAAAAAATAAATAGCCATATCCAACTCATATCTAATTTAAAATTTAAAATCTTTGAGAAGAAATTTCAAATATAACTTTAGTCTTTTATAATTTTGAAATTTAAAAATATTTACTTGAAAGTTATATATATATATATATTATGAAAACTAAACAATACATGTGGTGTCTAAAAAATTAATAATATTTTAGGCGTTGAAATATTTATAACACATTTATATATGGCACATGTAAACATAAATTAGAAAAATATGTGTAGTGCAAATTTTTATGCCGCATAAAAAAATACATGTGTCGCGTTTAAAAATATAATTGTATATTTTAATCATATTTGAGCCTTCTATTTTTTTTTATTTTTATAAATTCAAAATGTGTGGCATAAGATATGGTATAAAACTGTTGGTCAATTTAATTTTTTTTTTTATAGATAGAATAGTCCAAATAAAAGTTATTTATTTGTAATTTAAAAATATTTTAATAAAACCTATGAATGAAATTTTTAGGTATATGTAATTAGACAAACTTTAACATAGAATAAACTAAAATTAAAAAATTTATAAAATGAAATTTATTTTTATTTTATCATAAATATAATTTTTGTAATTTATTCTATTTTTTATCTTTACTAATTAAATTGACATATATTTCTTATTGTAATGCCCCGAAACAATTACAATAAATTATCCACAATATTAATAAATAACAACAATGTGTAAATATAGTTTTCTGAAATAACCTTTCATTTCATATAATCTTGTGGTACAAAAGGTAACACATGCGGTTATACATTCATAAGTCCTAACCCTGAATCTATAGCATTTGTTACAAGTTAAATATATGAAATAAGATCTAAAATAAATAAGAAATGCCCTAAAGGCGTAAATACTTGGTTACAACAGAAGTGAGATTAAACTCAATACATATAAAGCCCTTGGTTTGTATAAAATAAACACAACAAATAAACAAAATGAAACTCTTGCTCCAAATCCTCCCAAGCTATTGCCTTGGTGGAGACATATCATTAGCACCTGAAAATATTTTCCCACATAGGGTGAGCCAAAGCTTAGTAAAGATACACTAACACAGTGTATGAATCTTAACAGAGTTATAAGGTGAATGCATATGCAATGCTCGTGCTAAAACATTTTATATCTCTTTTCAAATGTAACAACTCGACTCCCTTATATGCTTTAATTCCTTCATTATATGTGTGCTTATGTGCTTGATGTGAAATTTCATGTTTAAATGTGTGAATTACATGTTTCTAAACTTGTATCTTTCGGTTATGAGAAAATTTGTTGGAATTACAACCTTTGGACTGATAAACGGAAATTAACTTTACAGTTATGATTAGCATGATTTTTAAGACACAATATGAAATTTTATAAAAATTTGATTCGTAATGAATTAATAGGATTTATTTGGCTAAATTCTCAATTAAGCCCAATTAGACTCAATAAGCTTAAGTGATGTAAGATATGTATAAGAGCCTTAGACTCAACACAACTCAAATTATCTCCTGGAGAGGGAGCTTCTAGAGGAAGGAATAAGAGAAAAGAGAGAGAAAGCAAGGGAGAACTCAACCTAGAGCTTGGAACTTGGAAAGTGAAAGGGAAATCAAGAATCTAGCTCAAGATAAGTGTAAATTAACTAAAATACCTTCAATCTTTCTTTAATTGAGTACAATCAAGACTTAAAATGAAACTTTGACACTCATCAAAGTTATGGTTTATGGATTATGATTGTGAGAAATTGTGATTTAATCTTGAGTCTTTGCATGCTTTGAACTCATGTAAGCATATATGTAGGCACATACAACATGTATAACATGAAAAGATGAAGGAAATTAAGGAAATATGGAAATTAGGGTTCTATATGTCAAATTAAAGTAAGTTATGATCTCTTTGAACTTGAGTTTCATGCTTATTATGTTTATATGTCATGTTTTTGAAGTAAAAGTGCTTGAATTGGGCCTTAGAAATGCATTTGGAAAGCTTGAATTTGTTGGATTTTCAAACTACACAAACAAAGCCCAGAATTGCACGTGCGGGATGCACAGTCATACGTGCAGGACTCATATCCGCATGTGCGGAAAACAGAGTAAGCAAGTTGAACATTTTGAAATAAAAGCACGTGCGGCACACCTTTCCGCACGTGCGGTGGGGGTCTTCTGCACGTGCGGGAAACAAGGAGGAAAATTGATGCATTTTGTTTATCTTTTCGACCCTTTGAATCTGTTAATGTGTGTATTTAAGCCCTCCTGAAATGCCTAAAGATGAATATAAATTGAAAGAAATGCAAAAAGGATTACGAGAAGAAGCTAAGAAAATAATAGGTTGCTTATCAAATTTGTATGTGTTGCATGTGTAGGGCACTCGCCGGAAGGGACCATTACACGACCAAATCACAGTGAGTAATAGTATTGTACAGATATGTTCTCATTTAATTTTCTATTTTATTTTGATATGAACGATGTGGCTAATTGCTATTTGGGAACGATTGAATGATATATATATATATATGGCAGTGGATTATGATATAAATGCACTACGAACGTTATAGAATGCCTTATTACGAATGGTAAAGGATGCTTGACGAATGTTAATGAATGAATGAAATATGGACTTAAGGTCGTTCTATTTCTGTTATGTATGATGAGCCATTATGTTTGATATGGATTACTGATGACCTATGGCCCTAAGGCCAAGGGAAATGGAGATATGTCGATGTTCCATCTACCTTATATTGTTCAAAACATCTGTTACTATGTTGGGCCTGAGGCTGTTTAGCATTCTATAGGGCCCAAGGCCGTTCTGTTCTATGTGATAAATGGAGACATGTCGATGTTCCATCTACTCTATGATAAGATGTGTTTGGACCTGACGTCGTTCTGAATAATTGATATCATGTGATTGGGCTCGAGGCCGTTCTGTCATCTGTGGGCCCGAGGCTGTTCTGTTAACATGTGATTAGGCCCAAGGCCGTTCTGTTACATGTGGGCTCGAGGCCGTTCCGCAATAAATGGGCCTGAGGCCATTATGAAAATATGATTATGAATAACGTTATGTTTAGCGTGACTATGGTGGATGGTGGATGGTGGATGCTCTGAATATTGCACTTTGGACAAATATTGGGTTTACATCACATGCCTTCATTTAATTTACTTTACTATTATTCACTGAGCTTCATTCACTCTGTATTTATATATATATATATATATTTATGTAGGTGTTCAACCCGGAGGTCAGCCATAGGTCAGCTTCAGGAGTCTTTTTGGTGGACCTACTTTGATAAGCCTCTAAAAAGGAGCCTTTTGTCTTTTGGGATTTTCTGTGATGGCAAATGTTATTAAGTCTTTGGTGACTTTTGTTTGGACACCTTGTTAACATGTAATTTTTGGGTTGCTAACTCCTTGTACGTACCTGCATGACTCGTACTTGTATGTATGAATTGTGTATGTGAACTTTCTGTATATGACATGATGTTTAAAATCCTGGCATATAAGCACTGCTCAATGAACGTTCTATTATTTTATTTGCTTCCGTTTAGGCCCCGTTATTATAAATTCTCTATAATCTGCCTAAGGCTATAAGTAATTAAGAGGTTGTTGGCCGGTCATAATCCAAACTTTTACAGGTGGGTTTGGATCATGACATCAAAACAATGCAATGCCAAGTTTATATCACAATTCATGCAATCAATTCATTTTCAAGAGAAAACAGGGCAGTGGATACAACATTGAGAATCTCTAGGACGTGTCTGCAAGTAGGCTACAAGCACTACTAATCTGTCATTTTTATCGGTATTAACCGGAAGGCTTGACACTTAATCGCCCAGGTTTCTAGACTTTCACCAAGGACATTCAAGCCAACTTAATACCATAACTATACTTCTACCTAGATTCACCAAGGTGTTCACCCATTTTTTTCAAAACGATAACCATTTTTAATGAGTTAAACATGTTATAATGCTCAATGCAATGGATGAGAAAATTAGTTTCAATTTATCTAGTTATCATGCAATTTCTATAATAATCATAGCTATCCTCTACCAATAGCTCAAAACAGATATCTCTAAACAGATAATTAAATTTCAACATAGATATACTTTCTAACATTTCTAATTAGGAGTAATAATTCATATCCAACTCCATTTCCCTCATCATCATTGTTCCAATTCTATAAAACCAACATCAATTTCATTTTTCTTTACAAAAGTCAAACCTTCACAATTTAGGAGGAAAAAAAAACCCCTTTCTTTAAAAATCAATTTTCATGGATAAAATCCACCATTTATCACAATCCAACCATTTTTACAAGGCCACAACTATATACAAAAATCAATTTTGAAAACCCCTCTTTTGATTTCAAAACCAAAACCCTAGATTTTTATCCAAAAATCCCCAAATCACAATCTTGTTTTAAAAAAAATAAATAACTAAGTTAAAAATCATAAAAAGAGTCAAAGTAATCCCTACCTCAAAAAGTGAAGAGGAAAACTTGGAAAACTCACAGTTAGCGAAACCACGAAACTCTTAGATCAAAAGAAAGCTCTTGATAAGATCTACAACATTTTTCAAAGGACTAAGGTGAGAAGAAGACTCTAGGTGTGTAAATCTAAAGATCTAAGTGAAAAAGTTTAAATTTAGAGAGAGATGAGAGAAACTCACGATGTAGCGAGGGAAAAGAGAAGGAAAGTGAAATGAATAAGTGTTTGGAGCCTATTTATAGTAATAAAGTACTAATAGAGTAATAGCCCCAAAGTCAATGAAAAAAATAAGTCAAACCCCCCCAAAAGTAGGGCCCCAAATCGAATCAAAAATCTGAAAATAACTCACAGGGGTTGACCCCTAAGGCAATGGTGTCGACCCTCAAGAAGAAAAGTTAAGACACTAATGTTTGCAGCAGAAAAGGGTCGACCCTAGAAACCCATGGTGTTGACCCTAAAAAATAGTAGCAAACCCAGAACACAGCAGCAGACAAGGGTCGACCCCCAGAACCCGTGGTGTCGAGCCCAAAAAATAGTAGAGACACCAAGAGTAAGGCAGCAAGGAGGTGTCGACCCCAGGAATCCATGGTGTCGACACCATAACAGAATTTCTAAATTCCTAAAGAACTTTTCAACGAAATCAAGCAGTAATAAACAACCCTAACAAGTCTAAATCGAACTGTACTCCTCTAAAATCAAGATATAACAACTCCAAAGACTCCCAAAATGAAAATAAAGGAATTAAATGTACTTTCCAATAGTTTAAAAGACACAAGTGCTATACTTATTGTGAACTGAGAATATACAATTAATGACATGCAAAAAATATATATATATATATATTCTAATAAAATGGTTACAATTTAATTCATTTTAAATTATTTTTTTATACATTTAAAATAAATTTTATGTTATTATTTAATTTTAAAATTATTTTTAATTATTTGTTTAGGTCGTGCATAGCACAAGTTGTTATGCTAGTTTATATTATTGAAAAGTATGAGCCCAAAAACAATACTATATAGTTTCTATTTTAAAATAGTAACAAAAATAGTTATAATAAAGATAACAATAGGAGTGTAAAAATGGCTTGCGGCCCGTGGGTGGCTCGAAGCTCGTCAGCGGCCGGGGGTGGGCCCGATCCGTTTAGGCTCGGGCCCGAGCCCCTGGGCGTGGGCGTGGGCATGTGCCATTGTAACGCCCTCAAAAAAACAATACGATAAATACATTCTAGAGGCATAAACATAACAACATAATTCAAAGTGTAAATAGTCATTTCATTACATAAATTAGTATTACAAAAGAGTCTATCACAATTAATGCCCTTCGGGCTTACACCTTTCCAAGTCTTGACTTGGTTACAACAAAAGTGGGATTAACCCTTACACTTAAAGCCCGGGCCTATACAAAATATAACAAACAAGAAACTCTTGCTTCCCCGAAGATTCCTCTAATATTATTGCCTTGGTGAAGGCATACCATCAATACTTGAAAATGTTTTTCCCAAATAGGGTGAGTCACAGCCCAGTAGGAATAATCCAACATAACATATGTGATTTAGCGAAGATATAAGTGCATGTACATATACAATGCCCGGGATAAAACATTCACACTATGTATTGCCATCGAATATCAATTCTATATTCCAATTCATTTTTCCCCAAATTCATTCCAATACATAAGTCAATTTCCATTAACTTCCAATATTCCAATTGAGACTACAACTCAATGATCTAACAATTTCACAATCAACACATAACACTTCCAATTGCCATTTTATGGATATTTCGTCCGCGGGATCGGCACTCATGTATAGATTTCGAGACTTTTATCCGGGATACTCCGGCCAACTTAATTATAATGAAGTCCATCCTCTTTCTCTTCCCAAACAAACATACATATGCGATGTATATAAACACATAATTATACATGGAGTACATCTCCTTTCCACTCCCAAATAAACATACATATACAATGTATTTACAACATGATCACAGTCCATGATAATCAACCATGGGATAGTTTTAATTCACCCAATCCACATGCAATTTCTACAACAATCAAAGCTATCCTCCACCGATAGCCCAATACAGATATTTCTAAACAGATATATATTCTCAAGACAGGTAATTTATTCAAAATTTCCAAGGAAGAGACATATCATCTATTTCATTTCAACATCCATTTCAATACTTGTCCAATTCCAAGTTTACAACATCAAATTTCATTTATTTATACAAAATAAATATAATACTCATTCTAGGGAAAACTCCCTCTTTTCCCCAAATCTCAACCAAGTATCAAAATCAACTATTTTGACACCATACAACATTATTTTCAAACCCCACCATCATTTCCTCTCATTCACCAAAAAGTCCTTTTTCCATTTTATATCCAAACCCGAGGTTTTGTTCAAAATACCACAAAAACTTACCATTGTTACGCAATCACAAATAACTAAGTTAAAACTCATAACAAAGTGTAGAAAATTTCTACCTCAAAGAGAGAAGACGAGCCAAGCAAGAATGGAACCCCAAAAATGCTGAAATCCAACTTTAATCGGGTCAAAGAGAAGAACTTGAGGAGCTCTATCTTTTTAATGAAGGCTCAAGGGTGTAGAGATCAAAAGATCTAGGTCAAAATGTAGAGAGAAGGTGAGTTGTAGAGAGAGAGACTCTCAACTTTAGGGTTTTGGGTGAAAAGATATGAAAAAGTGTTGTAAAAAGTACTTTTCACGATCTGATATACGCGCAGTCTGCTCGAGTAGAGAGTTTGACGCTCGAGTGTCAGATACAAACTTTTGTTCCGTTCAAGCGCAAGAAGAGGCCCACTTGACCGCAGAATACACACCTCTAGAACTTTTGCAGACGACAGATCAACTGCTCAAGCTTAAGAAAGGATGCTCGAGCGCCTACTCGCTCGAGCGTAGGAAACACCGCTCGAGCGTGAAAGACACCCTTCTAGCACTTTTGTAGACATGCAAAGTACTAAGGGTTTGCAACTCCTGCTCGAGCGCAAGATAGTCTACTCGAGCGGAGGAACAAAATTTACATAGCCCGCTCGAGCGCATGAAAGTTCGCTCGAGCGGAAGACCAAAAATCTGAGCAACACAAAGTCTGAAAACTAAGTAACCAACCTGTTCCAAACACACCCACAATAACCCAAAGACCAATTTCAAAGGTATACAAGGGAAGAAGGAGATAAATAACAATATGAAAGCATTAAACCCGAGTCCAGAACATCACAAGAGCCGGGTTAAAATCGGGATCGCTATAACGGCCATTATTTTGAAGCTCGGCCTGGCCCGTGGCTCAGCCTATTGGCCCACTTGAGGTCCCCTCAAGGCCTGGCTCACCCGAGGCCCAGTGTCTTTTTAATGGAAAATAATAAAATTTTGGTAGAAAAAATTAAAAAAAACAAAAAAAAAAAGGTCAGGCCAGCCCAAGCCCGAGGCCAAGCCTAGGCCCACTGGGCCGGCCCGCCCAAGGTCCGAATACCTCTGGGCCTGGGCCTAATTTTTGGCCCGTGGGTCGGCCTGAATTTTGGCAAGAGCCTGCGAGGCCCAACATGGGCCCAGCTAGGCCCAGGCCCGGTGGAGTGGGCTAAATTTACACCCCTAGATAACAACAATTTTAGAAGATAAAAATTAAAAAGGATGAAATAAGAGATTACACGTTAAAACAATAAAAAAAAATTCAATTAAAAAAGATATTGGAGAAAAAGAAGGAAGAAGTAGGAGATTACAATACACGTTAAAATAATCAAAGATAATACAATTAAATTGATGTTATAGAGTTTTTATTTTAATATAGAAACAAAAATAGTTTTGATAATGATAATAGCCATCTATATTGCTTTAGGAGAAAATTGTTGATATGATTAAATTAGAGGAAAAAAGAAATATTTATCCAATTGCTTTTATATTTAATTTTTATTTTTACATGACTTTTTTATTAGCACAACATAGACTTTTAGCCATCTATTTGCTTTTAGATTCGACAGAGACTTTTGTAGAGCTTTTCAGAAAATTTTACAATGTTAGGATAATTTGGAAAACTCCAAAAATTTCACAACATCTTACAAAGTTGAAACAATTTAGAAAATTCTGAAAATTTTGAAAATATTATAATACATCCTAAAAGAATTCATGAAGTGAGAAGCCTAAACAAATACGGAATCTTCCAAAATATTCTAGAGAAATGTAGAAAATTTCACTACAAATTAGAATAAGTTAGAAAATTGTAGACTATAGTGGAACGAAGAGGGAGTCAAGTATTTTAATAATGGCATTTGGATTAATTTGATCACAACCATCCATTAAGGAAGTGAAAAACTATATAAAGGAAAGAAACCTTACTAATGGATAAATATTCATAATATCATTTTATTTTTCTTTTATATATTGTTTGGAAATTTTCATTTCTCACTCATCAAATGATTAGTCGACCAAAAACTTAAATTGACCTTAAAATGAAAATTTATGAGAGAATGAAATTTTAATCTCATAAAATTTGCGTTCATAACTTCTTATATAAAACTCATAATTTTGTAGTACATATTTATTGTAAGGAATTGTTTTTTGTTTATTTAAAAAAAAAAAATACTATTTTAATATCTTAATTTATCTAGATTTATGTATTGCTGGTTGAATTTCATCACCACCTCGTAACCAATAATTACCGAATTTGATGGGTTCTACAAACCTGCTCTATTTATTTTTTATTTTTTATTTTTTGAGAGCTTTATATGATAAAATTGTATCCAAAATTTTACATCCAAACTTTGACTAGAATTCCCTATATTTTCACTATGCATTTTCTATGGAATTATAGAAAAAAATGTCAAAAGTCTTTGATAGTGTTAGATGGGCTTCTCACATTTGTGCTCATAATTTGGAAGAACTTGTTAGAGAATATATTAGATAAAAAAAACCTATGGATTTCCAGAGAAGACATGTTAAGATCTATCTCAAGATTTTCAGCTTTCACAGCACACCACTGATGATTTTCGATGTCAATAATAGGCATTCTATGATAAAATAGATTCAATGACAATTAATTAATTGTTATATTTCCAGTTTCTTTCATCTAAAATGCGTACTTCATTTGTTATATAATAAAATAAATTTTTACAGCACTCCCACGAAAGTATCAACCAAAGAAAAAAATATTGAGGAAAAGTCTAAATAAAAAAAATTTGAATCAACCAAATAACAAAAGTAAAAAGTTAGGTTCAATAATCTACCAACTTGGTGTAAGTGTAACTCAATAATATATAAATTAATGGCTCAAGTATAGTGTGAATCAAACATTTTACTTAAATGTTCAAACATCAAACAAATAATTTGAATAAATTTATATTCTTTAATTTTTTGCGCTCCCAATAGGTATACATTTATAGGTTGCAAAACCCAACATAAACAATCAAAAAAACAAAATAAATGAAATTAAAAAAAAAGTTATGTACTACTACAAATAATGTAAAAATGTTAGGATCCTTTAAAAACAACAATAAAAGATGCCTCTACTACATACATACATAGGCATATAGAGAGAAAATAAAATTCATAAAATTTTAAAATTCTATAACTGTTTAATCAAAAAAAGAAAAAAGAAAAAAGAAAGTTGAATACTATTACTAAAAATGTAAAATTGTTCAGAAACTTCTTTAAAGATAACAATAAAAAAAATGCCTCCACCACATACATATCTAGGCACACAGAGAAAATAAAATTCATCAAATTCTAAAGTCCTACAAATGTCTAACCGATTATGGCGTTATTGAAACTTGAATGTAATTCGAATTTTAAACGCAAAGTTGAATGAAACTTCATACTCAGTATGGGAACACTATAAAAAAAATAAAAATTGATGGTATGTTAGAATATATAGTTGAAATGTGAAACATTTGAAAAATAAGACAGAAATGAAATTGGAGATCATAATTAGATAGAAATGAAATTGAAGATAATTATCATTTAAAAAAAAAAAAAAAAGGATCATTTGAAAAATATTATAAAGATGAAGTTGGAGATAAAATTAAAAAAGAAAAAGAAAATAAGAAAAAATAAGAAATTGGAGATAAATGAAGATATAGAAGAAGATTACGTAAAATAAAAAGAGATAAAGGAGTTTTAGATTATAAAAGAGATTTTAAAAGTTAAAAATTTAAAATAAAAATAATATATAGGAAAAAAACAAAATATTTTATTGGAAAAAAATAAAATGAATATATATATATATATATGTATATTAATTTATTTATATTATTGAAATAGATGGTTACCAATGTGATCAATCATAAAATCTCTTGTGATATACGATTCTATTCTATGGTAGTTCTATAGGCTTGTATTTGATTGAGAGAGAATTTTTTTTTTTATTTGATTGAGAAAGATTTAATGATGATAATTTTGTTTTTTGCCAAAAGAGATATATAATATAGGGGCCTTTTTTTTTTTTTTTTTTTGTATTTTATTTTTTGATAGTGAAAGCGAATAGGGTAGTTTGTTTCAGCATATATGGAATACAATTTAATAAGAAATCTTTACAACTTATTTTTTAAAAATTTCCTTTAACATTACTTTTATTGTGGTTAGTTATAGATATATATACACACACGGTATACTAAACTTATATATATATAAAAAAAAAAAAGGATCTTCTTACGTGCAGGATGTAGAGCGAATATTTAAATTGCCTAATGGTGGAATCACTATTTATACCTAAAAAATACATAAAACAAAGAAACAAAAATAAATATCAACAAAATAGTATGGTTTAAATTATCGTATAGTGTGACAAAGTATATATACACCGAACTCTTTTGAGATTAATGAAATTACAGGGGGTTCTTGTAACATGCCTGAGGATTATCCGAGCGTGTTAAACAATTCGGATTCTCGGTTCCTTTGATTTAGTCTAATGAGTGCAATGTGAAATGTAAATGAGAGTCTATATTTGGCAACTTTTAAAAAATCTATTTTATTGCAAAATACTTGCCAGATATGGGTTGCATCATCAGATCTCAGAGTCGCAACCTAATATTTATTTTAAGAGAATTAAGAAACCCATGACTTGTGTGCCAAGGCCATTGTTAGTTGTAACCAAGGATGCTTGGCTTGGAGCCTTAGGTATGAGACGGAAGGTCATTAATTGAGTACCCCTACTCACCCGATCAAAAGATTGGCCTTTACTAACCATGGTATGATTTTTATTGACTATATGTGTTCATATTTTGTTTATTAATAAATCCTAAAAATTACTATGTGGAGCAAAGCAAATATAGACTGTGTCGTCCAATTTGGAGCAATTTGATTTCATTGTTTTGAATATGTACCATCATGAAAATTAATTTTATCCAAAATTAAATGACACAACCTTCACCTACAGGCATGCATAGAGTTATATTAAATAAGCACATAGCCACATGGTAAGATGCTAAACATAGTAGAAAAATACACACATGAGGGATGCTAAAGCACAAACACTTACAAATTTACTGGGGTCCCACAAAAAGGTGCAAAACAAAGTTAGTAAAACATACATAATCCTTATATATAAGATCCTAATGCAATTCATACATGAAATGCAACTACAGGTCCGACTTCTAGTATATGACATGTGAAATAGCTCAAATCATGAGGTAGCGCACAAAATCACAAAATTAATGATTAAACCCACAAAATGTAGTTTAGTCGGATTTTAAGGCATATGACATGGATATGAAACATGGATATGATGATAAAACAAAATATATAACATATATACAGATAGAGAAAGCACATAAAAGAACGGGATAGAAAAGAAGTGGGGTTAGGGAATTATTACATCACTTTGAATATTACAAATCCGAATAAAGGGGAAGAGGAAAATAATTACAGCAAATTGAAAAACCTCACAATCACTCTCTAACTAAACTAAAAACAATAAAAAATGGAAATTGCATGGGATCTCGGAGACCGTTGGAAACTGTTCTACGCAATGCTGGGAAGCTATCGAAATTTGTCCAAGAGAGGGGTGGCCGGCCGGCCACAAAAGTAGTCGGCTAGCAAGAAAAGTGGCCTGCCGGCCACTCAAGCTAGGCCAAGTGCTCAATTTTGCTCCCTAAACTAGAAAAGTAGATAGAAAAGTGTGTAGGTGGCTTAACTAACCACTTCTAATTAGCTTACAATAGGTTTATAATATGTAATTGAAACAAGAAAAGCAATACAAGAAAGAAAATAAAAGAAATGACAGAAAATGAAAAGTGTGCAAAGTTTACCTTCCAAATAAGGATTTGATTTACAAACTCCCTTTTGATCACCCTCAAGTGTGTAGAAGGGTGTTCTTAATTCTCAAGTCCAAAATTCGAAATTGTGGTTGGAATGGTGTTCTTGGATGGTTTATGTAAGGAGAGAGTAACAACTCTATTTTCTCTCTAATTCAAGAACACTCGCTCTCTTTTGGATTAAGGCTCAAGGATTAGGCTTTAACAGAATTGTTGGAATGGTTTTGGTGTATTGAAGATGAAAAATCAGTGTGTATATTCAAGAAATGGAGGTTTTGGCTAAAACTGTATGTCTTTCTTTTCTTTCCAACTCTCTCTCAATGCAATTCTCTTTTTTCCTTTTCTCTCTCTCTCTCTCTCTCTCTCTCCTTCTCTTACATTCTGATCATCTATCTCTCTATAAGCAATCAAAGAGGATTGCCAAGTCAAGGAGGTGGGAGACCATGGAGGGAGACAAGGTTGATGGGTGGACAATGATGGTTTGACATGGCTGCCATCTTTTGAGATGACAAACTCTTTTTTGACAAATGAGACCAATGAAGGATCGTATAGGGCTGAGGGAGGGTGTATCGAACATAAAATATTTGGAATAGACATGACCTACACACTTTCATCAAGAATTTTGCCAAAACTGCCCTAAGCGGTGGGACTCAGTTATGGGGTGGAAATGGGTTGGAGGTAGTATTGGGCTTTTGAGGTAGAGTTATGGTTTTGTTGTCAATGACATCTTAAATCTCATGACCAAGGCGATGACAATAATCGGTGTAATGTTTGGGCCGTTGGTGGAAAGCATAGTGCTTGGTAGGATCATGTTTGGCTGGGAGTGGATTAGGAAGTGGTCGAGAATAAAGAAGTTTGAGATATCCTCTTTCCATCAAGATCCTCATGGTTGCGGTAAAAGACATATGGAGAGGGTTGAAAACTCTAGTTGAGGTTCGGTAGGTTGAGTTGGCTGTTTTGGTAGTGGTGATAGTGTTGATCTCTGAAGGTATGGCTTTAGCAGCTGTGCTACTACTGGGAGTAGCATTGGAATTGCAAATGACTATCTTTCTTACGGGCTCATTCCCTTCTGTAATGATCTCTTGTCTGATAGAATTTAAACCCAAGTCTCATGGAGGTCCTTGAAGTTGAAAGGGAAAGAACTATTGTCTTCTGTAGCAATTCTCCATGTAGATTTCTAACAATCATGCAGACTTGATTTTTTTTCCAGAGGTTGGCTTCTCATCATGGTCGCTTTTGCCCTCCATCTGGTGATGAAGGGCACAAAACTCTCACTAGGCTCTTGTTGGGTTGTTTCTAGGTCTCGGGTAGTTATTTCGATCTGGGTGTTGTAAGAATATTGGATGATGAAAGCCTTGGCAAAATTGTTAGAATGGTTTTGTTGTATTAATGATGAAAAATCAGTGTGTATATTCAAGAAATGGAGGTTTTGGCTCAAAACTCTATATCTCTATTTTCTCTCCAACGCTCTCTCAATGCAATTCTCTTCTTTTCTTCTCTTTCCTCTCCTCTTACATTCTGATCACCTATCTCTCTATAAGAATTCAGAGAGGATTGCCAAGTCGAGATGGGAGACCATGGAGGGAGACAAGGTTGATGAGTGGACAATGATGGTTTGAAATGGTTGCCATCTTTTGAGAAGATGACAAACTCTCTTTTGACAAAAGAGACCAAGGAAGGATTGTGCAGGGCTGAGAGAGGGTGTATCTAACATAAAAGATCTAGAATGGGCATGACCCACACGTTTTCATCAAGAATTTTGTTGAAACTGCCCTGATTTTAGGAAAACTGGCCAGCCGACCACTTTTGTGACTGGTCGTATACTTTCTTCTCTTAGCCAGCTAGAACATGATCCACCCGGCCACAAAAGTGGATGGCTGGCCACTATTCATGCCAGCCGGCACTATTCACTGAAATTTTTTTTCTTCTTCTTCTTTTTTTTTTTTTTTTTAAAAGGAAAAACAGGGTTTTTTCAGCAGAATTCTCATTCTTTCCTCCTATTTCCACATTGTTCTTTGCTCAATTTCCTTAGAAAAAGTTTCATTTTGAAGTTTAAAAGCGAGTCTCGGAACACTACAAAAATATTTGGAATAAAGTGCGAAAAGAAAGGGTCGAAAGAGAGGTGTGAAAGGGACTTGAACAAAGCTTAGGTTTGGAAATGAAACTCAAATTCCATCTTTCTTACTGAGAATTATGTGAGAAACACCATCTTATTTTCATTATCGGGCAATCAAAAGGAAGTGCCCAAGTCTTAGGGCCGATCAAAATGTGGTGTCTATAGTTCTAAAATGACTTAAATCTCCCTTGAGATTTAATTTTCAATAAAATCGATCTCCTCTAAGGTTTAATGAAATTGCCGAAATGACAAAAACTTCCCTTGAAATTTGTTTAGCTTTCAATTACACTAATCTTTGTTGAGATTTAATGAAAGAAAAATTCTACTTACACCACCATTTTACCACTCTATAATTTTTTAAGAAATAATTACAATTTTAACTCTAACTAAAATTACTAAAAAATCCTCAAACCTTAAAAATGCCCTCACAATTTTTCAACTGCTTTCATCGGACTACCACTACTGCCACTCGTCGTAGCCCGCTTCGGCAGCCACCATCCAAGCCCCTCTTCTTTCTTTTTTTCTCTTCCTTCACCTCTTCTTCCAACGACCTGGTCTAGATCCGACAACTCTCTACCCAGCCCAGCCAGAATCCACCTCTTCTCCTTGTCAAACCCTAACCCCACTAACTCTAGCGATCTCCCCGCTGCAACTAACCCACATATCCCTATTTTTTCTTTCTTCTTCTCCATCTTTGCTACCCTAGAAACCTAGATTAGCCGTGAATAAGAAGAAGAAGAAGATCGGCGATGGTGGCAAGATCGAGAGAGAGATAGAGAGAAGGTCGTGAGGATGGAGATTTGGAGGAAAGATCACAAGGTTGTGGTGAGATAATGTTGCTCACGTTGGTTGGAGAGCTGTGAAGGTAATGACAATAGCGGTCGACAATGGTAACAATGGCTGCCAGCAGTGGTAGATTGTGGTGGTGGGAATGCAGATCTAAAAGTGTTAAAGAAGGGGGTGGTGACAGCAGCGGTGAGTGGTGGTTGCGGTGACACGAAAGGAGTGATGGTTATGGCAACAAGGGTTGTGGTAGTGAAGATGGTAGTCGAAGGTGATGGTAAGGGATTTTAGGGTTAGGGTTTTTAAGTTTTGAGTATAAAGGGAAGGAGATGAGGGTAATAAAGGAATTATAGAAATTATAAAAAAAATAATAAAAAAATTGAATTTGGAGGGTGTAACGAGTTAAATTGGTAGTTTAAGTAGAATTACCCTTAATGAAATATCATAAAAAATAACAGACAATGTTGGTAGCATTAAATAATTTAATTATATTTTCAATTTTATCCTTGAAAATTATGTCCAATTACAAAGAAATAAAAAAAATAAATACAATTTCTGTTGGGGTTTGAATAAAAAAGGCACATACAATCAATAGTAACTGCATGCATAATAAAGAGAAGAAATATGATTTTTTTTTTGGTAATCGGACATAATTTTGAAGGTAAATTTAAAATGTATTAAATTATTTGATGATGTCATAATTTTTTTTTCATTTTATTTTTTATTTTTATGATGTTAAGAGGGTTTTGAAAAAAAGAGGCACATGCAATCAACAATAATCAACAATGATACATCCCACTAATTTGGGAGCACTAATGGACCACTAATGAGGTGGAAATTTAAAAAAAAAAAAAGAAAAAAAAAACTTAAGGCCAAAATATCACATCAGTCGGTAGGACCCACTCTCTAGAGCTCCTTTAGTGCTCTCAATTTAGAGCTCCCAAGCATTTTTCTAAATTATTTGATGATGTCAGGTTTTTTTGTCATTTTTTTTTATGATAAAGTAACATAAGAGGGAATTTGTAATAAAAAACTAAATTTCATGAGAGGTTTCTGTCATTTTATAAACCTTAAGGAGAATTTCTATAATTTTATTAAATCTCAAGAAAAGTTAGTATAATTAAACACTAAATCTCAAAAGAAATTACTTTCGTTTCAAAAATCTTAGGAGAGGTTTACATTTAATTAAACCTTAGAAAACGTCAGTGCAATTAAAAATTAAACCTCATAGATGGTTTAAGTCATTTCAAAAGAGATTTTTATAATTTTATTAATCTCTGGGAGGTAAATGACCCATAATATTATTATTTGAATGCTTCATCGTTATGTCTCAGTTCGTGATTGCTAACTTGGGCTTGGCAGATCTGAAAGCCCAACTCATTCTTTCAAGCTTAGCTTCAGCCTCTTTCTAGAATTTGATGATCCACTATATTAAAAAAAGGACAAATTATTTGCAAATTTTGTTTCAAGCATGCGTATTCTATTCAAGTGGTTGACATGAGACACTACTGTTGGTTTAACCAACCAAAAGTCAACATGTGTTTGTACCAGATGCTACAATTATTCGGACCACTGTTTCATAGAAGAATAACAGAGGCAACATTTTTTGAAAGCTACAAATCCACTTCTCGCTCAACAAAAAGAATTTTGGGTAAGCCTTTGCCTTGCTAAAAATTTTAAAGTACTTTCCATTTGATCTTATATATTTTGATTTGAATGGGAAGCTAATGTATTTTGTTTTCTTCGTTTCTGCAGTGTTTAATTCTTCTTGCTTTTGATAAATCATGGATATAGTGTGCCAGTTATGTGATAAAATTATCCAAGGAACACATTTACTATTTCCGAACAAGGCAAAGTAAGTTATTGTAGAAAACCTCTAATGCTATGTGTTCTTTAATAAATATTTATTCCTTAGCTTTGGTACAAAATAACAGTCATCTATGTGTTCTTTCATAGCTATTAATTCCTTAGCTTTGGTACGAAATAACATTCATTGATAATAATAAATGATAATTTTATGTAGAATATATGCAAATTTATTTAGGGAGTAGTAATAGTAAAGTAAACTTGATAATAGAATGATCATTTTATTTCAATTGTATTTTATTGAACCAAAAACTACTGAGGAGTTGGATTCCACTAAATTTTTATTCCTTAAGATATTTTTTTCACTTTTCCCTGATGATAATATTTTCTTATTAGTTTTGTTCGCTTCATTTTTTCAAACATGCGTTCATCCAATATTTGATTGCATATTTCATATTTGATGAAAGCTATATGACTTTTCTTCATTTTCATACCTGCTTTGTAATTGAAAATAAAAATGGTCCATATACTATGATCTTCCAAAGTACAAATGATTATTATTATTACTGTTTAACATATTAGGATATTCTGTAATTGAATTTTGAAGAGTTAAATTATTAGATGATATGGTTAAAAAAATTGTCCTAATATGACATTTTTAGTCCTATAACATCGTTTACTTATATTTTTAGAAACTAAATTTTTAAAAGAAGATATATAAATAGATGAAATAAGAATATTAATAGTTGCTATATATATAAACTTGATTAATTGACAGATTCAATGCTTTGAGCAACTTGACATGCAGAAGAATATCAACAACTATATAACTAAGAATGTAAACGTGTGTTTTCATATATGAAACTAACTTAAAAAAACAAATAGCAATGCAACCCCCACGCGCGTAGCGCGTAGAGGTCCAACTACTATAAAAAAAGGACAAATTATTTGCAAATTTTGTTTCAAGCATGCGTATTCTATTCAGTCCCATAACTTTTTGTATAGATTCAAAAGTCTTAAGATGTCTTTGTTCTCTATTTCTCTTTATGATATATTCTCATCAATAATTGGCAACCACCATCGATTGGGGTTCACCAATAACCATTGACTTTTTGTTTCACCCTCACCGACGATGGAAGAGATGAGTTTTCGATGATATTATTTACATAGATTTACTCAGATCTTGCCAAGATCACAAGACAAGACTCATTGAAATATTCATATTTAGAATAGATTTGAATAAATCTACATCAGACCTGGTCAGATTTAAATAAAAAATGATTGTTAGAGTACAATCTTCTCTCTTCTTCGATCTCTCTGTTTTTCTTCGTTTTCTCTGCTACACCTTCTCTTTTCTTGTTTTAATGGAGAAAAATTTTAAATTCTATACAATTTTTTTTTTCGAGTTTTAGTTACCGGCAGTAAAAACTATAAAATTTTCTACTTTCAGTTTTTTAAGTGCTGAAATGAATCATATTTTAAAATTATAAAATTTTGTGCAATTTCACAACACACGTTAAAACTGTAATATTTACAGTCTCATAACATATTTTTACTACAAAATTTTGTAGAGTTTGATTAATAAGGATAAATACTTAATAGAATCATACTTTAAAACTATAAAAATTTTACAATTTCAAAGCAAGCTTTTCAGTTTGATCAATATAAGAGATTATTTGTTTAAACCCTACAAAAATTGAAAATAAATTTTTTTTTTTTTTTTTTTTCTCATTGTTGTTGTTTCTTGTTGTAACATTTTTTTTTTCCTTTCAGTTTGTCAATATTAGCAAATTTTGCTATTTTTTTGTTATAATTTCTCTATTTATTCTTCTTTATTTCTTTTTCTGGCAATGTTCTAGATATTCCAGTGAATATCTAGCGATATTCTTAACGTCTAGCGACGTTCTTAATATTCTAGCTACTTCCAGTGACGTTAAGAACATTACAACGATACTGTGGTGAATTTCAGCAATATTTCAGTGGCTTCTCAACGATGTTAAGTGAGTCTCCAGTGACTGCCTGATGGAAGTTTAGCGGAGGTCCGACGATGATGAGATGTGCACCGCCCTTAAATTTAAAATAAAAAAGAATTTTTTTTTGTAACAATTAAAAAATATAAAATTAATTGGTGCAAATATTTTATTTTAAAACTAGATAGGTTTTAAATTTCATACTTCGACCCGTGGGTTAGTACCCCATAAAAAAAAGGAAGCAGGTTGCCTCCAGTCTGAGATCAGATTGGATGGTGCTGTTCGGCTCGTGAGGGCCCACCGCGGGTCCCGTTTTGATAATCTGAACCGTTCAATGTGTAGAACTCGTCAAGTATTATATGCTTGTAGAAAATCATGTTGATCGAATATCGCTAGCTATGTGATCAAATCAGTTTTGTATTAAAAAGGGTGGTAAACAAATTAACAGTTGACAAAAAATTAATCCGATGAGATAGTTATCGATATCCAATCAATATGATTGTTTACAGGCATATAGTACTCGACGAATTTTATACATTGAACGGTTCGGATTATTAAAACGAGACCCGTGGTGGAGCCCACGAGCCGAACAATACCGTCCAATCCGATCTTCAACTGGAGGCACGTTGCTTCCTAAAAAAAACTTGCTCTTTCTATTTGAGAATTTAGGGCTAGTTCTATGTAGTGAATTTATTACTCAACAAATTCTACTCTAAATTAATAGGCCTACATTTTATTATCACAATTCTCAATTTATTAACCCACAATTCTCGATTCACATTGATTCTCACAACAAACTTATTATTTTTTTTAACAATTGTCGCTAGTAAAAATAAAAAATAAAAAATGAATTTTAGAATTTATTTTGGGAAGATTGAAAAAAGACAAAAAGTCAAAAAGTCACTATTCTATTTAAGTCACATCATCTTATTTAAGTCACATCACCTCTCTAACACATCACTTCAAACCCAACCCAAACCCAACCCATATTTCATAAAAAGTCAAAAAGTGCACTTATTTAGTCTTCCCAAACTAGGCTTAATGGATGATAGCTCCAACTAATAGGACTCACAGATAATTTTACCTTTTGTTTTTTAATGTGAAAAAACTAATCCTTTGTTTTAATTCCAAAATTTTGTAAGTATGTAAGTGTGCAATAAATACATGTTGAATCCTTAGAAAGAGAAAAAATAATTCATCATCGATGGACATTGTTGCAACTGTTCATTATTCCATGCTTCTGTTTTTGCTGGGCTTTGCTAGACTTTCCTTGTTCCAAAAAAAAAAAAAAAAAAAAAAAAGTATATAAATTAATATCTATATATTAATGAAAAGGGTCTTTTAAAACCCAAGGCTTGTGGAACCTTCAACATGCCAATCCTAATTTCTTGATTTTTTAATATTTTTTTTAAAAAAAATTGACTTGGTGATTGGTGATTGGTTCAAAGATTGTAATAATTACACTATTGATTACAATAAATTCAAAGATTGTAATAATTACACTATTGATTACAATAAACACTTAATTTATAATAATTACACTTATTAAATGAATAACGCAATAAATGAAATCATAATTTCCTTACTTTTTGCATCCCCAAGAGACCCATGTAATTATTGTGTAAATGCCTCTTAAATAAATAAATAAATACTTATTAAATTCTTTCAAACTCCTCGGTCAAACCCCATATATTTAATTTATATATTATGTAATTATTGTGTAAATGCCTCTTAAATAAATAAATAAACACTTATTAAATTCTTTCAAACTCCTCGGTCAAACCCCATATATTTAATTTATATATTAAAAAAAATGAAAACAAACATAAATATCTATAATTATCCCGTGCATAGCACGGGTGATAAGCTAGTTACCTTAAAACAAAAAGAAGATAAATTAAGATAAGATTTCTTGTCCCATACGCAAAGTGCGGAGAAACTTTTGCTCTTTGAAGCTTTGTTAAATAAATATTGTCCCTCCGACCATTATGATAAGGATTTGCCTTCTCTTTGATCAGATGTTGCCACGTTTGTAGTTTTGTGAGGGGTATTATTGTTTTACTTTGTTAAATCAAATTGTTCATTTTGTATATTTTTCTATGTATATTATCTTTGTACAAAATTAACTCAACCCTGTAGCTATTTAATTGTATTAAATTTATCTGTAAAATATAGACAAAAATAATTATTTTAAAAATAATTATTTATTTCTTAAAAAGATATATATCTATATATATATGTAACTGATATTTTTATAGAATAATCTATATACAAAGTTCTAAACTATAAATAATTCGAATAATTAAAATAAAACTTGTAATAGATTACACAAGACTACAAATATCACACGAGAGGATGAAACTTGGATAGAGTGAGTTTCATAGTCAACAACCAATTTTGACAAGTAAGAGCAACTCCAACGGTCAATTGGTAAAAAGGATAGCTAAAGTTAGTAATGAACGGTGGAAAAAAATTATAGAATATCAATGTTACTCCAACATGAAAATTGCTATTTTTTAGCTTAACCAGACGATTGATCGGACTACCAACGGGCTTCAAATTTCTGAAACTTAACACTTTTTGCAACTTTCACCAAGTGGTCAACCACCTAGTCGACCACTGACCTCCCAAAATTGTTGCAGTGGCAACTTTAACTATATGTAAAATTGGTGTTAAATTTGACAGAAGATATAACAAAGGTATAATTTAGCAGTTCTAATAGGTAACCCCATACTATTTTATAACAATAGCAGCTCCAATACCTCACCGTTGGAGTTGCTCTAAGCTCAAGTGAAAACCTTTATTTTATTCTTATCTTTTGTGATTAATCAACTTTGTAAAATGTAAATTACCTAATAATCCAATGAAAAAAGACCTACCAGCCAAAGATGATAATTAGCTAGAGAGTCTCATATATTTTGGGAAAATTCTATTTTTTTTTTGAAACTGAGGTGTCCGGCTTCTACCGCTGGGCTGCGTCCACTGACTAATCCTCAGGGGGAACAATCACAGCATCCCACCGCCGCGGTTCCCCACTTAAATCCCAAAGTGTCCCAGAGGGGAATCGAACCCGTGACCGTGCGCCTAACCCACACAATCACGTCTTCGCCCTTACCACTGGGCCACCTAGGGGGTGGGTAATACTGCACACTAAAACGTGGTGTCGATCATATATTTTAGTTGTGATATTTGTGGTATTTAGTTATAATTTATTATGATTGATTGTGATATAGGTATGATCTATTCTGATTATTATTTTGGTTATAATTCAAAAAGATTTTTAGATATATTTATGTGATGTTTGGTTATGACTTTTTATTATTATTTATAGTTGAAAAGAATTTAATAACGACATTTGTAATAGTCAATATCACAACTCATCTATATGATTATTATATTAAGTGACGCCCAAATTTGATGTAATAAAACTTCCGCCATATGGAATTTAATTGATTTTTTTCATATAAAGAACTCCACGTTTTCCATCCCAACTAGCTCTACACTTCTACAATCACTCAAATTTTTCATCCCAACTAACTCCACACTCCAACAATCACTCAAATTTGATATCCTGAAGAATAAAAAATAAAAATAAAAAAAACCCCACATTTTCCCTATACATTTTCCCATCTCAACTTACTCTACACTTCAACAATCAATCAGTTAGTTTCATCATTCTTTTTTTTTTTTTTGTGCACTTTTTGGTTCTTCCTCTCTACTTTATGGTTTCTCCTCTCATTTTACAATGGTATTCAATGATAATTGCAAAAAATTGAGAATTCCAAATGGCAAAAACCTTTGTCTCTTTACCGTCAATGCTTCAATCGTGATTCAAAATGATTGGAATGAAAGAAACAAAGGTTTTGCTGTTTAGTATTCTCAATTATTTGCAATAATCACCGGATACCATTATAAAAAGGTAGGAGAAACTAGAAAGTAGAGAGGAAGAAATCAAAAAGTGAAAAAAAATGATGAAAATAATTGACTGATTGTGGAAGTGTAGAGTAAGTTGAGATGGGAAAATGTATAGTGAAAACGTGGATATATTTTATTTTTTTTAAACTTTGTGGGAGTGTAGAGTTGGTTGGGATGAAAAATTTGAGTGATTGTAAGAGTGTAGAGTTAGTTGAGATGGAAAACGTGGAGTTTTTTTTTAATCAATTAAATTTCACTTGGCAGAAGCTGTTAAATTTTTATTCTTCATGATACCAAATTCGAGTGATTGTAGCAGTATAGAGTTGGTTAGGATGAAAATTTTGAGTGATTATTGGAGTGTAGACTTAGTTGGAATGGAAAATGTGGAGGTTTTTCTTTTCTCTTTTTAATCAATTAAATTCCACATGGCAGAAGCTTCATTGCACCAAATTTGGGCCTCACTTAATATAATAGTATAAATATTTTCTAGGTTGTTTTACGACTTGGTGATGTTCAGAATAAATAATTTCTCGTGTGGTTCACTATTAACACCGATCTACTTTGACTGTAAGTATTTCTTGGGTTTGTAATGCTTGAAATATGAATAATTGTAAAAGAATTCTGTTTATACTTACACAAAAATGGAGTAGTTGATCTTTTTATTCTATTTGCCGCACATTTTTATAATTTTTTCAATGTTTAAATGAGTTTGTAATGTTTAGAACAAATAACTTATATAATCATTATCTATCCGTACTTTTTGAAATTTGCACATGCATCGGGTGTGCCCGGCCGTTAGTATATAATATAGTGCATTTTATTGGCATGCCCTACAATTATGTGATGTCCCGAGCCTTTTAAAGCAATTTGAGTATATTCATTCAAAATCTCTATACTTTTGTTATCTTTATTGCTTTTGAGTTCTACGAGTCACGTGTCGTCATCTATTTTTCTCCTTATGATTTTTCGTTCTATCTTTTATGTGTTTCTGAGGTGTCAATTTGCGTCTTTGGGTGTTGGAGTGAGTCCAAGAATGGTGGGAATGCTCAAAGGTCGATTTTTGCCATTCTTGTAAGAGGAATTCGCTCAAGTGGTCCTTTTGTCGCTTGAGCAATAAACCAGTCCATCCAGTTCTTAGTTCTGAAGTCTGAAATTCTCAGAGTATGTGTTCATCGCTTAAGTGGTTTGCTTGCAGAGGAAAGAGATTATGAAAGTTTGAATTCACTACTCGAACGCAGGATCTATAGCTCAAGTGGTCTGTTCAGAGTCAATTTTGTAAAATGTGCCCACTTTCTTAAAATATGAGGCAACACTCATTTTTCTTTCACTTTTCACTTCGTTCTCTTTCTCTACATTTCACTCTTTCTCGTTTGTCTCATCTCTCTCTAAAAATCATCCACCCATCCTCATAAATTTTTTGATTTCTCCAAATCCATTGGAGATTCAACCCTTGTGTCTTTATTAAATTTGGAGAGCTCATCAAGGGCTACAAAGTGTGTGGTGGAGAAGGGCTACAGTAAGGGTGGTCAATCCGTGAAGAAGGGTGTTTCCGTGAACGGAAAGGTAAGAGTAAAGGGTTAATATTAAGGTGAGTTATATTATACCTTGAGTCACCATAATATATTTACGTATGTTTTGACTTATCATAATTTATTTTACGCAATTTGTGTTTTATAAATTATATTAATATTTCGGCTACGCTGATTATCTTCGGAACTCTATTTGCTTAAATTGAAACCCATGGATATATTTGTTTAAATTTTATAATTATTTGACAATAATTTTGTAAACAATTATTTTCTGTAAATACCACCACGGGAGTCCCATGCCTTGGGGGACTTAAATAAACCATTGGCTTTTGATTGGTCACCTTGTGACCTATGTTTGTCATGGATCCATTGACCTCTGTTCTGACTGTCACTCTTGTGACTTCTGTTTTGTTTTATTATGTACCGTGGTTGTGGTTATTTATGTACATAATTTTTGTATTTCAGTTTATGTCACTTAAATAATTTGTTTATTCAAATTAAGTTATGTTAATGTTTTAGCTTAAATAACTATCCACGGTTATTTTGTGTAATATTCCTTACTTTGTTGTGTGTTTATAGCTGTTACCCTTTCAGGTGATGAGATATAACAAAGACCTGTAGCCCCATGTAGTGGGACCCGCATAAGAATTTGATACCGCTCTGTTATTTTGTTTTTATTTCTTTCTCTCCCTTTTGTTTTCTTTTTTCTGATAGTTTGCCACTAAATAACAAAATAATAAAAGCCCCATGTATTCGATCACTAACGAAGTAAATTTTCTGTTTGATTATTTCCTTACTTCCATTCTGCCTCCGTTTGCGCCATTTAATTTGTTAAGATCAGAATTAATTAGTAAGTTACGATTCTAGCCCTAAGCCCGTGGGGTTGGGTTGTGACAAAGGTGGTATCAACGCAATGGTTAGAAATAATAAATAAAATGAAAAAAAAAACTTTTACCTGCCATGTTAGTCCTTGTATGAATCTTACATTTGTACTATGGCTAATTTTGGTGATGTGGGAATGTCTGAGTTGAATCTTAATGAGGCATTCTAGGAAGAACTCGGGGCTATAAATTTGGAGGACATCTCAGTAAAGCACCACGCCTCCGCCTCGCCGGAAGGATAGGGAGATTCGGAAGACATAGTTAGGCGACTACATCCAGGCCTTGTCAAATTGATGGGTCAGCCAATATATGTGCAGGCAGATCCTAATGATGTAGCATACTTATTGTGGAGGTAGAGCCGTGCCTACACACGCGGACAATATCTTGGACCTACCTGCATACTCGACCTTGCCCCAGGATTTGATTGCCCTCACTACTGTAGACACCCCATTTTTGACCGACCTTAAGACTCAGACATCACCGATTGAGCGCTCGGTGATGTTGCATATTGTGCTCGTTCAGAAGTCTCAGAGTCGCGGCCGTGAGCCCTGCCTCCGGACTCCCGAACCCTCTTTTGTACCTTGCCTCGGTTTGCGAACCGGACTCGGTTTTCTCTGTTTTTCTTCCTGAGGGGAGGGAGAGGTCCAGTAGACCATCCCTCAGTGGCCGTGTGCTACATTTCGTGGCCGTAGGCCATTTTGCCCATTTCGAAGCCCGGTTCCCGATTTTCGGAGCCGTCAGGCCGTGTGCCTCGGTTCGGGACCGTCTAACCATCTCCGATTCCTCCGGTTTTGGGAATGCATCTCATTTACTCCCTTTCGAGGGACACTACGGTCCGAGGGACCGACTTCGTGGTCAAACACCACTCCCGGTGCCCAACAGTCAGTTTTCGGGGTCCCGAACTGCGCGTTTCGGCCCCCGAACCTTCATTTCGCATCGGTTTGGGCTCATTTTTGGTGGAGGCCTTATTTTCATGGTTAGGAATCTTGTAGGAGGGTGGGAGTCCAGCAATTGTTTTGACAACCAACTTTTTTGTTTGGTCAAAAGTGGTTCAGCATGAATCCGGGAAGGAAAAGTCTGCGCGGCTTCACCGAAACAGGCGTAACTCTTTGCACAAGAGGAATTAAAGTTTGAGGCCACCACCATTGGAAATCTTACTTCCTAGGCTTCATTTTGCACTTAAGAATCTCCTAAGTTCAATTCCGAATGGAGGAGATATGGTTGATTGAAGTAAGGCATCACTCCGGTTGAACCGAAATCTGCGCGGCTTCACGGAAACTGGCATAACTTTTTCCACAGAAGGAATTTTGATACAAGGTTTGTGCCATTGGAAAGTTAACTTCCGGGGCTTCAATTTGGACACTTGAATGGCCATATTTGGACTTCCCTAGCACCCACCGGCCAGCTTTCTTCCCGGCAGTTCCTGAAAACTAGCTGGCCGGCCACCCCTTTTGTGAAATGACCATTTTGCCCCTTTAAGCTGGCCGGCCATTTTCCTCTCCCTCAGTGTATTCCAGCTGTGCCAGCTGGTTGCCAAATGGACAATCCTCCATACACGTGTATGGAGGATTAGAGAGGACCCTTAGATATTTTTGATGCCTCTCCTCTATAAAGGAGAGGCTTGGCTTCTTGGCTCAAGGTTGGACAATTGTTAGACATATTTGAGAGAGAGATACACCTTCCACCTCCCATTTCTCTCCATTTCCAAGCCCCAAAGTCATTTTTCTTCAAGTTTGGTGCCATTTCTTCATCATCATCAAGCATCCCCATCACCACTCCATTTCCAGCAGCAAGGAGAGGTTCTCAGAGGCTTAGAAGCAACATTCCTCAAGCCAAGAGGTAGAAAAGAAAGGGTCTACAAGGGTAAGTCTCAATCTCCCTCTTTTGTAGCATTTTCTTGCTTCATTTCTTAAGCCTATTTGCTCACTGTTTTAGGCTCCGACCCTAACTGAAAGGGTCACTCTTTTGGGCTTATCTTCATGTTTGTTTAAGGGCTCAACCTTGTTTGAGCCCTCCATTTGGTACTTGCTTCAATATCATCTTATATGCCATAATCTTGCATGAAATTTCTAGCCTATGAGTGATCTGTTTTCGAGCATAATATACACTGTGAGTGGGCCTATTTTGAGCCCCTCTTCAACATTGAAGAAGGGCTCAATCCTGTTTGGCCTCTCTATCATGCACTTGCTTCATAATCTCTCACATTTACCGTAAATTTGCATGATTTGTTTGGCCTACATGTGATCTGTTTTGGAGCATGTCATGAACTGTGAGTAGGCTTATTTTGGATCCCTCTACAACATTGTAGAAGGGATCAACTTTGTGGGGGGTCTCCATGTTATACTTGTCATTATACCCCTCTTTGACCCCCATTTTTGCATGGTTTTTTAAGCCTATCTAGATTCTGTTTTCGGCCATCATCAGGTCTGGAAAGAGTCATATTTTGATCTTCTTGACATATTTCATGAAGGGTATTTGCTGGTTTGATGAATGTTTGGGGTACCTCATGTTATAGCCTATAGTATCCTAGTTCTTGCATGGCATTCTTAGCATGTTTGCATACTGATTTGGGGGATGTCATCTACTGTAAATGTTCATATTTTTAGGCCCTCTTCAGTGTTGTAGAAGGATATTTTCTTGTTTGAGCTTTGCATTTATTACTTACTTCAATATCCCTCTTGCGGAGCCATTTTTGCATTCTTGCTTAATCCTATGTGTGCTTGCTGTTTAGCCCTTTTTATGACTGAAAAATGCTTGTCTTGCGGCTGCCTTGCTGCTGTATTTTCATTCCATGTCCATATTGTGCATGTTTTGCATAGCCATAGGCCATTTCGGGTGCCTAAATTCGCATTTCGGGACCATTCCTTGCATTTGGTGCCCTTTCGCCTCATTTCGGGGCTGTTTTGCATCATTTTTAGTTGTTGAAATTCATTTGCATGTTTGCGTATCATATTCCATGCCATTTCATGCCTGTATGCCATTGCCTCGGTTTGCGTGCCCGTGTGCACGCATTTCGAGGCACTTCTTTTTTATCCGACGGCCTCTTATGTGAGTGCGGCTGAGGCTCTCTCATGTTAGTATAAACCCATATTGCATTATATATGCCATTTTAGTCTCATTGCATTGCGTATGCCATTGCCTCAGTTTGCGTGCCCGTGTGCACGCATTTCGAGGCACTTCTTTTTTATCCGACGGCCTCTTATGTGATTGCGGCTGAGGCTCTCTCATGTTAGTATAAGCCCATGTTGCATTGTATTTGTCATTTTAGTCTCATTGCATTCCGTATGCCATTGCCTCGGTTTGCGTGCCGGTGTGCACGCATTTCGAGGCACTTCATTTTCATCCATCGGCCTCTTATGTGAGTGTGGCTGAGGTCCACTCATGTTAGTGTAAGTCCAATTTGTATTGCGTATGCCATTTCATGCCTTAGGATCATTGCCTCGGTTTGCGTGCCCGCGTGCACGCATTTCGAGGCATCTCATTTTTATAGCATTGTGTATGTTAGGATTGCATATTAGTTGCATTTCATGCATATCATGCTCATTGCATCGTGTTCGGGATAGGAGTTAGCCCGGGCACGGGAAACGAGGTACGTTCCGTACTCCGAGTGACGGAACGGATCTCAATTCCCAAGTCACCGACACTCCGGATTACCCATGATGGAGTTAGGTTTTGTTGTAGCATTCATACGCATTCATCCTATATTGAGTTGTGCAATCCGACTCCTCGGCCATCATGCATCGAGATGCGTGATTGGTGGCACGAAGATCGAGGCATGCATATATTTGTGAAATACATTGCTATGCCCCTTTCCTGCTCTCTGTTGCAGCATATCCAGAACCAGCGGTCTTCCTAAGCTTGGCGCGCTTTTCGAGAAACATTGCAAAACAGAGGCTAATTGGGGCATCCCAGTGGATTTCCGCGCAAGGCAGCTCCAACGTACATCATTCATCAGAATCAAGGCAGCCCCTGGCTTGCATGCCAGTTTTACATTTTTCTTATTTAATTTATTAATTAATTAGGAATTTGTATATTATTTGGGACTGTAATATTTTGGACTGTATTATTCTTTCATTTGGGACTGTATATTTATTTGGACCCTCTGCGCGAGGGCATAACTGTAATAAGTGTGGGTGTGTGTGATGTATGTCTTCCAACCCCACGTCTTTCTTCCCTTTTATTTATCTGCTTATGATGGTTAGATATAGGACATATTTCAATTAGCATATAGTATGACAGCATGTTTGCGTCATTCATCTGTTTTGTACGCACCGGGCTCGGCGCATCATACAAACTGCATTCGTATTTCAATTCCTAATTGAATACGTGTTAGTTGTAGCATCATCATATGCCATGTTTAGAATAGCCGAGCCTACTATAGTTTGCATTTTTGCATGTGTTGCATTAGGCATTTCTGTATACTTAGGATCATGCATGATTTCTAATCAGCTTTTGTTTTGGCTTGGAGTACTCGGTAAGTTTTATGCTTTAGCATCCTTGCATGCGTGTGAGTGTTGCCATGAATAGCATGCTTGCCATGAGGCTATTTGCTTATATGATATAACTGCCTGAATGCCTGTGGGTGGAGGTTGTGTTATTTGGATTGGGACAATTCATCAAATGTTTGTTTTAAGCCCACTAGCTAGTGGCAACACCATATTTTCTAAGCCCACCCGAGGGTGGCAAAATCTGCATCTTAAGCCTACCTGCGGGTAGCAAACCGTCTTTCAAAAACAAACATGAAATGTTTTGTTCCAATTCAGACGACTCAGTCTATACTTGTATACTGTGCGCATCACATAGTAACCTAGGCTAATAACCGGAATAAGAACATACAATGTTTTCAAAATAAGATATCATGGTTAGTAGAGGCCGGTCTTTGACCGGGCGAGCGGGGGTGCTCACGAAGTGACCTTCCCCAATCGTACCCAAGTTCCCGAGCCGAGGCAACTTTGGTGATGACGGACACGTGGCCTTTGGCACCGAGTCAGGGTTTCCTAAATTTCCCCATTAAAAAATATTTAGGCGGCGACTCTGTATCTGGCAAAGCAGTCCATGTTTGGCACTTCTTTCAAAAAAATCTGTTTTCAAAACGATTTGCCGGATTTGGACTCTTTGGTTCGAGATTTAGAACCGTGACATTTGAGTCCTTCGAACTGTAGTGACCCAATATCGAACCAGAACGGGGGGGACTCGCACTCCTGCCCCCGGGATGTGTTCGGGGACGTCTACAACTACATAGGGGCCTTTTGCCCCCAGATTTTGCTAAAAGAAGGGAAAATGTTTACCCCGAAGACTACATATTCACCACCATCCCTAACCCTTCGGAAATTATTAATATTTAGAATGCTGATTTTAGCAATGACTTAACATACGTCGAGACGCCTAGCTAAATTGTTGATCGAGCATTCTAGGGATACCTATAGTCTGTCCCCATTTATACTGTCCAAGCAGCGTGGGTTTGTTGTGGTGTGGTACAGTTAGGATGAGAATTTGAGTTTTTTATGCAATATTACTTCTCATGGTTGTTTGACTCACCAATATAGATTTCGTAGAAGAAATTTTTTTTTGTAAGCTAACCACGATGAGTTCTGATCCCTATTTTTTGTACCAAAAGGATGAGACACTAACTTAATTTTTGACTTTTGGGACAAGGATGTAATATTATACTTATAAAACTAGTAAAGTTGGTATTTTATATATATATACTGCAATATATATACTGTGTTATGAATGTAATGCCTTGTTTATTACTTTATAGAATGGTCAATAATGGTAACGGAAGCGAATCAACGGTCAGTGGCACTGAGTCGATAGAAAGAATCATGGAAAGAGTGGTTACCATCTTTTTGCAAGCCTTGCAGACCAACATAAACAATGGGATGCCAGAACAACGAGAAGAGCTGCTAACCATAAAACAATTCCAGGATCTAGAACCCACTACATTGACCAGCGGTCCAGACCTAATGGTAGCAGATGCTTGGGTTAAAGACATGGAAAAGATTTTTTGCACCTTATCCTGCATCGAAAGACAAAAGGTAACTTTCGTCATTTTCACTTTCAAAGATAATGAACAGAAATGGCAGCTTTTTACCCAGGAAAAAGAAGAAATCGTGAATTGGGCAAGGTTCTTGGAAGTATTTTATAAAAAATACTTCCTAGATTCACTGCGGGAACAAAAGGCGTCGGAATTCATACATCTAAAGCAAGGAACAATGATAGTGGCCGAATACGAGAGCAAGTTCACACAACTCGCTCGATTTGCGACATATGTCATTCCCACCGAAGCTCGAAAAGTAAAGAAATTCGAAGCAGGATTGGATACTGAAATCAAAAATAGGCTTGAGGTTTTGAAACTACCAACCTAAGCAGAAGTGGTAGACTGAGCGTACATTACGGAGAAAGGAATTAAAGCCTCACGCTCCAGAGAACCAAACCAAAAGAAGCAATTTTGGGAAAGAGATAACAGAAGATCCGATATTACACCTCCCAAGAGGGTAAATACGGGCACAACTGATTCAGGTAATCAAGGTCCTACTAACTCCAGAGATGACACTATTCTAACTTGTCTTACTTGTGGGAAGGCTCATTGGGGACAATGCCATCAAGATACGAGAGCATACTTTAAATGCAATCAAGTTAGCCATTTGTTAAGGGATTGTCCAAAGCTTACCAATCCTACAGCCGGCCCCTCTATAACAATCAGAAAACTAGCAGAACCTGGAGGAGAGATGAAGGACCAAAAAGGCCAAGGAAGGGCTTTTGCCTTGGTACTTGGAAAACCGGAAGTAACCAAAAACATTATGTCAGGTACACTTTCTGTCTGTGGTCATTTAGCTTATGTTCTCGTTGACTCTAGTTCAACTCATCTTTTGTCGCACCACACTTTGCTGCCAAGTTGGCATCAACACCCGAACCCTTAGGATATATATTGTCTGTGTCTTTTCTTTCTGGTAATTCCGCCCTTAGTGCTGATGTGTACAAATCTTGTGCTATATCCTTAAAAGGCAAAACCTTATATGTGGACTTGATTCCCCTCCGCATTGGTAACTTTGATATATTCTTAGGAATGGATTGACTAGTTGCCAACTATGCCTCTATTGATTGTAAAGCCAAAAAGGTCTCCCTCCGGCTACCAAACCAACTCGAGCTTGTCTTTGATGGAACCAGAATTTCCACCCCTCCTTGTCTTATATCCTCCATGACAGCCCAATGACTTCTTAGAAAGGGTTATTGTAGTTATATTTGTTATGTGATCGATACACAAAAAGAAGCCTCCACCATTGATGCAATCCCCGTGGTTAGAGAATTCTCAGATGTCTTTCCTGAAGATTTACCTAGTATCCTAGTTGACCGAGAAATCGAATTCACCATTGAAACTCAACTTGGTACCCAACCAATATCAAAAGCCCCTTACCGCATGTCAATGACGGAATTGAAATAACTGAAGACTCAACTGCAGGAACTCGTGGACAAAAATTTCATTCGACCTAGTACCTCACCCTGAGGAGCTCCAATACTATTCATAGAGAAAAATGATGGCACGATGAGGTTATGCATTGATTACCAGGAGTTGAACAAAGTCACCATTAAGAATCGGTACCCTCTGCCACGAATCGATGACTTATTCGATCAACTTAAAGGCACCCAAGTATTCTAAAAAATCGACTTGCATTCTGGTTATAATCAACTAAAAATCAAAGTGAAAGCATTGAAAAGACTGCCTTCACAACCCGTTACGGGCACTACGAGTTTCTCATCATGCCATTTGGCGTCACAAATGCTCTAGTGGCTTTCTTGGATTTCATGAACCGAGTGTTCAAACCCTATCTTGATGAGTTCGTCATCGTCTTCATTGATGACATTCTCATATATTCCAAATCATCGGAGCACCATGAGCAATACTTCCGAATAGTCATGCAAACACTACGTGATCATAAACTTTATTCCAAGTTGAAGAAATGCGAATTTTGGATCACTAGTGTACACTTCCTCGGTCACATCATTAACAAGGATGGCATCTCAGTCGACCCCCAAAAAGTTGCAGCAATCGTGGATTGGCCACGACCTACTAATGTGTTAGAAATTCAAAGTTTCTTGGGTCTAGCTGGCTATTACCGATGCTTCATTCAAGATTTCTCGAAGATAGCATCACCCTTGACTCAACTAACTTAGAAGAACGTACCCTTTGAATGGATAGACAAATAAGAACATTGCTTTCAAGAGTTAAAAAACAGACTTGTGCCAGCTCCTATACTAGCATTCCCCGTGGGAACAGATGGGTTCGTCATTTATAGTGATGCCTCATATAATGGTTTGGGTTGCGTTCTTATGCAAAATGAAAAAGTCATCGCTTATGCCTTGTAACAACTAAAGACTCACGAGAAGAACTACCCAACCCATGATCTAGAGTTGGTTGCAATGATTTTTGCCCTCAAGATCTGGCGCCATTATCTCTGTGGTGCAACTTGCGAGATTTACATTGATCACAAGGGTCTTAAATATCTATTTACACAAAAGATCTGAATATGAGGTAACGACGGTGGCTAGAATTTATGAAAGAGTACGATGTAGAGATCCATCGCCATCCAGGTAAAGCTAACATGGTGGCTAACGCACTGAGCCAAAAGATGACTAGAAGTTTGGCGTGCACTCTCGTTTCCCACCAGATCAATGGACTGCTCGCTAACATAATTGTGGAATCCACATTGATTGAAGAAATTAAAGCACGTCAATGTGAAGATAAACTTTTACAGAAAAAGTACCAGGAGTAAAGGAGTACGCCTAATCCTGACTTCACTTAAGCAATGGGATGCTAAAATTTTGAAACCAAATTTGTGTATCCGACCTTCTAAAACTCAAGAAGAAGATATTGGTAGAAGCTCATAACTCGAGGTTTGTGGTCCACCCAGGCAATACGAAGATGTATCATGATTTGAAGGAACAGTACTGGTGAATAGGAATGAAAAGAGACATAACAAGCCATGTCTCCAAATGCCTGCATTGGCAACGGGTTAAAGCAAAACATTAGAGACCTGTAGGAATGCTGCAACCATTCCCTATTCCTGAATAGAAATGGGAGCACATTACTATGGACTTCGTGGTCGGGCAACCACAGTCAGTTTCGGAGAACGATGCAATATGGGTTATAGTAAATCAATTGACGAAGTCGGCGCATTTTCTACCAATCAAAATCACGTACTCCCTTAATAAGTTCGCCGTTTTATACATCAAGGAAATCATTCGTTTGCATGGCATCCCAATTTCAATCATGTCTGACTGAGACCCCCTTTTTGTGTCTTACTTCTGAAACAGATTACAAGAAGCTTTGGGAACCATACTAAAGTTTAGGACTGCTTATCACCCATAAACTGATGGACAATCCGAAAGAACAATCTAGACTTTGGAAGACATGTTACGTGTATGCGTGTTAGACCTCAAAGGTAACTGGGATGAGCACCTACCTTTGGTGGAATTCGCCTATAACAACAGCTACCAAGCAAGCATTGGAATGGTATACGAAGCACTATATGAAATGAGGTGTCGATCACCCTGTGTTGGGCAGAAGTTGGAGACAGGAAGTTATTAGGCCCTGAAATCATGCAAATAATAAGTGATAAAATTCAACTCATCCAATAATGAAATTCGCATTGCCCAGAGCCGCCAGAAAAGCTATGCAGACACAAGGAGACGGGACTTGGAATTTCAAATAGGTGATCATGTTTCTTAAAGATCTCACCAACAAGAGGGGTTATCCGATTTGAAAAGCGAGGAAAGTTAAACCCACGTTACATCGGGCCATTCGAGATACTAGAAAGGATTGGTCCTATGGCATATCGCCTTGCACTGCCACCTGAACTGTCCAATGTCCACAATGTGTTTCACGTTTCAATGCTGCGACGATATCTTCGAGATCCAGAGCATATTGTGGATTATGAGGACCTAAAAGTTCAAGAAGATCTCTCTTATGAAGAACAACCAGCATAGATTCTTGATCGTCGTGATTAAGTTCTCCGAAACAAGACCATACTTCTGGTAAAAGTCTTATTACGAAATCATCGAGTCGAAGAAGCGACTTCGGAAACTGAAAGTCAAATGTGTGTCAAACACCCACACTTCTTCGACAATTAAGGTACGACAAGTTTGAGGACAAACTTCTTTTTAGAGGGAGAGAAATGTGACACCCTAAATATTTAATTGACACCACAACCAATCACGATAATAATAATAATAATAATAATAGTGGTAGTAATAGTAAAATAAAATAATTAATTCTATGATGGTATGCGATAAAGTGTAATTTGATTTACATTATGAGTTATTATGCAATTATTCTATTAACTAGGGTCGATCTTGAATTCAACAAATAGCTGTAGATAAGCTTAAAATGGATAGGCTCATATAGATAAGCTTAAAATGGATAATCTAAAAAACAAAATAAATAAATAAAAAAAAAAGGTGATAAGCTTGGATTGAGGGACTACCACGTGGCCAGCTCGATCCAAGGGTGATGCACCAGCGCCCTATAAATAGGACATGAGGAGGAGGAAATACAATAAGGGTAGTTAGTCCGTGAAGAAGGGTGTTTTCGTGAACTGAAAAGTAAGAGTAAATGGTTAATATTAAGGTGAGTTATATTATACCTTAAGTCATCATAATATATTTTACGTAAGTTTTGAGTTACCATAACTTATTTTACGCAATTTATGTTTTATAAATTATATTGAAATTTCGATTACATTGATAATCTTCGGAACTCTATTTGCTTAAATTGAAACCCACGAGTATGTTTGTTTAAATTTTATAATTATTTGACAACGATTTTGTAAACAATTATTTTTTGTAAGTACTGCCATATGAGTCCCATGCCTTGGGGGACTTAAATAAACTATTGGCTTCTGATTGGTTACCTTGTGACCCTCTATTTGTCATGGATCCATTGACCTCTGTTTTGATTGTCACTCCTGTGACCTTTATTCTGTTCTGTTCTGTACCGTGGTTATTGTTATTTATGTATATAATTTTTGTATTTCAGTTTCTGCCACTTCAATAATTTGTTTATTCAAACTAAGTTATGTTAATGTTTTAATTTAAATAACTATCCATGGTTATTTTGTGTTCCCTATACTCTTGGCATAATATTCCTCACTCTGCTGTGTGCTTATAGCTGTTACCCTTTCAGGTGATGAGATGTAACGAAGACCTTTAACCTCATGTAGTGGGACCTGCACAAGAATTTGATGCCGTTCTGTTATTTTGTTTTTTTTTTTTTTTTTTTCTCTCCCTTTTGTTTTCTTTTTTCTGATAGTCTACCACTGAATAATAAAATAATAAAGGCCCCATGGATGTATTTTCGATCATTAACGAATTAAATTTTCTGTTTAATTATTTTCTTACTTCCATTCTACCTCCGCTTGCGCCATTTAATTTGTTAAGATCAGAATTAATTAGTAAGTTGCAATTCCAGCCCTAAGCCCTTAGGGTTGGGTCGTGACAGAAAGACCAAAAATACACACGAAGTAGGTACCATGTGTCTTTTGATTAAAAACCGGTAAAGTGGGGATTGGTAGTGCTCGATATGCCTACTTGCAGACATCAGCTTAGGAATTACCTAAGCCTTATTTACCACCCCGTATGTTATATTTGAAATTCATTGAGATAATAAGCTTTTCAAAAAGAACATTGCATGTGATTTCAAAAGTATGGAACTTTTGAATTTGGAGCATGGCATGACATTGCATTTGTATATAAGACTGCTTAAACATATATATTTTGTTAAGATCTTCCTACTGAGTTTCGTGTTCCCCTCTAGTGGATTTGTGCAGAAAAATGACGTGGTGATCCCGTCTAGCTGGAGACACGAGAAATCTTTTGAGAGCTCGAGGCTCTTTCTCTTTTCTTTTAATGTTGTTATTTTTGGCAAGCCAAGGGCTTTATATGTATGGGTTTGATAACCATCTTTTGTGTAATCGGGCCTAAGCCTTGGAATTTGTAACCTATAGGGCATTCTTTTGTGTTATTTTGTGTACTATTTATCTCACATGCTATGGATTCAAACTTTAAGAGGATTGAATATGTATTGTATATGGACTCCTTTTGTAAATCTCTGACATGATATGGAATACAAATATAAAAATTTGACCAATTGAATTGAGATTGTTTTGATTGAATGGAATAATTAGAATTATTATTATGTCATTTATTTGGGGGCGTGACAAATTTATGCCATGCATCAAGCTTATTTGTTGTCATGTGTTATTTTGTTATTTATTTAATTTTATTTATTATCTCTCTCTCTCTCTCTCTCTCTCTCTCTCTCTTTGTTGTCTTTTTATTTTCCTTCATTGTTTTTCTCCATATTTTCATTTAATGAGAGTGGGAAAAATGAATAGTCTCTCATATGAGAGATGAATGATCTTTCATTCTCTCTTATATAATATGCTACACACATCTAGCATGTTCTCAACTATAGCTCTCTCCATAGTTGTAACTATTTTGATGAATGTTAGATAATTTGTCTCTCACATGCTTTGCTTACACATCTACAAATTTATATAATTTTTTAGTTTTCTTTTCTTTTCTTTTCTTTTGTCGCACTAGTCATTATTTATGAATAATTTACTATTCAAGTAAATATGATTGAGTCTACTTCCTCATCTATTTTATATCGACTTCATAAATATATATTGATGGCAAACTTCTTATAATACATATCTATTGAGTATTTTAAGAGAATTTGTAGTGTATTTTTTGAATTTTGTGTGCATGTTATGAGATAATTATAGGTTGGAAAATTTTAAAATAAACATGATGCTAATTTCAAGGAAAAAATAAAAAAAATAAAGGTAAGATACACAATCTACGAGAAATTAGAAAAATTAGATTTTGAAATTACCTAAGTAGTCTCATTGATTTTGAAAAATTAGATTTAATATATTATTTGAAAATTAGATTTACGATTATACTCTTATTTTTATTATTATTATTATTATTATTGTGTGTGTGCGCACGCTAGAAAGGTAAGATATACGATATACGAAAATCAAATTTAGGATAAATTTTTATATGAGAATTTTTTTTGTTTGGAAACATTTCAAAAGGAGTAGAAAAACGATTTAAAATATGAGATTCTTTAAACATTCCAAAAACATGTGAGATTCTTCAAATATTTCAATAGGAGTATAAAAAATCCTTAGTAAACTTTGAGTAATTATATAATTTCAAACTGTAATACTTCAATATAATACACAAAAAAACTATTTAGTGTACTTTTTCTAAATGTAACACTCCAATATAATACTTAAAAAAAAAAAACTCCTTAGTGTAACACTCCAATAAAAAAAAAAAAGATATGAGATTCTTCAAACCATTCCAAAAGGAGTACAAAAATTTCTTAGTAAGCTTTGAGTAAATGTATAATTTCATACTGTGAGTGTTACGTTTTGAAAAAGTACATTAAGGAGTTTTTTAGTGTTTTTGTGTGTGTTACTTTGGAGTGTTACGTTTGGGATTACATTAATTAGAGTGTTAGGTTTAGAAAAAGTATACTAAATTTTTTTTTATGTGTTACATTGGAGTGTTACGTTTGAGAAAATTAAACTACGGAGTTTTTTTTTTTTTTTTTTGAGTGTTACATTGTTAGACTTAGAAAAAATACACTAAAGAGTTTTTTAGTGTGTTACATTAGAGTGTTACGCTATTATTTGTAATGTAAGATTTGTTCCAGAAGGAGGGGAAATCCATAACCTTTATAGTGTGGATTACCTAAATTTATAATTTCACATTTAGAGAAATCCACTTTTATCACTAAAAAATTAAACCTAAAATGTGTAAGTGACTATCATTTTGTATAATTTCTACTTTAATGAAACATTTGAGTTTATAAGAAAAAATGGAGGACTAAGCAGTTTACAAAATCACATTTTAAGATTTATTGATGCTTCATCTAAAAAAACAATTGAGAGACTACATTTTCAATTCAAATATGAGTTCAAAAAAATTGACTGATTTGGTATCATTTTCGAATATTGTCTTCCATTTTCAAAAAAATAAATAAAAAAAAATATTGCTTAAAATAGATTTGTGGAACTGTTTCAGAAAAATGTTTATAATTTAAAAAAAAAAAAAAAAAAAACTTAAGTGGTACAAAAGATTTGGTACAAAAGATTGTGTTTTCAAACATTCCTTACATGTCAAAAATGATAAAAACGAAAATCAAAATAAATGGGAAGAAAAAAAAAAAAAAATCAAAAGGGCCTTCCGTTGTACTTTTCAATTATAGTAATTTGTAACAATTTTATGGTTTATCAATGCATATATTGGTTTGTGTCCAACAAGAAGTAAATTTGTTGTTTTGAGTTTCTATTGGGATAGATTTATATATGTCCATGTGACAAATTAATGTATACTTTTTAGTTGCATGTATTTTGAAATTTAATTTATTCATAAATTTGTAACAAATACCGCCTTTAAGTTTGTATTACGTTGAGTTTTTGCATATGCGGCATTAACAAACAATTTTTCGCTTCATTACTAAAAAATCATATTTATATGAAGAGGAAATATTATTTTGCCCCTAAACTATTACGCATTTTTCAATTTGACCCCTATACTTTTATTAATATCAATTTAATACCCGAACTTTAAAAAAAGAAATGTTCAATTTAGCACATGCTGTCACACTCCGTCTATAATTGGATAGAATGTGCTGAGTTGTCCCACCAAACTATCTTTTGGAGGGAATATAAGAGGGTTTTGCTTACAAAACAAGTTATTGTGACGGACGGTTGAACTAGAGCTTTGTTGGGATCAAAATCGCTTTTAGGGTTTTCAAATTCCTTATACGAAATCGAAATCAAAATTCATCATTGTACGAAGGGCACAAACTAACATTGAATCATGGGTTGGATTCAAAGAGAGAAGGGTTGCAAGCAAAGGAATCGACCACAATTTGTCTTTGAAAAGGATTTGTTTAATCGGAATTGTTTTACTTGAATAGTGTAATATTTGATTAGTGCATTAGTTTAATCAGTCTTAAAAGAAACTCATTTTTTATGTAATGCTTATTAAAAATCAATTTACCAAGAATACAGACAAACATTTGTTCTTTTTGTATTTATATATAGATTTGTTGAATTGGAACTGTCTTACAATAATAGTAGTTTAATTCTAATTTTGTTAATTTATTAGTGCAAATAGTTCGTAATAGCATATTTTTTCATTTAAAAAATGCAGAGAAATGATCTTGTTATTTCACAATCAAAATGCATCACGGAGGTTTGGTTAGTTACAATCCTTAGAGGGTTTATAGTGATGGATTTATCAATTATTTTGACGTTTGTAATTCTGATGAAATATAAATTATGGAGTTGGATAATATGGCCAAGGAAGTAGGCTGTAGAGGATGTAATATCTATTACTATAAGGTTAATAATTGTGCTGAGTTAGAGTTGATTAACACTGATGAAGATGTAATGAGGTTGGAGACACTTGTAGATAGAAACAGAGTTGTAGTGGTTTATGTAGGTTGTTTAGAAATGGATGATGTTATAGGTGCCCAAGTTAATCAAGTAGGATCAAGTGCAAAAAGAAGTCAAACAAAAGGACTACTTGTCGATATACAGGTAGCAGAAGAGGAAGATAGTGATGACTATGATCCTAATCCCTCATACTCTTTCTCATTTGACGAGTCTAAGAAATATGAGGATAGTGACTATGGATTTTCTGATGATGGTGCATTGTATGAGGCTAATGTTGACAAAGATCTAGAGTTTGCTGGTATAGGAAATAGTAAGAATGTAATGGAGGAGGCAGTTGATGAGCTACAAAGCCTTGGAAACTCCTCTAATGAGCTAAGAAGTATTGATAGCTTATCTGATGAAGGTGGTAGTTCTCATAGGAGGAAATACCCTGTTTTTAATGTTGAGTTTGATATGCACAATCCTCAATTTAAACTTGGTATGGAGTTCAAGAGTCCTGATATGTTTAGGGATGCTGTGAAGAAGTATACAATTAAGTGGGGCAAACATATAACATTTACCAAGAGTGACAAACAAAAGATTAGGGCAGAGTGCAAACTTGGTTATTCTTGGGTTTGTCATGCTTCATATATAAAAAGTGATGGGTTGTATAGAATCAAAACACTTGTTGATTAGCACACTTGTAATAAGTCTTTTGATGTGGCACATATGACTTCCAAATGGATTGTGAAGAGGTACTTTGAAAGAATTAGGTTAAATCCTACATGGCCAATTCAGTCATTGGCAGACACTATTTCAAGTGAGCACAATGTCAAGGTTGACTTACAAAAAGTGAGAAGGGTAAGAAAGAAGGTGTTGACATTGGTAGAGAGTATTGCAGCTGAGCAATTTGCACTGTTATGGAGTTACATTGAGGTGATTAGGAGTACCAATCCTGACACAACAGTGTGCATAAAGGTGAAACAAATTCCAAAGGTTAATGAATGGAATAATCCAAAGGTTAATGATGAAAGAAATACAGAGTCAAAGTTCAAAGGGTCATACTTGTGTTGGGGTCCATTAAAAAAAGTTTTTATGAATGCTTGAAGGCCAATAATAGGAGTTGATGGATGCCATTCGAAGGGATCACATGGTGGTATTCTTTTGACTGATGTTGGTATAGATGCAAACAATTGCATATTTCCATTTGCCTATGCAATTGTTGAGAACGAGAAGAAGAAAACATGGTCGTGGTTTCTAGAACTGCTAGAACATGATATGAATATTGTAAATTCTCATTGTTATACCTTCATGAGTGATAAACAAAAGGGTTTGATTGATGTAGTGGCTAAGTTGTTCCCATGCTTCACATGGGTTTTGTGTGAGGCATTTGTACAGCAATTTTAAGGGTGAACACAAGAGTTTGGCTCTGAAAGATCTTTTGTGGAAGGCTGGTAGGGCAACTACTGTTCCTGCATTTACCAGAGTGATGAAAGAGATTAAAGAAGTTGATTGCAAGGCATATGCTTGGTTAGTACAAAGACCACCAATTCATTGAAGTAGGAGCCACTTCAACACTTTTCCAAAGTGTGACATTTTACTAAACAATCTATGTGAGTGCTTCCATTCAAGCATCTTGAAAGCTAGGAGTAAACCTGTGGTGACAATGTTAGAGAAGATTAGGTTGTTGTTAATGGAAACAGTTCAAAAAGGAAGAGATGCAATGCAAAGGCACAGTGGCCTATATGTCCTCAGATTTAGAATCAGTTGGAGAAAATGAAAGTGGATGCAGCTGGATAGATTCCTAGATGGAATGGCAATGAGCAATTTGAGGTTGTAGGGCCATATGGTGAGCAATACAAGGTGGATTTGCAAGCTTGGAGTTGTGGCTACAGGAAGTGGGATTTGTCAAGCATTCCATGTGCCCATGTTGTGGCTGCTGCAAATTACTTGGTCCAAGAACCAAGAAAATGTGTTCATCAGCACTACAAGGTGGAGACTTATCTAAAGATTTATGACAACATGTTGAGTCCTATTAATTGTAGAGAAATGTGCCCAAGAACTGAGTATGCAAAGGTGTTGCCACTTGATGTGAAAAAGAGAGTTAGAAGGCCTAAACTAAATAAAAGAAAGGAGATTGAAGCACCAACTGAAAGCACAAAGCTAGGAAGGCAAGGCACTGAAAGGACTTGTAATAATTATATGAAGGTGGAACATAATAGAAGAAGTTGCAAGGTGAAAGAAAGATTCAGCTACATGTAAGAAAGCCAACTTAAAGGGGGCCAACCTCAAGGGAGCCAAGTTGAAGAAAGCCAAGCTTAGAGTCTATTAACTGCAGAAGCAAGTGAGGTCAAGCCACACAGAAGACAGAAGAAACTAGCTGTAAGTGTAGTAATTTTTTTAGTTTTTTAAATAGTAGCTTAACTGTCCTATATTTGATTGTGTTTAATTATAGATAATTCAATCTTACTGCAAGTTAAAAGGAGAGTGGTACAAGAAAGTCAGTCAACTCCATCTCCAATGAGTTCAACCAGCACACCAAAGGAGGGTCAAATAATGTGGAGAGGCAAGCTAGTGTACAATGCTAGTGGCTTTAAAACAACATCCACTGGACAGAAAAAGGAAGCACCTGGAGATTGAATCCACTGCGTAGAAGAAGGAAACATCCATTGCATAGAAGATTGAAGTTCTTTTTTTTTTTGGGGGGGGGGGAAGGGAAGAGGGGGATAGAAGAAGGAAGCATCCACATCACTTTGTCATTGAGGCTTTTTGTACATGTAATGTTTATTTGTTTGGAATGGTTGCCCTGAACTTCTTAACTATATAAAGGTAGTGTTTTGGTTGTCACAAACAATTGTGTGTTTTCAAAACTTGAATGTCAAATTTCTGAATGTTGGTTTTGTGCATGATGCTCTATTTTATGGATGCTGCTCTGATTTGTATGTAAATGTAGCTGGTGTTGGTTTTGGTTACCATTTGATGGATGAATGCCATATGATGCCAATTCAGTAAGTATTGAATGGATGTAATTTATCAATGCTGCCAATTGTGTGTTTTGAAGATTTCAATGACAAATTATCAATGTAACACACAATGCTTCACATAGGTTTTTTATTCATTGATTGCTGCCTAGATTTTGACCTCTACGCTCGAGCGTAACTTCTTGCACTCGAGTAGTCTTTGCAAAGTCTCAGTACTTTTGCAGGTCTACAAAACTACTGGGAGAGTGTATTCTATGCTCGAGCGGTGCTTTCTGCGCTCGAGCAGTCTTGGCTCAAGTGGCCCTTTTTGCGCTCAAGCGTGGGTCTGCTATCTGCAAAACTACTGGGAGTGTGTATTCTACGCTCGAACAGAATAACTTATTGTGTCTGGCCACTCAAGCGACACATCTTGAGCTCGAGCGGATTGTACGTATATCAGTTTGTAAAAGTTACTTTTTACATCACTTTTTCACTTACTCTCTTTCTCTAAACATTTTAAAACCCTAAATCTATAGCTTCTCTTTTTAAAACTTACTCTCTTTCTCTCTCTCTCTCTCTCTATAAATACACCAAGATCTATCCATTTCTCAACCCTACTCCCTTTGTTAAAAAGGTAGAGCTCACCTAGAGTTTCGTTTTGATTTGAATAGAGTTGGATTTCGGCTTCCTTGAGGTTTCTCCACTCTCTCCTTGGTCTTCTAACTTCGAGGTAGGGATTTTCTACACTCATTTATGATTTTTAACCTAACTATTTGTTTTTCATAAACAATCTTATGGTTTTAGAGGATTTTGAACAAACCTATGGTTTTGGTTTAAAATCAAAATAGGGGTTTTAAAATGAATGTATGGAAAATGGTTATGGGGTTGGATATGAGGTTGATTTGTGATAAAATTATTGATTTTGATATTTGGAATGGATTTTGGAATAGAAAAGGGTTTTTACCATAAATGGCTCAAATATTTATTTTGTATAAATAAATGGAATTGATATTGAAAATATGAAATTTGATGGATATTGATATAGATGGTGGAGTTTGATGCGTATTATCACTTACCTTGAAATTTGGAAAGTTTATCTGTATTGGAGATTTTATATCTGTTTTGGGCTATTGGTGGAGGATAGTTATGATTGTTATAGAAATTGAATGAGGATTAGGTGAATTGAAACTAATTTCTCATCCATGTGCATTGAACATTGTTTCTCACTTAATACATTACAAATGTATGGGATTTTGAGAAAAATGGATGAAAGTTGGAAATAAGTGTGTATCACCAAACTAAGTTGGCCTGTGTATCTAGGGTGAAAGTCTCAAAAAATGCGCGTATACATAGGTGCTGATTCCCACGGACGAAATATCCGTAAAATAGAAATAGTAGTGCTTGTATAGGCTATGTTTACATGGGTGTCATTTGACAGTTTCCCGCGGACGAAATATCCGTGAAAGATTGTACCGGTTTAAGAATTTCCCTATTGTTTTCTATTGTAATGGACATGATTTAAGAATTGTGATATAAACTGAGCATGGCATGGTTTTAGGAAAGAAATGTAAAACGTTTTGGCATGGGCATTGCATATGCATTTCACCTTTACATTACATAAATTAGAGTATAATATCCTTCCATTACATAAGACTCAATTGTACAAAAGGGTGACATATGCGAATATACATCTATAAGTCCTAATCTTGAATCTATAGCATGTGATAACAACAAAGATATGAAATATAAGTTAAATAGAAAATAGAAATGCCCTAAAGGCTATAGCTTTCAAAGACTGTGCTTGATTACACCAAGATGGATTTAAATCCAATACAGAATAAGCCCTAGGCTTATACAAATAATATCAACGAGTAAACAAAATGAAGCTCTTTGCTCCATTCCTCCCAAGCTACTGCCTTAGCGAAGGTATTTCACCAATACCTGAAAATGGTTTTTTCCATATAGGGTGAGCCAAAATCCAGTAGAAATAATCCAACACAATATATGAATCTTAACAAAGATATAAAGATGAAATCCATATGCAATGCCCATGCCAAAACGTTTTACATTTCTTTCCCAAAATGATGACATGCTCAGTTTATATCACAATTCTCAAATCATGTCTATTACAATAGAAAACAATGGGGCAGGTACAATCTTTCACAGATATTTCGTCTGCGGGAAATCGTCAAACGGCACTCATGTAAATGTAGCCTATACAAGCGTTACTATTGCCATTTTACGGTATTTCGCCCCCAGAATTCGACACCCATGTATACGCGTGTTTTTCGAGACTTTCACCTTGGATACATAAGCTAACTTAGTTTGGTGATACACACCTTTTTCCAACTTTCACCCATTTTTCTCAAAATCTCATACATTTGCAATGTATTAGGTGAGCAACAATGCTTAATGCACATGGATGAGAAATTAGTTTCAATTTACCTAATCTTCATGCAATTTTTACAACAATCATAACTATCCTCCACCGATAGCCCAAAATAGATATTTCTAAGCAGATATAAAATCTCCAATATAGATAAACTTTCCAAATTTCAAGGTTAGTGATAATATATATCAAACTCCACCATCTATATCAATATCCATTCAATTTTATATTTCCAATATCAATTCCATTTATTTATACAAAATAAATATTTGAGACATTTAGGGTAAAACCCCCTTTCTCTTCCAAAATCCATTCCAAACATCAAAATCAATAATTTCATCACAACTCAACCTCATATCCAACCCCACAACCATTTTCCATGTATCTATTTGAAAAGCCTTATTTTGATTTTAAACCAAAACCCTAGGTTTGTTCTAAATCCTCCAAAACCACAAGATTGTTTATGAAAAATAAATAGCTAGGTTAAAAATCATAAAAGAGTGTAGAAAATCCCTACCTAGAAGCTAGAAGACCAAGGAGAGAGTGGAGAAACCTCAAGGAAGCCGAAATCTAACTTTATTCAGAAGAAAACGAAGCTCTAGGTGAGATTTACATTTTTAACAAAGGGAGTAGGGTGGAGAAATGGGTAGATCTTGGTGTATTTGTAAAGAGAGAGTAAGTTCTAGAGAGAGTTCTAGATTTAGAGTTTTGAAATATTTAGAGAGAGAGAGAGAGTAGGTGAAAAAGTGATGTAAAAAGTGACTTTTACAAATTGATATACGCACAGTTCGCTCGAGCGCAAGATGTGTCACTCAAGTGGCCAGGCACAATAGGTTGTTCCGCTCGAGTGCATGAAGCTTCGCTCAAGCGCAGAATATACGCTCCCAGTAGTTTTTGCAGATAGCAGACCAACGTTTGAGCATAAAAAGGGTCGCTTGAGCCAAGACTGCTCAAGCACAAGAAGCACCGCTCGAGCATAGAATACACTCTCCCAGTAGTTTTGCAGACCTGCAAAAGTACTGAGAGTTTTCAAAGACCGCTCGAACACAAGAAGCTACGCTCGAGCATTGAGGTCAAAATCTGGACAACCAAAGTTTTGAAAAACAAGCTACCAAACCATTTCAAACACAACCAACACATCCAAATAGGCAAACTCAGTGAGGGAAAATAGGAATAAGACCAAAACAACAGTACAAAACCAAAAAGCCTGAATCTAGAATATCAAATAGGACAGGTCTAAACCAAAATCGCTATAATCTTTCCCCCTTAAAGAATTTCATCCTGAAATTATAAATCAAACATCAAAATCATGTTTAAACCGATTAGAACAATGATAATCAATCAATTCCAATACCATGACCCATTCACTGGTCATTCATTCTTATCAACATCATAAACAAGTTTTCAATACTGAATATACAATTCACATTTTCAAAACATATGCAATGTTTATGTTAAATCAACATAACAAAAGTTTTAATACATGCTCAAATATTAACAAATAGGCCCGGCTACTTCTCACAGACTTCTAACTCACGTTCCCAAGTTGCTTCCTCAACTCCATGATGTCGCCACAATACCTTAACCAAGGGAATTGTCTTGCCTTGCAAGACTTGGTCTCGAGTGTCTAAGACCTTTACCGATGACATCGTTTTTTTTATTATTTTTTATTATTAAATGATAATGCTCTGTTTTTGTAAGGGTGAACACAAATTGTTTTTTAAAGGACAAACAAATGGTGTGATGCTCTATTTTTTTTCAGAGTATAACCTTAACACAAAATATGAAATTTTCATTCAAAATGCTTCCCTCATTACATTTCATTCATAATATTTCTCCCATTACATTCATTCATTCATTCATAATAGTCCCCCCCCTAATTACATTCTTTCTTACGCTACATTACAAACTACATTGATAAAATGATGCACCATGAGACAGCCAAGCATATCCATAGCTTTCTCTCTCTTTCATTCCTTGTCTGTAATTGTGCTTCTAACTTATTGACCTTCTTCAACAACCCAGAGATGATTTGCACTGCCTGTGAGCACATAGGTGGGTTTGCCCAAGTGAACTGATTATAACAATTACTAGGACAACTAAGGAACCTCCTACTAGGATTTGCATCAGTCCATGATGTCACCTGATGTCTTCCACAAAAGATGCATCTCACGTCTTCCATGTCACTTGAGCTTCATCTTCCTTCAGTTGAGCTCTATCTTCCCTTATTTCTTGACCCTTTATTTCTCATTCTCTCTCACCCACAAAAATAATGTTCTTTTTTTTTTATTTGGAACTTGCCTGTGTTAAATAGCAGAAGGAAGAGATTGAATATGGCAGGAAAGACTCTTATATTCCCTTCAAAAGATAGTTTAGAGAGATAGCTCAGCACATTCCGTCTAATTGTAAATGAAGTGTGACGGCAATGGCTAAATTGATCAATTTTTTGAAAATTCGGATATTAAATTGATATTAATAAAAGTATGAGGTCAAATTAAAAAACACATAATAATTTGGGAGGTAAAATAATATTTCCTCTTATATGAAATTAAATTACGGGTAAAAAAAAAAAACTAGTGTCAATGAATTTTACATTCCTCCACACCTTATTTGCAATTAAAACCAAGAAATTACATATTAACCCTCTAAAACTTTGTTGTCCTTTGCGAAAAGTTGAATGCTATAATTGCTACTAAAAAATGTGTATTAGACAACAACAACAACGAATAATATAATTGGAAATGAGTGTTAGTCAAAAATAGATCAAATCACAGGCCTCACAATAAGTGGGTTACTTTTTCTTTTATTCTTATCTTTTTGGCTAAGCCAACCACTCGGTTTGATTAATTGGCCACTCTGTACTTTTCTATAGAAGAAGTGACGGAGTTTATCATTAGACTAATGCTACGTATATTGATTAATATATTAATTAATAATATGATATAATTTAAAATATTTTTAATATTTATAATTTATATAATGAATGAAGTCAATAATAATATTATAATTAATATTAATATATTAATTAATACATGTAATATCATTGGTAATTACTGAGCCAACCACTCGATTAGATTAATTGGCCACTCTGTACTTTTCTATAGAAGAAGTTAAGGAGTTTATCATTACTATATAAAAATACTAGCCAACAAAGTATATCTTTAGGATTCTAACATTAGAGACCAACATATAAAGTAATAAAAGTATATCTTTTTTTAATATGTACTACAAAATAATGTTTTATTGGACTTAAAAGTTAGAAAAAAAAAAAACAACGCAAAACCCTATTATTTCTTTCCCTAACTCATAAATGGCAGAAACGTCCACAACATCATTTTTGGCTAAAAAAGTTAAAAAGTCAAAAAGTTGGCTTTTCCCAATTCTCATCTCTCTTTCTGGTTTATCTTTTATCCCATATATTATTTTTTTTTGGTATTATTAATAATTTTACCAAAAAATGTTAATGAGGGTTAGCTTTAATAAATTAATCAACTTAGTTTGAAAATAAAAAAATTTATAAAAAAAACTTAAATTTGAACGCAATTTGAGCCTAGCTTGAGTTTTATTTATTATGTTTAGGTAGGGTTTGGATAAACAAGTTTGAATGATAAGTCAAGCTTGAGTAATTCTAAGTACAAATTAGTTTGTATTGGATAACCTCTCAAGTTAACCTAACTAAACCCGCCCAATTTATCCCCATTAAACATTATCATTTACCTTACGTAGTTAGAAGAAGAAAAAAAAAAATTTAATTCTTATTAATACACTCATAAAAATAAAGGAAAATTAATGAAAGATCTCTACCAAACTTTAAGTAGTATGAGAAATCCAATATATATTTTCTTTTTTTATAAGCTAAAGTCTCTCACCACTAACCCAACCAACTCTTTCTCGTGTTTTCAAGTCTCTTTCTCTCTTCACCCATTGAACTACCCACCTTCCCTACCTCTACACCACTACAGCGTCGCCGATCTCCACCGCATCGCTGTCACTAGTTACTAGTCCGACGACAACCCCTCACCATCGATCTCCCTTTAATGTCTGCTCAGGCCTTAGATTGCACTTTTTCTGAACATTTAAAACCCTACAAGCTGATTCATATACTCCAAGAGCTAAGATTGAAGGTAGTGATCCGAGTTCGAGAAACAAGAGAGCCAAAAGCATAGAAGATCTAAGCTTTTCAGAGAGAGAAACAAGAGAATTGCAGATCTAAGAGTGCTCTGTTTTGGAAGCAAACCAAAACATTGCTCTGTTATGGGTTATTGTGAACAAATACAAGGTTGTATTCAAAAAGTTCAATTTTTGGGGGCTAAATTGAAGCAAGTTTATTTTTGTTGTTTTTTATTTGTGATTTTTAATTTTCTCTGGATTAGATGTATGGATTGAGAAATTAATTAGAATTGTGTTCAAGTGTGATTTTTTGTGTGTTTTTGTGGAATAATTAGCAATTCTCTATGTTTAACATGCGTATAAGTTTGTAATTTTCTCTGGACATGCAAGTGTGTGATGGACAAAGAAAATCAATATAGCATAGAAATTTCAGAGAAATCAAATATGCCAAAGAAATCAACATGCAAGTAAATTTCCCTGATTACATCTGTAGAGAAATTTAAGAGAAAATCAATTGTGCTAGAGAAATCAACATATAAGTAAATTTCTTTGACTACATTTACTAAAAATGTAAATTTCTCTAACTACATTTGTAGATGAATTTTATATGCAAGTTAGATTGCAAGTGTGTGGTAGCCAAAAAAGATCAACATGATGACAGAAAAATTTCAAAAAACATCAAATGTGCTAGAGAAATCAACATGCAAGTGTGTAATGTGTCTAGTGAAAATCAAATGCACAAGAGAGTAAATTTCTCTGACTACATTTCCAGAGAAATTTTATATGCAAGTTAGAAAAGTTTCAAAATTTCTCTGTGTCGGAGTTAAAATTTTTCTGAGTTAAATTTTTTATGTAAAAATATTGAGAGATCTCAATTATTATGAAAATATTGTATTTTATTTATCTTATAAAATTTTAATATCAAGAACTTTAAAAAAATTTCTCTAAAAAATATGTTAAAGAAAATTTAATAAAATTTTATGTTTTTTATATCACATACTTTCTTGCAAAATACTACATACTTATTTTAAGTTACTTAAGATGTGCCTAAGATATAATTTTCCAAATAAGATTATTAATAAGAATTAATTACGTTGGGAATGGATAATGATTCATAAGAACAACTTCTCTCTTGTTCAGAATTGCACTAAACGGTGCTGTTGAGCCATAATGGGCTGAACTTTTAACTCATCAAGATGATTGAAATTATTTATTATGTAGGGTTATTATTTATAGGGAGACTTATTTATAAATCATATTTTAAACACTTATATTATCAGGGCCGGCCCTGAGTTATTAGGGGCCTAAGGCGAATTTTTTAAATTGGTCCCTTCATGTATCATTACCTTAAAAAAAAATTATTTGGATAAAACAAAAAGGATAAAAAGTTATTTCTATTGCATTACAATTTAACAAAATTTAGATAACAAATATACATATATATATATATATATATATAAAATAATTGAACTTTAATTAGTTGAATAGAATCTTTATTTTTTAGCTTACCAATGCTATAAGAACTAAAATTAATTGGGGATAAGGATGAGAATTTTCGACACAACTCAAGCAATATATAAAATTAGTAAGTTAGGGTTGACTGTTTTTCAATATGAATCTAAGTATGACACGACTCAATAATATGAATTATTAGTTATATATTTTAATGTTCACTAAGAGATGCCATGATATTTTTTTAATCTTTTATTTAACTCTATGTAACTGAATAAAAAAGTATGTAAAATAATAATTAAGGCCAATATTTTTTTTTTCATTTAAGATATGTACTTTTTTGTTACCTATTTTAGAGTCAATCTAATAAAAAAATATATAGTAATAAGGTACAATTTTTTTAATTAGAAAAATGCAATTGAATTAAAATCAAACATTCTATGAATAATTTCATTTAGTAGAAATAAATTTTATAAAATTCAACTTATGGGAAAAATTTTAATCTCTTCATACACTTGCTAAATTATTTTTAACTAAAAGTAAAAGTTTTCACATTAAATATCAATTGGACACGAATGAAAATAACACCACACAACAACATGAAAATAAATGAATTGAACTAATATTAAAGTAATTATAAAATAACATGACATGATACACTCCTCTAATTGGGGGCCCTAAATTTTGTTCAAAATTGGGGGCCCGAGGCGACTGCCTTAATGGCCTCACCTCAGGGCCGGCCCTGTATATTATGTTAAGTCCTGTGTAATTTTTTATAGAATTTCAAGTCCTATTAGGATAAGAACGTGTTCCACAAGATTCTATTTGTGAAACGTAACGTGACACGTTACGTTACGTTTATGTAGGTGTCACGTCACGTTACGTTTATGTAATGTCCCATCTGATATGGTTACGTTACGTTACGTTTATGTAGGTGTCACGTTACGTTTTGCAAACTTAATCTATGGTAACATTTAATTTCCTATATAGGAAATTGAGTGTTACCATATATCATATCTATATGAATGTGAATTTCAAAATATACAAACAAGTAACATTTTCACATTTAATTTTAAAAATTAAAAACCTAGTAAGTTTCCGAAACGTAACGTGACACGTTACGTTACGTTTATGTAGGTGTCACGTTACGTTTATGTAATGTCCCATCTGATATGGCCACGTTACGTTACGTTTATGTAGGTGTCACGTTGCGTTTCGCAAATTTAATCTATGATAACATTCAATTTCTTATATATGGTTTTACCATTATTTATGATATTAACAACTAATATTGAGGATAAATGTGTCAACAAATTTCACACAAGACTTATGAGAACATAAATTTTTTCGTAGGACTATATGTAGCATAAGTCTCTCTAATAGGACTTCTAAATAATTTTTTCTTATTTTTATAAAAAATTATTTTGATTAAATATTTATAGTTATTTAATTAAATTATATTTATTTTAACAATAATTATAATTTTAAAAATTAATCATAAATACAAATAAAATCTGATCAAGCAACTGTTGACAGCGGATGAATATGATTTTTATTTAACGAATTCTAGCTGTTGAACGGTTTGAGTGCTGAATAGTCAGTATGAGTTTAGTGTTCGTCCCACTTAGGCCCAACAAACTGTCTAATCTGTTTCTGGACCAGAGAGGAGCTGTTGTCATTATTTTATTTATAAAAATGTTTAACACCCCATTTTCCCTCACTCCTTTGACCATTCTTTTTTTCGATTGGCTATTTTTTTTTTTTTTACTTTTTTTTGTTTGGGTTAATTACACTAATAGTCCCTATAGTTTGGGACTTGTGTTACTTTGATCCCTGACTTTTCAATTGTGACACATTTGACCCTGAATTTTGAATTTTGTTTCAAATAAGGACAATTGAAAATATTATTAGATTTTTCAAGGGTAAAATCGTCAATTTGATAAAATATAAACTAATTTGACAAAAATAAATGTCAAAAAAATATTTTTAATTTTTTTAAAATTATTTTTATCCACCAATGATAAAATTATAAAAAATTAATAAAAATTACATGATTAATTTTTTAAAATTAATTTTACATGATCATTATCCAAACACATAATAAAAATTAATTTGGTAAAAATAAATAAATAAATGTCTAAAAGATTTTTCAATTTTACATAATTTTATTTTTAGTACGTAGAAATAATTTTTAAAAATTCAAAAATATTTGTTTGACATTTATTTTTGTCAAATTAGTTTATATTTTATCAAATTGACAATTTTACACTTGAAAAGTCTAATTACGTATTCAATTGTCCTTATTTGGAACAAAATTCAAAATTCAAGATCAAATATGTCACAATTAAAAAGTCAGAGACCAAAGTGACATAAGCCCCAAACTATAGGGACTATTTGTGTAATTTGCCCTTTTTGTTTTATCTTTCTCTAATCATCACACGTCACGTGTGTGAGGGAAGTTGCGTGGGAATGGTGATTAGATGGGTCTCTATCAACGCTCTTTTATTTATATACAACTTTAGACTAATCGTCCCCAACCCTGTCTTTGTCTGTTGTAATTCCTCATATGTATGTCTTTAATTGTTCTGAGAGCAAGCAAGTGAGAGAAGACTAATGGCAAGGATGAAATGCATGGAGACTCTATACTACACACTGATTCTGCATCTATCGATTGCTCTTGCAATCCAAGCACGTCCTCTCTTGCAGAACCACCATGAAAAACCCAGTTCCAATATCTTTGATACTTCCAAGTATGGTCTTCTTCAACTCAACAATGGCTTGGCTCGAACTCCTCCCATGGGGTATGCTCTTATTCTTTCCTTTTCTTTTCTTTTCATGTCGATTTTCTCTGATTTTTCTGGTCAACCATTCAAATCAAACTTAAATTCTGTCTCGATCAGTTTGATGATTTGTCTATTTCTTTACTGTACTTTCTGGGATTGCTAGATTATTGAATGATTAACGAAATTTCTTAGAACTTGGATTTGGGTTCTGGATAAAATATGTTTTGACTGATTGAGGAAGGAGTTTTTTTTTTTTTTTTTTGGGTGTATACGTTAATTGAATCATGTATGATACTCTGTTTGATTATCCAGTTTTCAAAATTAAATTTTGAATATTCTTATTTATTTATTTATTTTTAGTTAATTTTTTTTTAATATTTTGGTCAATTTTTTTTTAAGATGGATGATGTAATAAAAAGTAAAATATTTGTGAAGAATTCATTAAAAAATTCAACAAATATTACAAAATACAAAAATTCAGTTAATTTTTGTATTTTTTTTTTTGGTTGTATTTATTATTTTTTTTAAAGATTTTTTCATAAATATTTTATTTTTGTGAGTATATCTAGATTAAATGTATTTAAAAAATAAAAAATTTGATGAAAATATTGAAAATTCAGTAAAAATAAAAAAATATGAATTGAAAATGGAAAATTGGATAACCAATCAGAGTTTGCAAATATGCTTGTGTGTTGAATTTCTTTTAGCTATTTAAATTGCTAATGTTTTAGTTTAAAATTCTAGATAGTTTATAGTTGGGTAAATTACACTCACCTAGGATTTGGAAAAAATACAATTGGCTCTACACTTTTGACATAATTACACTGGACATACCTTAAGATGTTAATTATATAACATTTAGGTCTTTTTCCACCAATAATTCATTAGTCGTATGAAAGAAAAAAATGATGTTGTCATCTTTTATCTACTAAAATGTATATTTTATTTTTATTTATTTCAATGTTTACCCACTATGTGCATTAGTTTCAGTCGATTTAGTCTTATTATAAGGAGGTTAGTATAATTATATAAAAAATGTGGGCTAACTTTATTTTTTCTAAACCTCAAGGGAGGTGATGTAATTTCCCCTTATAGTTTTAGATTATTTAATTTGATTGTTCTGTGTGGGGCAGATGGAATAGCTGGAATTTCTTTGCATGCAACATTAATGAAATAGTTATCAAGGAAACAGGTATTGTCTTGCACTTTGTTAGTCTAATGCATGATAGCCAGTGATTTGCTTGCTAGAAATGCAAATGTTTTCCCTTGTAGTTATTTGGAGTCAAATTCGATACTACGAATTTTTTTTGTGCTTACTGGAATGGGTATGGCTAGAGTTGTGGTGCTTCAACCGCCATGGTGCTGTAAAGCATCTGATTGGAAGTTGGTACTTCAAGAATCCAGAAACATGAAAATCAGCCTTTGAATAAACCTATGCACAAAAAAATTTCGTACTTACATGAATCTTCATTTTCTTTGGCTGCAATTTTAGGATCCCTTGCAGATTGTAAATGCATAGCATAAGATGCAGTCAAACTTGCACTTGCTTTGGTTCACTTATTTTTTTGTTTTTTATATATATGCCACTCTAATACTTGTAATTTGCTTCATTTGAATGCGTGAATAGAAATATGTCCTTTCATTTATCCCGTTTTCAAAAACTCAATGTCACAAATACTAACATATGTTCTCCTCTTTGACAGCTGATGCACTTGTCGGAACTGGTTTGGCTGATTTAGGTTATGCTTATGTTAACATAGGTATTCATCCACATGGTCTATTTGTTTTGTTCCCCTTCACAACTTGGTTCTGTTTCATACTAAATAAATTTTTTTCAAATCAGATGATTGCTGGTCGGCTCAAGAACGAAATTCAGAGGTCAATTTAAATCCTACTACATTTAAATCTTACTACTACATTTATGCCATGTTTTCCATCTAGTTTAATTGGTAAAGTCTTTTGGTGGTGGTACTCGAGACTTGGGATCAGGGACGGATCCAGGATTATGACTTTGGGGGGGCCAAAGTACGTTTAACCTCTAACAAATAAAATTTGAAGTTCAATATCAATTTATACTAACATGAAAAGAAATCAATAATGTTACGATAAAATATTGAACTATATATTCCTTGTCAACATAGTTGAGTACCAAAAGATGATTATACAATTGAGAATATTTTTTTGCTCATATTCACTTACAAAAAGTAGCAACTATTTCTACATGCATTTATTTACTAAAATTAGGCATCTTCAATTGAACTCGACGCTCTTTCATAATATCAAAAGCATGGATGATAGAATCTACATCAAACCCTCGAGCAATGTCTTTTTCAATGTACGTAATCAAGTAACTAGCTAGAAAACCATCTTCTATCCTATTGCGCAATTTAGACTTAATGAGTTTCATAGCTGAAAATGCACGTTCTGATGTAGCAGTTGAAACAAGTAAAGTCAACACAAGGCGGATCAATCTATCAATAAGAGGATAACTTGTCGACTTTTTTGTTTTTGCCAACATTTGACACAACTCAGAAATGGTTGACAGCTTCTGAAACTCAGGAAGTATGGAAATATCAAGCTTATAATTTTCCAACTGATATTTCAAATGCAATTTTTCTTGCTCGGAGAAATCCATGGGATAAAATTTATTTGCAAGTTTGCAAATATCCTCAATTTTGAATGATCTATAACCATCCCTAGGATCCAAAGCTGAGCTGAGAACAAGCAATTCCATTACATCTTCCTTAAACCTATTGTTTAATTCTTGTAACTGAGAATCAACTGTAATCATAAAAATATCAACTCGAAAATGATGTTCCATGGTGAGTTGATCTCTTTCAGAATGAGACCGATCTCGGCCTCCTTTATAAGGACAACTCATATCAGGAATCTGTATACCATGATCATTAGAAAATAATTTAATTTTCTCTAACAATGGAACCCATCCATCTTCTCTAAATTTTTGAATAAGTATCTTCGTTGTAGACACCAAATGCATTGCATTTAATATATCTTGAGATTCACTTTGTAAAGCTTGGCAAAGATCATCAGTAATCTCCATGATATCCCTCATAAGATGTAAGATGAAGACAAACTCAAAAGATGTAATGGAATCATAAACTCTATCTGCCTCAGCTCGTTGATTCGATTTGCTTCTATCATTAATTATGTTTCTTAGGACTGCACAAGTAGCACTGAACATGTTTATCAAACTACAAATTGGGGGGGCTACTCTATATAATTTTGAAATTATCTAAAGAAAATTTGGGAGTGCGAACTCCTATAATTTTAAATTATTTTAAAATTTCTAGTATAATATATGATATTTTTCAAATTTTTTGGGGTGCGGCCGCCCCCCCCTAGATCCATCCTTGCTTGGGATTGGAATTGTCAGTCCCACCTTTATAGCTACCCTCTCATTGTGTCCATCACCATTGCACTAAAAAAAGATTTGAACAATATACCTTGCGGTCTATTAGGAAAATATTGTTTCTCTCTTTAAAACATAGTAATGTTTACTTTGGATCTAAAGGCCACTTTTGATATAAATATATTGGTTGTTAAGCTCAGAAATAGTAGAAACTGAACTTTAAAGCCAGGTATCGTAGATAGTGTCGACTTGCAATAAATTTATTTTCATTGTAAATTGGTCTTGCAGGGTCAACTAGCCCCCAATTCAGAAAGTTTTCCATCGGGAATTAAATCTCTGGCTGACTATGTACATGAGAAAGGCCTCAAGCTTGGAATTTATTCTGATGCTGGGTATAATTAATTTCCTAATATTGTGTCAGAGGATTATAAATTAGATCACAATTAAATTATTATCTTGTTTTTATTTCTGAAGTGTTCTATACTGCTGTCCCAATCTGATTTCTCTCTTCTGACTTATTCAACTTAATTTGTAGGATGTATACATGTCAAGTTCGACCTGGATCAATTTACCATGAAAATGATGATGCAGAGCTCTTTGCCTCTTGGGTTAGTTTGTGACATATCTTATCAAATATAAGAAGAAGAAAAAGTCAAGTGTTTTCCTTAGCCCCTGTAGATTAAGGATGCCCTATAATTAAATATCGTGGGTTTGGAATGGTCAAGGGTTTGGAAATTGGATTGAGGGTTTGAGCATAGATAGTGGTCAGAATCATTGAGCTTGGATGCTGTTTTGAATTGGAAATTTAAGGAGATAAGTTGCTGGATTTTCTGGGCTGTAGGGTAAATCTGGAATTTTTTGGACAACAGAGAAATCTTAGAGTTAGAATATAAAGGTTAGTGTTTGGATCAAGGTCTAAGGGTTTTAAGGACTCACTTAAGGTGACAGAAAAGATAGATGTGGTTGTTATTTATGCAGAGGCTTTCTGGAATTTAAACATATAAGAAGAACCTTTGAATCTCATTGAGATTTTCTAGGAATCGCATCTAGAAGGATTCAATGAAGTCTCACCACCACTAAAAATGTAAGCGAAATTTCCAGAAATTTCATTATCTAAACTTGTATCGTTGTCTCTGCAAGCTGACTTTATAAGACTATCTTGCTAGACTAAGAATTTCCTGAAATTCCAACAAGTATTTCAAAGACAAACTAGAACTTGAAGGTATTCCAAATAAGGGAAGGGCACAATAATTCTCATAAACAACCACCTAAATAGTTCGTTCTCTGAATTAAAAAGAAAGTTACCAAATTACCTCCAAATCTGAAAAAAAAAAAATAATAATAATAATAAATAAAAAAATACCCAAATAAATGTGTCTTAAAATTAAATCAGGAATTCATGAATTTAGATGAAAATTCTGCCAGTTTACCACATTATCTATCCATGAGCTTCATTAATTGATATTTTATGATGTGTTATTCAGGGTGTGGATTTTTTGAAGTATGATAACTGTTACAATCTAGGAATCAAACCACAGGAAAGGTTTGGCCCATTTTGGTCTTGTTGAATTTTTAATTCTCATAGATCAGTATCTGTAATATTGACTGTAATGCGGTTCCATAATTCCAGATACCCGCCAATGCGTGATGCTCTAAATGCAACTGGACGTACAATTTTCTATTCCATTTGTGAATGGTAATCTCAGGTTTTTGGTTATGTTGTATAGCTATCTAAGTTCACTTGGTGCACCTTAAGAGCACCCTTTGTCTCTTCTTTTGGGTTTGGCAGGGGTGTCGATGACCCTGCCTTATGGGCTGGCAAGCTTGGAAATAGTTGGCGAACAACAGATGACATCAATGATACATGGGCAAGGTTCTAAATTTCTCAACTTTTAAATCCTTGGGTGGTATAACAAACAAAATCTGTTATGTCTTATTTTTCCCAAATCACAGGCTCTTAATTTTTATTTATTTATTTATATTTTGGAAGAGCATAAACCCTAAGTTGAAAATTTTAAAATACCCATAGTGATTGAATGGTGAAGGTATTTTTGCTATTTGCTAATTATCACCTGACTTGTCACACCCTGATTACGGAGGTCTAGTAAAAGGCATTGAGCCTAATCAACGGCAGTGAATTTTTAGGGGTCAACAAAGTTGAGATACTTTTAAAATCAATCTGGTGATGATAATGACATTAATGGCATCTGCAATGATTAATCATTATAATAGGTTAACTATGGCTATGTACAAACTTCAGGTTTTGGTGTTTTGAACTTCAAAACTCAGGCCTCGCATTTATTATGGAAATGTATGATGTATGATCCATATTTTCACGTTGACTATGGAGTGAGCCATTTGACATCTCATTGCAGATCATGGAGATATTATATACATCAGAATTTGACTGACCCCTTCAAACTTTTACGGAAATTTGGCTGCTTCCAGTATGATGAACATCTAATCAAATGCATTTTTCATTTGAAATTTCTCTCCTTTCAAAAGAATCTGAGTCAGCTAGTTTTCCTCATGAATGTCATTATTTGGTTGTAAGATTGTTTGCTGAGCTTTACTGTACAGTTTGTAAGAAGGGACTGTTGGAGGTAATTGGTTAACAAAAGAGTACTTGTGATGTGCATGCACTCTTGCATTTACATTCATGTGCAGTTCATTTGCCAAATAAATCTTTACACTGACTGAACCTTCCCCCCCCCCCCCCCCCCCCCCCCCCCCCCCCCCCTCTCCCAATTTCTGTTTAGCATGACTGCCATGGCTGATGTTAATGACAAATGGGCAGCCTATGCTGGTCCTGGTGGATGGAATGGTAAGAATGTGATATTTACGAAGAGCTTTTGAGTGTGGGATGGCTATCAGTCTCCACTTGTGTGTATGAATCTGGATTTTCATTCTGCATATCTACCTTTTCTGGCAGATCCGGATATGTTAGAAGTTGGCAATGGGGGTATGACTTACCAGGAGTACCGAGCACATTTTAGCATTTGGGCTTTGATGAAGGTGTGCTCTTTATTAATTACTTGGCTTTTATTCACCTTTTTTCCCCCTTTCTCTTCTATTAGTAGACAACGTAAAGGAGCAGCAACCTAACTACTAGTTCAAGCCTGCTCGAGGGATAGCGTAAATTGATAAAATGCATATGTTACCTCTGACCTTATGGGGCCCTTTTTACCACTTTTTGTTGTAACAACTTCAAATTTTGTTGCTTGAATATGCAGGCTCCTCTTTTGATTGGGTGTGACGTAAGAAACATGACTGCAGAAACATTTGAAATACTAAGCAATACAGAGGTCATCGCTGTGAACCAAGGTAGACTTTTTTGCTTCTCTCTTTGATACTCTGACGCTCTCTTTCTCTGCAAGGAGGAGAAATAGATGGAGGTGTGAGTAGTTTAAGCCAATTTTTTACGGCTTCAGAACTTTGTTTTTATTTACTAGTTCAAAGATAAATTTGCATGTCAAATCAGAGCACACATACTCACCAAACTATGTATACCTACCATATTGAGAAAGCTAAGTAGGATTTTTGCAGACCTACTTGGCATTCAAGGGAGGAAAGTGCAACTTTCCGGAACAGATGATTGCCTTCAGGTACTTCCTTCTTGCACCTCTTTATATCGTCTGTGATGATAGCTACAGCCTATCTCATAGTACCAACGTTAAATCTTTTCCCGATCAATCTATCAGTCCAAGTATGACAGTAAGAATTTGACCAATCATTTTCCCCTGTTCAAATGGGGTATCACAGAAATCATTCTTATAGGATGGTTTTAGATGGAATTATTTCTTGTGTGTTCTGACAAAATATATTCTTTTACAATTGAGTTAATTGTTTTCTTGTTACAAATGGTGTTTTCATTTGATTAGTTGGAGATGTATGTACAAACTAAGAAGAATATGAAAGTGGACATTTCCTTAAGATGAATGAAGGAAACAAGAAGATGGAAAGGGAAGGAACCCATATAGCTGAAGCATCCACTGCTAAGTAGGTCAACCTCTGAGTCCTCAAACTTCATCTCTGCATAGGCCAGTGTGGCTGAAGTACTGGGCCAAAGGAAACAACACTCAACCATCGATAATTCCCAGAAGATGGATATCTTTCCATTTGGGAGATGTAAAACCACAAACAAGGCCAAAGCTTTAAACTCCTTTAGTGGTGTCCGAAGAATTTAAAGTAATTACAAACTACTCCTTAGTGTCATTTTTGTTAAGATAAATCAAATAATTGGAAAACTAGTGTCATGTAAGTACTCCGCCAAAATTAACTCCTGGGGAAGCCAAAGGTGAATATACACTAGATTAATTTAAGAAAGGAATTGATTATTTGCATCATACAAAGTCTGAATTCCTGCTAATTTCATCTTGAGAAAGCACACTCCTTAGAAACAGAAGCCAAGAGGAGTTGGCCAACTGCTAAAGCAAGTGTTCAAATGGTTGCTCTGTTGTCTATTGTTAATGACACTTCTCATTATTAGCACTAGCTTTTCTTGATTCTTTTTGTTTGCTTATGTTGGCTTTCTTTCTTGTTTGCTTCTTTGCTGGAAGGTTATCATCCTTCTCTTCTAGTTGTCTTTCATCACAAATCCACAACTTTTCAACTTTTCGAAATATAGGGGTATTGTGTGAGCTTATGTTATTTTTTTGTTTTTTCTTGGTTTCTTTTCTTTAATTTCTTCTTTTATCAAAGGAAAAAGTGCAAAAGATATCTAACTTAGTTCATTGATTATGATTCTATCTTCAGGTTTGGGCTGGTCCTTTGACTGGACATCGTCTGGCTGTTGTTCTTTGGAATCGATGTTCAGAAGCTGCAACTATTATAGCTGCATGGGATGCACTTGGACTTGAATCCTCTACCACCGTCTCTGTGAGAGATTTGTGGAAGGTAAGAACACTGGACTTCATGGACACCTAAGCAAAAGTATATTAAACGAATCTGGATTTTGTGGCTTAAATTTAGCCTCGGGTGCAGGCTCTACTAAAATCCCTCAAAAATATTGTTCTGAAGATCTTGAATCCCCAAAAGAATCTTTTTGTTGTTCTGCACAACTCGCGAAATGCTCAAATTTTAGTCCATTGCTGCACCACATCCAAGTCCTATTGGACACTACAATATTGTTCCCTATTTGATTAAAAAGACACTTTTTTAAGCTCTTTCTGACTATGCTTCAATCCTTCCAAGGTTTCTTTCAAATCCTTTTGACCACCAGCTGTTAGTTCGAGTAGTACTCCAAAGACTTGAATCAACATTTCTATTTTGCATTTGGATTACATAAGAAATTTTAATCATATGACAAAATGTTAAAGTTTCAGCTAGTTTGTTTGATTACTTTTTTAAGTTTTTGACCTGTCAACCGTTGTTTTATTCTTAATATTTTAACTTGTT
>CM069903.1:142419502-142629594 GCA_036172215.1 Camellia granthamiana | reverse complement strand
TGGCCTTTGGCACCGAGTCAGGGTTTCCTAAATTCCCCAAAAATAAAATATTTAGGTGGCGACTCTGTATCTGGCAAAGCAGTCCATGTTTGGCACTTCTTTCAAAAAAATCTGTTTTCAAAACGATTTGCCAGATTTGGACTCTTTGGTTCAAGATTAAGAACCGTGACATTTGAGTCCTTCGAACTGTAGTAGACCCAATATCGAACCAGAACGGGGGGGACTCGCACTCCTCGCCCCGGGATGCGTTCGGGGACGTCTACAGACTTGATCGTGCCAAGCCAATGCTTGCTAAATTAGTCTAGAAATGTATTTTATTGGAGTTCCAGAACCCCTTTTTTTTTTAGGAAAACAACCAGGAAACACAACCAAAACAACACAAACTAGGCCAACCTTAATAAAGTAGTAATAGCCAAAGGAGGGCAAGAAATCTAGTCTAGGGGGAGGGCATTCCTGAGAGAAGCCTGGGCCACCCAATGCACTGGTTTGTTTCCTGCTCTAGGACTCCAAGAAAATAGCAAGTTCAAACGATCAACAATTTGTTTGATGTCGAAAAAAATAGCACCATTGTCCTACGGAGGATTAAGTTCAAATATACTTGGCTGAATAACAGACTTGTTATCTCCTTCAATTTCCACCCCCGAAAGGTTGCGAGCTAGAGCGAACTGACATGCTAACCGACATGCGAGGGCCTCACCTTGGAGAGAAAAAGAACACAGAGTCTTTTTGACCAAACCATCTAGCAGCCTACCATTCGAATCCCGAAGAATGACAGCAATTGAAGCACGATCTGAGCATTTTTTAATAGCCATTTCATAATTTATCTTAAACTTTCTAGCAGTTGGACGTCTCCAATTGGCTTCCCGTTAATGGTTGCTTCTAAAACTGTGACTTTGATTAGCCCCATGCGAGTTGCTCCTCGCATCAAATTCCTTTTTTGCCATCCATGCTCAATGCAACGTGGAGATCGGATCAACTAGTTTTTGAGAGAAAACAAAATCATTGTGGTCTTTCCAAACAAACCAACAGATCCAGGCAATTAAGCTTAAGAAGATATTACACTCTTTGTTGTCCTTGAAATACTCCATCTTCTTGCAAGACCACTTCAAAATTGATTGAGTCTCTGACCAAGAAACTTTATAACCAAACTCACACCTAAACCACACCAGTCTAACCCAATCCAGACTTTCCTTAAAAAGTTCTATTATGATTTTGTTTGAAAATCATAAATAGATATAATTTTAGTTAATTTTATACATATGTGAATTTAATTCTATTTCATGTTTTTGAACATTTAGTACTTCGGTGATCATCAATGAATATATATAATGTTTGAGATATTGATTCGTAATTATGTTTCAAGTTAAAACAATAAATAACAATACAAATCAAACAATCAAAACAAATCGGCACAACGATTTAATGTGAAAAAAAATCATAATTGGAGACCCTCTAATTGTAATAAAAAATCACAGGTCAAAGTGTCACATCACCCAGGGATTATCTGCATGCGCTAAACAGTTCAGACCCTCAATTTCTTTGATCTAGTTTCACAAGTGCAATGTGAAATATAGATGATAGTCCAAATCTAACAACTTTTATAGAAAATTCATTTTATTATAAATTCTTTGCCAGAATAGACTACTTCACCATATCTCAGAATCACCACCCAATATTGTGGCAAAATTAGAAAATTCGTGACTCATGTCAAGGCCACTGTTCGTCGCAATTAAAGATGTCTCGGTTTGGAACCTTAAGGTCATTAATTAAGCACCCCCACTCACCCGATTGAAAATCGGTCTCTACTAAAATATGATATGAATTTTATATGTTCATATTTCTATTATTCAATAAATCTAAAAATTACTATGGGTAAATTATGCAAATGGCCCATGTAATTTACACAATGTGTCAATTTGGTCCCTTTTGTTTCAATTTCCTCGATTTTGCCCCTTAATTTAACAGATTGTGTCATTTTAGTCCAATAAATAACAGTTGTTAAGTTTGGTGGACGGAAAGTCTACACATTGTGTCAATTTGGTCCACTAAATTGACACATTGTGTAAACTACAGAAATCAAACTGACACATATTTTGACTTTCCATCCACCAAACTTAACAACCGTCATTTATTGTACTAAAATGGCACAATCCGTTAAATTAAGGGGCAACATAGAGCAAATTAAAAAATAGGGACCAAATTGACACATCGTGTAAACTACATGGATTATTTGTATAATTTACCCAATTACTATATGAAATAAACAAGTATAGACTGTGTCATTTATTTTGGAATGATTTAATTTCATGTATTTTTGAAAGAGTTTTGAATAATGTACAATTCAACAGAAATTGAGTTCACAAACATTAAAATCAATTACTCTGTTTGATTTCAGTTTTCAGAATTAACTTTTTAGAAAATTCTACTTTTTTGTTTTCTGTATTTTTTTTTTTATTGAATTTTTTGATATTTTAAGCAATTTTTTAATTTTTAGACACACCTAACATAACTACACTTAAAAGGTATAATATTTGTGAAAAAAATCTTTTAAAAATTCAGTAAATATCAAAAATACGAAAATTCAGTACATTTTTCGTATTTTTGTGTATTTATTAATTTTTAAAAATATTTTTTCAAAAATATTTTACTATTTAGATACATCTAAGTAAGGTGCATCTAAAAAAGTAAAAAAAAAAAAAAATTGCTTAAGATTTTAAAAATATTCACTAAAAAATAAAACGAAAAACAAAAAACTCAATTTCTAAAAAACAACATAACCTCCATCCACCGACATTCATATAGATAAATCAAATAAGCAAATAGCCTCACGGTAAGATGTTAAATATAGTAAGAAAAGCACACACAAGTGGGATGATAAAGTATAAAAACTTATATATTTACCAATGTCTAGCGAATAGTTACAAAACAAAGTTAGAAAATATATATGATCCTAGATACAGAATTCTAATACAATATATACATATACATATACAAAAATGCAACTTAAAATTTAGCTACTAATACATGATGTATGAATCATTTCAAGACAAAGGATAGCGCACAAAATCACATAGAAATTTATTAAACCCACTTATGCAAATGAGCCGAATTTTAATGCATGAAATATGAGTGCAAAACATGGATATGGTGAAAAATAAAACATGATGCTTATTTATAGATTAAAAAAAACAAAAAAAATAAAAACAAATAAATGAAAAGGGATCAAAAGAAGTGGGAGTGAGGAATTTTTACAACACTGAATATTCACAACACCGAATAAAAGACACGAGGTTGGAATTATTACAACAAATGACTATCTAACTTAAACATAAGCTGAATCTAACAAATCAAACAACAACAACAACAACAACAACAACATAATAATAATAATAATAATAATACATATATTTTAGAGAAGTGTGTGTGACGGTTTCATCTACCATCGCACAAAAAACATATATTATTATAGTATAATAATATAATAATATATAACATAATATAATCAATATATTACTATATATTTCTGTTTAACTAGATAGTTAACTATTACATTATTATTTAATATAATCAATATCTTACTATATTATTTACATTATTATTAAAATAAAATAAAAAAACTACATATGTAAAATAGTAAAAAGAAAGTAAAGAAATTACATCTGATAAATCAGCTAACCATTTCTATCATGTTATATTATATATTTAAAGACGAGAAATAAAAATAAAAATAAAAAATAAAATAAATGAGAAAAGTACAAAAACTCACCTTTGGAGCAAAAGATAAATTTTTTGATTATCAAACTTACTTCGTAACACCCTCATGGATATAGAGTATGCTTTGAGTTCTCAACAAGAAGCTGCAAGTTTAATCTTTAATGGAATTTTTGAGTGGTATACATCAATAGATGGAAAGCTTTAAGATTTGTTGAAACAAAAATTATTTTTCAAAATTTTCTCTTCTCAAAATTTTTTCAATATTTTTTCTCCTTTTTTTCCTCTTTTTGAAACAAAAAAATTTTTTCTCAAAATTTTCCCTTTTTTCGTCTCCTTTTTTAAAACAACAAAATGAGAGTATTTATAGAATTCTCAAACACTCAAAACACATGGCTAGCCATGTGGTATTTCCGAACACACATGGCTTGCCATGTGATATCTCAAAACCATGTGGCTTGCCATGTGGTTGTAACACGTCCGCGGGGGACCTCGCTACAGTTCAGGACTCAAATTGTCACGATTCTTAATCTGAACCAAAGAGTCCAAATCCGGCAAATCGTTTTGAGAAAACAGATTTTTAGAAAGAAGTGCCAAACATGGACTGCTTTGCCAGATACAGAGTCGCCACCTAAATATTTTATTTCGGAAAATTTAGGAAACCCTGACTCGTTGCCTAAGGCCACATGTCCGTCATCACCAAAGTTGCCTCAGCTCGGGAACTTGGGTACGATTGGGGAAGGTCACTTCGTGAGCACCCCTGCTCGCCCGATCAAAGATCGGCCTCTACTAACCATGATATCTAGTTTTGAAAACATTATGTGCTCTTATTCCGGTTATTAGCCAAGATTTACTATGTGATGCGCACAGCATACAAGTATAGACTTGGTCGCCTGAATTGGAACAAAACATTTCATGCTTGTTTATTTGAAAGGGGTTTGCTACTCGCAAGTAGGCTTAAAATGCGGACTTTGCCACCCTCAGGTGGGCTTAGAAAAGATGATTTTGCCACTATCTAGTGGGCTTAAAACTCACAGTGAATGAATTGTTCCAATCCAGATAACCCAACCTTCACCCACAGGCATTCAAGCAGTTATATCACATAAGCACATAGCCTCATGGTAAGCATGCTATCATGGCAGTCACTCACACACATATAAGGATGCTAAAGCATAAAACTTACCGAGTACTCCAAGCCAAAATAGAAGCTAATTAGAAATCCATGCATGATCCTAATTATACAGAAATGCCTAATGCAACACATGTAAAAATGCAACTATAGCAGGCTCGGCTATTCTAAACATGGCATATGAGATGCGACAGTTAACAAGTATTCAATTTGGAATTGAAATACAGATGCAGTTAGTATGGTGCGCCGAGCCCGGTGCATGCAAGACAGATGAATGAATGCAAACATGCTATCATACTGTATGCTAATTGAAACATGCCCTAATCTAACCATCATAAGCTGGTAAATAAAAGGGAGAAAGACGTGAGGTTGGAAGACATACATCACACACACGCACACTTATTACAGTTATGCCCTCGCGCAGAGGGTCCGAATAAATAATACAGTCCCAAATAAATTATTACAGTTCGAATAAATACAAAACCCTAATTAATTAACAAATTAATTCTAGGAAAGCAATAAACTAGCATGCAAGCTAGGGACTGCCTCGACTCTGCTCCGGATGATGGATGATGCATGTTTTGAGTTGCCTTGCGCGGAAATCCACTGCGATGCCCCGATTAGTCTCTGTTTGCAATTGTTCTTGGAATGCGTGCCAAGCTCCGGAAGGCTGCTGATTCTTGATTTGCTGCAACAGAGAGCAAGAAAGGGGCATGGCAGTGTATTTTCACATATGTATGCATGCCTCGATCCTCGTGCCACTAATCACGCATCTCGATGCATGATGGCCGAGGAGTCGAATTGCACAACTCAATATGGAATGAATGCACAAGAAAACACAACAAGACCAAGACTCCATCATGGATAATCCGGAGTGTCGGTGACTGGGAATGGAGACACGTTCCGTCACTCGGAGTACGAAACGTCCCTCGTTTTCCCATGCTTGGGCTAACTCCTATCCCAAGCACAGTGCAATATGCATGGCATGCATGAATGCGAGTAAGATACAACCTAACATGCACAATGCTATGAAATCGAATACACGATGCACGAGGTAACATGGCATACACAATGCGCTAACATACGACCTAGCATACACAATGCTATGAAATGGAACGGCATACACAATGCATAATGGACTTACACCAACATGAGTGAACCTCAGCCACACTCACATAGGAGGCCATAAGATGAAAATGAGACACTCGAGATGCGTGCACACGTGCACGCAAACCGAGGACCGATCCTAGGGCACGAATGCCACTCTAACAAGGCATGACAAGGCATGGAGTATGGCATACAAGCATGCAAATTTCAACGCTAAAATATGATGCTAAACAGCCCCGAAACATGGAAACATGGTACCCGATGCATGAGATAAACCCCGAAACTCAAAACTATGCACATGGAATGACTTATATCTATACAAAGCATGCATTATTTGATCATGAAGAATGAAGACAGAATCAAGGCAGTCCCAAAACATGAACTTTCTTAGTTCAAAGCAAGGCCAAAAGGTGCTAGCAAGATGGGCTAAAGTAGCATGCAATTTTGGCTATCAAACATGGATTACATGGCAAGTACATGAAGCAAGTGAGCACGCATTAAACCAGAAAAAATTAGTGAATAAAACATGTGAAAATAGGCCCAAATAACCACTGATAAACAACCATGGCATGCAAAAATGATGAGTTACTTTAGAGGGCCATGCAAGGGATTCTTAAGCACACACAAGATAGACATGTGGCAGAACCAAACCAACTCTGAAAATAAAATATGGTAGTCCCAAAACTCACCAAATTGGCCCTGAAAGGTGGCTAAGAAGCATGCAATATAGGGTCTCTTTGGAAGGCCAAAATGACCATTAAACAAGTCAAGGTGAGAGGGGGTCACCCCCCTCTGATTTGGAGGCTCAAAACAGCATCAAAGCCACTGGAAATTAACTGGATTCCAGTGGCTAGAAGACCAAACAAGGCATGCAACAAGAGCTTAGGTGCAAGGCTCAAAACAAGGGACAATCAAGCATACAAAGAAGCATGAGACCTCAAATAATAAAATGCCCTTAATATAACATGAAGATGATGTCAAAACAAGCTTTTTTACAGTTTATGACAAGTCCCAAAAATGAAGGCAAATAGGGCTAATCTATCATGCAAAAATGGCCCTAAAAGAGAGAATAGAGACAAGGGGCAGCAGCCGGCCCCAAATGGAAAATATCCCTTCAACAAAGTTGAATAGGGGCCCAAAGCAAGGCACTTTACAGTTTATAGCAAGCCACGAAAACAATCACAAATAGGGCTAAACAAGCATGCAAGAAAAAAAAGCCTAAAAGAGGGATAAAGAGACAAGTGGCAATAGGAGACCTCAAACAGAGGAGAGCCCTTCAACAAAGTTAAATAGGGGCTCAAAACAAGGCATTTCACAGTTTATGACCAAGCCCAAAACAACTCACAAATAAGCCTAAAATACTATGCAAAAATAGGCCTAAAAGAGAGTTAAAGAGGCAAGTGATAAGAGGAGACCTCAAACAGAGAAAGGCCCTTAATCAAACATGAAAAAGATCTCAAAATAAGACTATTTCCAGTTTGGGTCGGAGCCCAAAAATGTAAGCATGTATGGCTTAGAAAGCATGCAAAATAGGAACAAAAAAGAAGAAAAATGAGCTTACCCTTGTAGCACAAAGCTCCAGCAGCTTTTGGTTGGGGAAATGGTGCTCCTAACCTCTGAAAATAGCCTCCAAGTGGCTGGAATGAAGTGTGGAGGTGTGGTGCTATGGATTGGTGCAAGAACCTTGGGGTTTTGAGGCTTGGAGTAGAGAGAGGGAGAGAGTTAATGCAAAAGGCTCAAAGCAATTTTTGTAACCCCTCAAATGCAGCTGGAGTTGCTGGTTTTATAGAGGGAGAGAAGGGAAAAGGGGGGGAAAAATGGGGGGGGGGAAACCAATTCAAATTTCCCCCCAAAAGGCAGCCCCCCCGGATACCAAACCTGGGGGAAACAAATTGCACAGCTGGAAAGTACCTGGAGAGAGGATCATAGCCGGCCAGGTTCAGGAGGTTCAGGTGGCCGGCTGGCCACCTCCCCTGGCCGGCCGGCCAAGGGTCAAAAGGGTCAAGTATGATTAGTGGCCGGCCACCCCAAAAAGATGGCCTCCCATGTGTGCACAACACAACTATGTGGTCAAAAACTGGAAGAAATGAACCAGGAGAGAGAAAAACCACTTTTTTAGAGGGGTTCAAAAGGGTCAAGATGAATTGCTGGCCGGCCATGTCATATTGGTGGCCTCCCAGGTGTGTGCAACACAAATATGGGGTTTAGGGCCAAAGAAAGTGGCCTGGGAATGGTCAACATCAGCTTTCTAGCAAGGAGAACGGGCGACGGAGGGTGATGAAGAAATAAAACTGGTTGTCAGAACAATTGCTGGCCTCTCACCCTTCTACAAGCTTCCTAATCATGAAAATAAGGTCCCTGCCAAAAATGAACTGAAACCGATGCAAGACGAAGGTTCGGGGGCCGAAACACGCAGCCCGAGGCCCCGAAAACTGACTGTTAAGCACCGGAGGTGGCGTTTGACCACGAAGTTGGTCTCTTGAGCCACAGTGTCCCTTAGAAGGGAGTAAATAAGACGCATGCCAAAAATCGGACCAAACGAAGGTGGTTGAGCGGTCCCGAACCGAGGCACACGGCCGACGGCTCCGAAAACCGGGAACCGGACTCCGAAATAGGAAAAATGGCCTACGGCCACGAAACGTAGCCCACGGCCACTGAGAGATGATCTACGAGACATCTCCCTCCCTTCGGGAAGAGAAAACAAAGAAAACAGGGCCTGGTTCGCAAACCGAGGCAAAGCACACAAGAGTCCGGAAGTCCGGAGGCAAGGCTCACACAGCCGAGACTCCGCAACCTCAGAACGAGCACAATATGCAATATCACCAAGCGCTCAATCAGTGACGTCTGAGTCTTAAGGTCGGTCAAAAATAGGGTGTCTACAGTGGTATGAGAGCTGATTTTGGAAAACTGCTAAATTTTTCAGAAAAGAAAAAGCTTTGAAAAATATTTTTGAATAGGTCTAAAATAATTTGGCCAAAATGGATGTAAGGTTGGAATTAAAGCCTAAATCTGATTTTTCTGCTGCAAATTCGTAAAATAGTACATTCCAATTTTCATCATCGGGTGTTCAGAAGAAAGCGCCCAAGTTTTAAGGCTAGTCAAAATAAGGTGTTTACACAAAGCCACAAGACAATCTACTAAGAAGACAAAAAGAATTACATAAGAATACCCTCAATTACCTTACGAATCCAAACCCAATGTGCCTCTTCCACAACCATCATCACCTCGGATTTGTCTTACCCAACATTGAATCCACAGCGCTAATATTGAATCCACGATGATGAGCCGCTCCGGAATCCACCAAAATTTCAGGCCCAAGTTCCTTGGAATCCACCGAAGAACACCACTCTCTTTTGTGAATGAAAGAAAACAAAAATACTCCTTCATGATGTTAATATGAAGTTTATAAATCTATTAATCACTCTTAAATCATCAATGTAACACTCAGAAAAATACCCTCCAATATAGAAAATCTTGATAGCTTCGTTCTCCCAAAATTTGAACGGCCTAAACCCTAAAAACAGTGAATGTTGCACTTTCTAGAAAACAGAGCCATAAAGACCGCTCAAATAACCATTTCATCGCTCAAGTTAGCTCACTAAAACATGTGCCCGTCACTCGAACCAAGACTCCACCGCTCAAGCGCATAAAAGATTCTCTTAAAAGTTTAGTCTACTCTACAAAAATACTAGATGATGCTATTCACCGCTTGAGTGCACAAATGACCGCTTGAGCTCGATCTTGTTCATAGTTAGCGAAGTGGCAAATATGAAAAGATCAAGATCACAAACTCCTCTACATAGGCACAATTCGAGTTGGATTCGCATCTCAACACTCACATCCTCACTGAAACAAAAAGAGCGAATAAAATTGCAACTAAAAGAAGTTTTGTCAAACGAGATTATCAATTACAAAAATCTAACAATCTCCCCTTATGGAAATTCTGTGAAAAAACACACCTAATAATGAAAATCCTAATCACCCTAGCCCATTACAGCCAACCAAGATACTATTAATGCCATGATCTGCAAAACAACTATTAGTAACACAAGAATATATGAAAGTAGCAGACATATGACAAGACTATCTTGAAACATGAATAGAACCCTTAAAAATATATATTTCAAAATCTAACAAATAGGCAAGTTTAATGATCCTCCAAAAGGTTCATATACTAATGCAACCACTTATTGGGTTGGGCTTGAAATTCGGCCCATGCCTTCATACAGATTATCAAATGGAGATAAATGCCTTGAAAGTGATAGGAAAATTCCTATCGAGGTGACAATATTTATTTATCAAATGGAGATAAATATTCACTAATACTACGAACACGAAATTTATTCCTGATGTGGAAAAAATAGATATAAATATTCATTAATATTACAAACACAGAATTTATTTTTGATGTGGACCCCTTCATAACTGGGTTTAATTCGAGCCTTATATTACATTCCATTATGTATTCTTAGTATTTTTCTAAAATGTTTGGCTATTAAGTATATACCCAATCATTCCTCACCATGTTGGTGGGCTCCTTGTAGCATAAATACATAAAAGGGGAAAAAAAAATAAAAACATGAGCAAATTTTAAATCATGTTATAGTCTAAAATTGCTTATACAATCACTACTAGACTGTTTATTTATGGACATGATTATAACCTAGATCAAATGCTTGGAAAACAAAAAAAACAAAAAAAAAAGCAAAAAAAACAAAAACAAAACAAAACAAAACAAAAAAAGCAAAAACGAAAACAAAATGTAACAATAGCATAGATTGGGAAATCAAACCAAACCGTGCTAGGAATGCCTACTGCATCATAGGATAGAAGTTATATTTTAAAATCAATTTCATTAACAATGCCTTATCCTAAATTATTTTTACAATCAATGGGAAGAAAATAGATAAATGAAAAGTTGCATCATGCAGCGGTAAGAGTCGAATCCAAACATCACATTTGAAAAAAGGGAGTATCTCATTCACTAGGCCAACCCTTGGTTTTCCTTAGCCAAACTATTTGTCGTACATTACATGCACTCTTTAAAAAATTCAATAACATTATACTAATCACATTTGTCTCATTTTTATTTACTGTCGGTGACTAGATATTAATGGAATTCATGTGGTACTTATTATATTAATGATTATAAGTGTGTCACATTAGATATTAAGCAAAATATGATTCAAAAAATGTAATTACCCTAAATTGTTGTTAAAAATCTACACTAAAAAATCTTTAGTCGGATTCTCTCCAACTTTTTGCTTTCAGTTTATGCTTGCATATGATTTTATTAGCCTTTTCAAGCCAATCTAGTTGGGATGGAAGAGTTTTGCTATGATGCAATTTGTACTTTCCATTTCCCCTTCGTTGTATTTTGTTGTTGAAAAATCTAAATAACCCTCGAGATATTGATTCATGATTATATTTTAATTTAAAACAGTAAATAACAATTCCAATCAAACAATCACGACAAATCGACATAATGATTTAACGTGAAAAAATAAAAAATTGGTCAAAGTCACAAAACAATTCACTAAGAAGATAAAAAGAAATTACACATGAATATCCTCAATTACGTAGTGAATCCACGCTCGAATTGAACCAAATCTAACATACCTCTTCCAACATCATCTTCATCATGGAACTACTTGTGAGAATATATTGTGTATATATGACATTGTGTATATTAGGAATAGGCAACAATTAGGCAAGATTGTGGTGTAAGTAAATAGGAATCTTTGTATTTCGTTTTTCAATCATAGATTTAGGGCTATATAAATGGATAAATGCTTTGTAAATAAACACAAATGAATGTACAAGTTTATTCAGAATCTTACATGGTATCAGAGCCATCTCTGAACCGAAACCCTAGAAGTCGACTCTCTCTTCTTCTTTTGTGTTCGCCTGGTTTGATAGAAGGTCCCGAATCGTCCTTCGTCTGGTCATCTGGTTCATCTCTTTCTCGTTCTCTACCTCGTATATTCCTGAGAACCTTAGCCTTTAGTTCGTGATTTCTCTGGTTCGTGTGATCTGTCGTTGGGCTTATGAAGTTGAATCGCCGCTATTGCTAGACTCATGAGGTGCTGGTGCTTGTCTCTCTGTTTCGACTAGTCCAGTTCTCTTTCTCTCACTGTTATTTGATCATCTTGTGGTATAGTATATCTCTCTCATATAAATTCTGTTTTATTTTTAAAAAAAATTGTTTGTAATATTTGGTTTATTACAATGACGGTCACCAAAATTCAAGCAATCAGATGTAAACCCACTAGTGCCAATTATGCTTATTGGGCTAGTGTCGTGAAGAATTTCCTTCTTGGTCAGAAAAAATGGGGTTATATTTCTGGTTCTGTTCCTCGTCCATTAGACTCGAAACAAGAAGGATATCTGACTTCCTATGACACTTGGGATTATGATAATGCCAAAGATCTGACGTGGTTTCATAATTATGTGGATGACCGCATTGGAATAATGTTTTCCAAATACAGTACTGCCAAGGAGATGTGGGACTATTTATTGGGTGTGTATCAGCAGTCTAACTTTGCTAAACAGTATAAGTTGCAAACAGTTATTTAGAGTGCTTGTCACCAGGATCAATCTATTCAGGACTTCTACATTGAGATGACAGGCCTCTGGGATCAGTTGGCTCTCATGGAACCATCTAGCCTCAAGGCACTAGATGCTTATGTTGAGTTTCGGGAGTAAGGTCGTTTAGTGCAGTTCTTAACGGCTTTCTCCCCTCAATATGAGGCTATCCATGGTGGCATCCTTCATCAGTCTCATCTCCCCTCTGTGGATGCTATTGTTCGTGCGCTCCTCTTCGAGGAAACCCGTCTTAAGACAGCCAGTCAGACTCTATCTCCATCTGTCTTTTTGGTTCCTACTCAGCCTCCTCTGCTGTTGAACCCTCTACCTCAGCTTCAGGTTACTATAAAGCCCAATAAGGGGCCACTAGCCTCTGATGAGTGTGATTTTTGCCATCAAAAAGGCCATTGGAAGTGTAATTGTCCCAAGAAGGACAGTCAATCTGCTCAGTCTTCTCAGCCGTCTCAGCCACAGTTCTGAGGTCCTGCTCCAAGTACTTTTCGCCCTCCTGTTGCGTATACTACATCTGCTCCGACTTCAAATCCTAACTTGGCTTCCTTGAGTGCCCAGATTGCTCAGCTCCAGCATCTCTGGTCCACCTCTTAATCATCTTCATCTGCCTCTGCTCTCACCTCTCTTCATTCAAGTTTGCTTGGGTCCTCTTCAAGTATTTCTTTCTCTGTCTAGCTTTTTTATTCTGGTGCCTCTCATCATATGACTCATCACATTTCCTTACTTCAAAACTGTATTCCCCCTCCCTTTCCTCTTACTATTAATACTGCTAATGGGTCTAGTGTGTCTGTCTTATCTATTGGGTTTGTTTTATCCTTTGCCATGTCTGCTGTTACTATTCCCTATGTTCTTTATGTTCCTCAACTGTTTATTAACTTGCTTTCTATCAATCAGCTTGATGTTTCTAGTTTTGATGTTATCTTTTCTTCTTTTGTCTGTTATGTACAGGATCGGGTGTCCAAGAAGCAGATTAAGACCGGCCGTAGAGTTGAAAATCTCTATGTGGTAGAAATTCTGTATCTTCCTCTGTCTATCTCCCCCGTTGCACTTTCATCTTTTTAGTTAGATTCTCAGTCGAGTCAGTTTTATTTATGGCATTCTCGTTTAGGTCATTTGTCTGTTGACTGTTTGTGGTCTTTAGCTCAGTCAGGATTGTTAGATAAAGTTTCTCCTAGTTAAATTAATGAGTGTCGAGAATGTAAACTTGCTAAAATGACAGTTTTACCTTTTAATAACAGTACTTCTATTTCTACTTCCCCATTTTCTCTCGTACATACTGATGTTCGGAGGCCTTTTCTTGTTCTTACTAAAGGGGGTTCTACATACTATGTGTCCTTTGTTGATGATTGTACCCGCTATACCTGGGTTTATCTTATGGCTCATAAATCTGACTTCTACCAGATATATCATACCTTTCAGTCTATGATCACTATATAGTTTGGGGCCATAATTAAAATACTCCGGTCTAACTTGGGTGGGGAATACTTTAAAACTGAATTCTGTGAATCTTTGGCCAAATTGGGCACCATTCACCAAACCTTCTGTATTGATACCCTTGTCTAAAATGGTCATGCTGAGCGTAAACATCGTCATCTTCTTGAGATAGCTCGATCTCTCATTCTCTCTGCCTCTGTTCCGGCACCATTCTGGGGTGATGCAGTCCTTATTGCTGCTTTTCTTCTTAATCACATGCTGACTCCCCTACTCTCCAGTCAATCCCGTTATGAGGCTCTGTATTTCCAACCTCCCAATTATTCTTTCTTACGTGTCTTTGGGTCTACTTGTTTCGTCTTCTTTCCCTGTAAAGATAGGACCAAACTCAGTGCCTGGTCTGTTTTGTGTGTCTTTTTAGGTTACAATCTTACTCAGAAAGGCTACCGCTGTTACGACCCTGTCTCTCGTCGTCTTTATGTCTCCTGTCATGTTTTCTTTTCTCGAATATCTATCTTACTTTCAGCTTCCCCCTCTCACTGCTCCCATTTCCAAAGTTGATTTGGTTTACATTAACCTATTTCTTTTTGAGGTCCCGTCTGATCAGTACATCTACACTATTCCTTCTGTGGCCATTCCTACTTTTCCGTCTGCATCACCTATGGCTTATTCTCCTATTTCGGCTTCTTTCTCCCCTCCGCTGTTGGTCTATTCTCGTCGCAAGGCTCTCCTACCACTAGTTGTCTTTACTCTTGTTGCTGCTCCTTCTGCTTCTGACGACTATGATCCTGCTGCATACCGATATCCTACTCTTGAGCGTCGTCTTCCAAATAAGTTGGGTTGGTCTAATACATGTTTTTCTACTTCCTATTATACTTTTTTGTCTGTTATTCATTCTTTTTCAGAACTACAGTCTTACACGAAGGCTTGTTAGGATCCTAATTGGGTTCAGGCTATGGAGGATGAGTTGTTTGCCTTGCAGAAGACTAACACTAGGGAGTTGGTTCCTTTGCCTACTGGCAAAAATCTGGTTGGTTGCAAATGGGTCTATAAAGTCAAGACTCATTCTGATGGTTCTCTCAAGCGATACAAAGCTCGCTTGGTTACCAAGGGTTTTTCGTAGGAGTATGGTATTGATTATGAGGAAACATTTGCCCCTGTTGCCAAGATGACTACTGTCCGTACCTTGATTTCTGTTGCTGCTGTTTGACACTGGCCTCTCTATTAGATGGACGTTAAGAATGCTTTTCTTAACGGTTATCTCGCTGAGGAGGTATACATGCATCCTCCCCCTGGCCTTCTTCACTCTTCTGGGCAGGTTTGTCATCTTCGGTGTGCTCTGTATGGTTTGAAGAAATCTCCTCGTGCTTGATATGATCGCTTTCAGACTGCTGTTATCGAGCTTAGGTTTCATCCTTCTGCGTTTGACTCTGCTTTGTTTCTGAGACATACCTCGACTAGTTTTGTTGGTCTCCTACTCTATGTGGATGATATGATCATCACTGGCTCTGACTCTTCTGCTATCTCTGAGGTTAAGAAACATCTCTTTCGCACCTTCAAAATGAAGGATCTGAGTCCATTGTGGTATTTTCTTGGTATTGAGGTTGCTTCTTCTCCAAAGGGCTATTTTCTGTCTTAGGCCAAGTATGCTAATGAGGTTATTCATCGTGTCGGTCTTACTGATACTAAGGTTCCTAATACACTTATTGAGCTTAATGTGAAGCTCAACTCTACTGATGGTGTCCCTCTGAATGATCCCACTTTCTATCGCGAGCTTGTGGGCTGTTTAGTTTATTTGACTGTCACTCACCTTGATCTTGCTTATGCTGTTCATGTGGTTAGTCAGTTCGTTTCTACTCCTCGCTCTACTCATTGGGCTTGGTTTTCTTCACTATCTTTGGGGTACTATCTTTTAGGGCTTACTGTTGTCCTCTACTTCCTCTTTAGACTTGGTGGCCTGTGCTGATTCTGATTGAGCTGGTGATGTTGATGATCAAGTCCACCTCTTGTTTCTGTATGTTTCTTGGCAATTCCTTGATCTCTTGGAAAAATAAGAAACAAACTGTTGTTGCTCACTTTATTACCGAAGCTAAGTACCGTGCCATGGCTTATCCTACTGAGCTTGTTTGGCTTCGTTGTCTTCTTTCTGATTTGGGTGTACCTCAGTCTTCTCCGACCTCTCTCTATTGTGACAACCGCAGTGTTATTCAGATTGCCCACAATACTGTATTCCATGAACGGACAAAACACATTGAGATTGATTGTCATTTTGTCCTCCAACATTTGTAGTCTGGCTTTATCTCACTTCCTTTCGTCTCCTCGGCTTCGCAACTTGCGAACTTCTTCACCAAGACTCACACTACCGCTCGGTTTTAGTTTCTTCTTAGCGAATTCTCAGTGTTTTCTGCTAAAACACCTTAAGTTTGAGCGGTTGTGTGAGAATATATTTTGTATACATGGCATTGTGTTTATATATGGCATTGTGTATATTAGGAATAGGCAAGAATTAGGCAAGATTGTGACATAAGTAAATAGGAATCTTTGTATTTCCTTTTTTAATCATAGATTTAGGGTTATATAAACGGATGAATTCTTTGTAAATCAACACAATTGAATATACAAGTTTATTCAGAATCTTTCACTGTTTTGTCCAACATTGAATCCACAACGTTGATGTCGAATCCACAATGATGAGCCACTCCGAAATCCACCAAAGCTTCAGGCCCAAATTTCTCAGAATCCACCGAAGAACACCTCTCTCTTTATGTGAATAAAAGAACAAACTCAACCCTTGATGTTTAAAACTCTATAATTTGTTGATCAACCGATCATCTTCTATACATCAAGAAAACTCATAAAAAACACCGTCTAATGTAAAACACTTTGTATATTTCTCCTCTCTAAGAATTTGGACTGGATTAAACCCTAAAATTAGCAAACGACGTGCTTTATAGAAAATAGAGTAGCGAAAACTACTCGAGCCACCACTTGGCCAGTTGAGCGGTGTAAGTAAAGGCAATGCAAAACATATAGGACAACTGCTCCAGCGCAAGCTCCACCGCTCGAGAGGTAAAACACGTTTTTTAGAAACTTTGAATGCAGTTCGATCCCCGTACATAGTCAGGAAGATGGTAAATAAGAAATACTTAAAATATGGAATATACAAGCACAATTCATGTTGGATTCACATCTAAGCACTCATAACCTTACTGAAACAAAAGAGCAAATAAAATTACAATTGAAAGGAATTTTGTTAAACTTCTAGATTTTGATCGGACATCTCTAAGGTATGTGTTCATGGGCCTCAAGTTTTTGCTACTTTCTTAAATAATATCCAATACAGCCTTGGTAGAGGAAATGGGATGCAGTTTTGGAGTGATGGGTGGTTAAGGGAGGGAATTGTATTACGAAACACTCATCCAAGACTATACTAGATCAATTCTAATAAGAAAGGGAGAGTGGCAGACTTTATGGTCTCTGTAAGCGAAAGATATGAATGGAAGGTGGAGTTTCGAAGACCATTGATGGCTTGGGAGGAAGAACAGGTCGCTATGATAAACAATCTCTTAATGGGGGTTTCGGGGTTTAATCAAAGGGAGGATGATACAATTAGATGGAAGGCTGTTACCTACGGTTTTTATTCAATGGCATCAATGTATAATTGTATTGATGCTGAGATAGGTTCTCATATAGAAGTACCAAAATTGATTTGGAGGAATGGAGCAATACCATCAGTCAAGTTCTTTGGATGGTTAGCGTGGAGGGGTAAAGTTAAGACCTAGGATAGGCTTGCTAGGTTAGGGATTCTTGACAACCATATTGATGGGTAGTTCAAATTTTGTGGCATTGAAAATGAATCTTCGGAACATGTCTTAATCTGGTGTGAGAAAGTTTGGAGGATCTGGACGTCAATTTGCGATGGTAAGAACTGTCGTAAGTGGTTCCTGGTTCAATGACTATATTGCTTGAATGATGGATGGGTTGGAAATTTAGGAGGAAAAGGAAAATAGTGTGGGAGATTATTCCTTTTACTGTCATATGGGTCAATTTGGAGGTTGAGAAATCAGTGTATATTTGAGAACACCCAACCGAATTGGGAGGAGTTGTTGGATTCAATCAAGTTTTGCATTTTGTTTTCAGCCTCATTGAAATGGAATTGTAGGGGTTTTTCTTTAAATTAGTTACTGAGCATCCAATCAGGCATATCGAGGTGTTTAAGCTGAGGTTGCTGTATTGTAGCATGGCTATTGGTTTTGCTGTTCTGTTTTCTTCCTTTTTTTTCTTCTGGTTGCTTTTGCTTGGCTCCCATTGGAGAGGTCCAGTTGCAGCTATTGTTAACTAACTGGTTTTGGTGATGGTATTGAGGTGTTACAGCGGCTGTATGTTTGCTGTTACGGGCAACCCGTTGCTATTTGGTTTGGTGCTGCTAATATACTACTATTGCTGCTGTGGAAGGGGAGCTTTTCTCTTATTGGTTGCTGTAGTTTACTATGTTTCTCTTTGTTTTTGGTTGTTGTTGGTTAGTCTCTCACCAATCTTGGGTTTGTGCTAGCATATGATTGCGCTATCTCTTCGGTGCCAACCTAGTTGGGATTGTAGAGTTTAGCTATGATGCTTGTTTACACTGCCTTATTTCATTGATGTAAGTTTCTCATCTATTTGGTTCTTCATCAATAAAACTTTCTTTTGTTGATCCAAAAAAAAAAAAAAAATACAAAAATCTAACAGTTGTTGTGTAATGCTTCTTTGGTTTACATCAATAAAAGTTTTATTTTGCTGATTATTTTATTTTATTTTATTTTTTTAACAAAACCTTGTTGTGAACTAGTTTGAAACAATCCATTGAATATTGCTTCTTCTCTTATATATATATCTATCAGCAAGGAAAATTTTATTTGATATATCTGAAACAAAACAAATGATCGATAACATCAATAAGGGTGGAGCCCAGTCTTCCGGCGGAAACATTCAGGTGGCAAATCACATTCAAAGGGGGAAATTCACAGTGTTTTTGTCGATAATTTACCGGCCTCAATGCAGCCAAAAGGCCTGTATGAGCTGTTCACAAAATTTGGGGTCGTCATTGATGTTTACATTCCTCGCAAGAGGAGGCGCTTAGCCGGAACCAGATTCGGCTTCGTTCGGTATAATTGCCCAGTGGCAGCAGAAATGGCCATCCAAAAAGCCCATGATATCTGGTGTGATGACAGAGCTTTGAAGGTCAAGCGCGCTGGCTTCACAAAGAGAGTACGCCCAGTCAGACCACAAGCTGATGTTCCACATCCACCACCAGTGGAATCGCGAAAAAGGTGGCTGCGAGGGGATGTACCCCGCACAAAAGGGTTGTCCTATGTGGAGGTTGTGAAAGGGGGTATAGCAACAAGGGGCAGCTCTCTCTCGGTGACTGCGGACGACACCAACAGTATCGACGACACACACATGGAGCAGTATGGGGTCAAGTTGGGAGGGTGGAGCCCAGTCTTCCGGCGGAAACATTCAGGTGGCAAATCACATTCAAAGGGGGAAATTCACAGTGTTTTTGTCGATAATTTACCGGCCTCAATGCAGCCAAAAGGCCTGTATGAGCTGTTCACAAAATTTGGGGTCGTCATTGATGTTTACATTCCTCGCAAGAGGAGGCGCTTAGCCAGAACCAGATTCGGCTTCGTTCGGTATAATTGCCCAGTGGCAGCAGAAATGGCCATCCAAAAAGCCCATGATATCTGGTGTGATGACAGAGCTTTGAAGGTCAAGCGCGCTGACTTCACAAAGAGAGTACGCCCAGTCCAGACCACAAGCTGATGTTCCACATCCACCACCAGTGGAATCGCGAAAAAGGTGGCTGCGAGGGGATGTACCCCGCACAAAAGGGTTGTCCTATGTGGAGGTTGTGAAAGGGGGTATAGCAACAAGGGGCAGCTCTCTCTCGGTGACTGCGGAGGAGTATGGCAATGGCTGGTTGTATGATAGTGTAATCGTAAAACTCTGGCCTCACTATCACTGCTCTGATCTTGAACAGGAGATGCGTAACAGAGGCTTCATTGAGGTGCAAGTGAAGGAAGGTGGTGGGAGAGTTGCATACCTAGTCTTCTCTTCCCCAGAAGGCAGAACCAGAGGCCTGCTGAATCTTAAGGATTGGGTACACGAATGGTGTGAATCGGTGGTGGAATGGAGGGGGGGGATGATGATAGAGCAAGAGCGGTACGTGGGTCTAAACTGCTATGCTTTACCACCTACTCTTTGGAATAGGGCTAATTTCATAAAGATTGGTGAACTTTGGGGTAAGGTCATGAGCATTCCTGAGAATACACTAAATATGTCATCCTTGGCTTGTGGCAAACTCAGGGTTCTTACGTCCCATATGGAGATGATCAACACCGTCGTTAACCTTGAATGTAGGGGCTTAATTCACTCAATCAGAGTAAGTGAAGAGTCGGGGCCTCCCTGCGATTCTGTTACTGGTATTAGCAGCAAGGCGAGGGATGTTTCTGTTCATGGCATCACCGGCGGTGATCAACTTTCCAACTGTACCAGAGGAAGGGCAGCAGCTGGGAATGACGTGAGGAAACCTCAGAATGGGGTGGCCTATGACAAGGATGGGTCAAGAGCTGCAATCGGGACTGTCAGATTAGAGGTTGCGCCTGAGGGAGTAGATAGCAGTCTGGTGGCTGTATCTGTCGTAGAGGAGACCTGCAGCACTGTAAGAAATAGAGTAGAAGGGGGTCAGTGCACGAGGCTCAAGGGTAGCATGCCTGATACAGCAGCTGGCTGTAATGATAGCATAAGTCAACATGTTGAAGTCACTGTGGGCCAGAGCGTCACGAAGGAAGCAAGCCCACAAGCATGGGCAGTGCGTTGCAGACTCAGGAGAAGGAGTTGAGGCTGGGCTGGGTGCTGTTGGGCTTTTACAAAGCTTAAGTGGCAATGGGCCTCAATGTCCCAGCATTCATTTAGAAGTGGTCCTTGATCAAGCCCAATGTCCTGAGATTCCAGTGTTAACCCCTTTTCCAGCGCAGGTGGTCTCTGAAGGAGGTGCTGTAGGTCTTAAGTTTGACACTCAACTTAAAGCCCCTCAACAGAGGCTTTCCGGGCATGGAAGTAAAGGAAACAGTAGGCCAAAGCAGCGGAAATTAGTGATGAACAAGGGATTTCAAAGGGGGGCTATATTCAGAGCAGCTGCAGCTGCTATTTCTTCTTCAATCTCTCATTCCAGTACCTCAAACAAACAAGCTATGCTGTTAAAAGAGGCTCAAGCTACAATTCAGGTTGGGAAAAGTCTGGGCATTGATTTTGAAGGTTCGGAGGTTGAAATTACGAAGAAGATAATCGAAATGGAGGAGAATGACATGGAGCAGGCTGCTGCTAGGAGTGATGGGGTAGGGGCTTAGCTCCAGATTCTTGGGTGGCTCACGAGTGAAAATAAACCCTTATGAAGATACTTTCTTGGAACATTCGAGGTCTTGGTAGGTCTGAGAAGAAGAGAAGAATCAGAGAAGTTATCAAAGAAAGGAAAGTAGATATGGTATTGTTACAAGAAATAAAACAGGCCAACATTTCAGAACAGATTGTGAAGTCTATCTGGCCCTATGACCTGGTTGATTATATGAGTGTGGCTGCAAATGGGAGTGCTGGAGGCTTGCTGTGTGTGTGGAAGCCTGACGTCTTTTCTCTCCATGCCTGCTGCTGCAACAGGAGCTCTCTCTTATTATCAGGTAAATTATTTAATAGCTTGGAATGTGTGATAGTGAATGTGTATGCACCTAATGATGTGATTGCTAGGCGAAACCTCTGGACCTATTTGCTCAATCTTAAGGCTATGTATCCCAAACCTTGGTGTATAGGGGGGGACTTTAATGAAATCAAATCAATCAGTGAAAGGAAGGGTTGTGTTAGGAGGGATCGGGGCATGGCTGATTTTTGTACCTTCATTAGTAGTCTAGCACTAATTGACATACCTATGCTGAGAAGAAAATTTACTTGGTGTAATTCCGTGGAAGGGGTGCGATGGAGTCGGTTAGATCGGTTTCTTCTTGATCCTGAGTGGATGGTGTGGTTCCGGTACAAAACTTGAGGCCTTCCTAGATCCATCTCTGATCATTGTCCAATTATCCTTATGGAGGATGACAGAAACTGGGGCCCCAAGCCTTTTCGTTTCATCAACGCTTGGGTTTATCATCCATCTTTTCTTAAGGAAGTGAAGACTGTGTGGGAGGGTACTCAGGTAGTTGGTTGGGCAGGTTACAAACTGAAAATCAAGTTGAAGGCCCTTAAGCAATTTCTAAAGCAGTGGAATTTTGAAGTGTTTGGGAAAATGGACCTGAAACTGAAACAAGCTGAAGCGACTCTTCATAATCTAGATTTAATTGCGGAGAGTAGAGATCTGGATGCGGAGGAGGGAAAGAGGCGAAGAGAGGCGAGAGGTGAAGTGTGGAAGCTGCGAAAGATAATGGAACGCATCTGGCTGCAGAAATCAAGATTGAACTGGTCTCTTAAGGGAGATAAAAATACGAAATTCTTCCACATTACAGCTACTACAAGGCAGAATTCCAAAGCCATTGATTCCATGTCCGTGAATGGGGCATTAGTAAAGGAACCTTCTGAGGTTAAGCAAGCTGTGCTTGATCACTTCCGGCAAAGTTTCTCTGAGCAGTGGCAATATCGACCCAAACTTTTAGGCCCCTTTAGGGGAATAGCACAGAGTCAGTTTTTCAGTACCTTGGATGAGGAAATTTCAGAGCTTGAAATTTGGGCAGCAGTGGCAGACTGTGATGGGAATAAGGCGCCTGGGCCGGATGGGTTTAACATGACTTGCTTTCAAAAAGGATGGAAATTTATGAAGCATGATGTGATCAATTTTATCAAGGAATTCTTTGTGAACAGCAGTTTGGTTGGGGGTCTGAATAGCTCATTTATTACTTTGATCCCTAAAACAGACAATCCTCTAGGCATTCAAGATTACAGACCTATCAGTCTTATAAATTCTTCCTACAAAATTTTATCCAAGGTGCTTGCTAATAGATTGAAAAAGGTGCTTCCTACTGTTATAGATAACGTTCAATCTGCTTTTTTAAGGGGCCGAAATATCCTGGATGGTGTCTTGATAGCCAATGAGGTGGTGGATTGGTGGAAAAAATCAAGAAGGAAGGGACTGATTTTAAAGTTAGACTTCCAAAAAGCATATGACTCAGTCAATTGGGCATATCTCCTTCACATGCTCTCGAACTTTGGGTTTGGTGCTAAGTGGGTGACTTGGATTCACTCCTGCCTGTCCTCATCCAGAATCTCTGTGTTGGTTAACGGCTCACCCACTAATGAATTCTGCCCTCAAAAAGGGCTTCGTCAAGGTGATCCATTATCACCTTTCTTATACACTGTGGTGGCTGAGGGTTTGAATCTACTCCTTGCAAGAGCAAAAACGCTGGGTCTAATCAAAGGAGTAATAATTGGGTCAAATGACATCAACATCTCCCATCTCCAATTTGCGGATGACACAATCATTTTTTGTGAAGCTGAGTGGTCTGAAGTACTAATGGTCAAGAGAATTCTTCGGTGCTTTGAGATCATATCTGGGTTGAAGATCAATTTTCTCAAGAGTGGGGTCTGTGGAGTTGGGTTGTCAGAGGAATGTGTGCAAAGCTTTGCTACAAGACTGCACTGTTCATATTTGAAGACTCCATTCAAGTATCTAGGCTTGCCTCTTGGGGCCAATCCATCTAGGAGGGCCACATGGAAACCTGTGGTGGACAACTTTAAGAAGAAATTGTCCGGATGGAAGAGGAGGCTCCTGTCTTTTGCGGGACGAATCACATTAATCAAATCTGTCCTATCTTCACTTCCTGTTTACTATATGTCCCTTTTTAGGTTACCTAGGGGGGTAGCAAAAGAACTAGACAAGATCCAAGCAGCTTTTTTGTGGGGTGATTCGGAGGTGAAAAGGAAAATTCATTTAATAAAATGGAAGGAGTTAACCATGGATAAGAAACAAGGTGGATTGGGAATAAGAAACTTACAAATCTTGAATAATGGCCTACTTGCTAAGTGGTGGTGGAGGTTTGGCAAGGAAGACAGTTCATTATGGAAACAGGTCATCTGCAGCAAATATTCATCCGTAGGGGGTAGATGGTTCCGATTTCAGGTGGAGGCAAATCACATCTCAAGAGTTTGGAGTGACATTATCTCTGTTAGTGGGTCTAATAGCAGCTTGGTAAATTATTATTTGGCAAATATTGAAATCAAGATTGGAAATGGGGACAGAATCAGTTTCTGGGTGGATAACTGGATGGGAACCAGGTGTCTGAAGTCACAATTTCCTAGACTTTTCTATTTATCCGAGGATAGAGGCATCACACTGAATATGCAGATGAATAGATCTCGTCAGCACAACAACTGGGATCTCAAATTCAGACGGCCCTTATTAGCTTGGGAGGAAGAGGAACTTCAGCGTTTAAAGGTTGCCTTAGGTGAGGGCCCTACATTGAGATTGGACTCACTAGATACGCTATGGTGGAACTCTGATGGCATGGGTACGTTTAGTGTCCATAGTGCTGTCACATGGTGTGAATCTCTCTTTGGCCCTAATCTGGAAATTCCTAACCTAATATGGCACAACCCTTCCCCTCCTAAAGCCCAATTCTTCTCTTGGTTGGCTTGGAAAGGGAAGTTAAAGACATCTGCTCACTTATGTAGGCTTGGTATTGTTAGTGCAACAGTAAACTCTGCCTGTGTGTTTTGCCAAAATGAGGTTGAAGCAGTTGATCACGTCCTATTACTATGCCCTTTTGTTTGGAAAGTTTGGTCCCATCTAATTAAGTGGTGGGGTTTGCATTGGGTTACCCCTAGCTCAGTGGTCATGCTAATGCAATGGTGGTTGGGGTGGAAGTTTAGAAAAAAGGAAAAGCAAATCTGGAGAGCTATCCTGTGTGCTAGCCTTTGGTCGATTTGGAAGTGTAGGAATGACTATCTATTCAATGGGTTGCAAATGCCCTGGGACGATCTCTGTGACCTTATTAAAGTTAGAGTGGCACATTGGATGAAAGCTCATACAATTGGCCAAGGCTACACAGTGACTGACTATATGTATAATATTCAGCAAGTTAGAAGATGTTTGTAATGTCTTGGCAGGGTACTGTAGTGGTTGTGCACTGTCGGGGTGTGGTGTATTACACTGTGATGGAGTCTGAGTGCTATGCTGAGTTATTGTTCTGAAGTTTGCTGTTGAAGTATAGCTGGGAGTGGTGTTGAAGAATCTGCTAGAGTGTTGTTGGGGCCAGTGTTCAGTATGCTGGTATTATTCCACTGCTCTCTGTCATGTTTTGGGATGGATTGCACTGCTAGCCTGTTATATTGGTCTGTGTTGGTCTGGTGTGTTTGCTGCTGGTGTGTGCCCAGCTTTTCCCCTCCAGATTTTCCCTTCCAGATCTGAATTGTGCATTGGGGGAGGTTGGGCTAGCCAGGTGATTTTGGAATGTGCTCTTCAGCTTTGGTGCATCATCCAAATCCATGTTATTCTTGGTAACAGGGCTCTACTTCTAATCTTAGTGGTGTGTTGCTGTGCTTTGCCAAAGGTCATCATCCAGTTCCATACTACTCTTGGCAATAGATATTGCTTTTAATATGTAGCAGATCAAGAGATGTATGAAGTGATGGGTTCTAGTGTTTATAGTAGAGTTGTTGAGTTGCTGTGCAGCGAATTGTGGGGTGAAGTAGTGGGATGGGTCTGCTTAGTTTGCTTATTTTCTGCAGCTGGAATTCTGAGGTGGAGAGTGGTGTGCTGCAGCGAAGTTCCTGAGGTTGGATTGGTGTGCTGGTAGTGTTGGAGAGTTGCTCTTGATTGTATTCCTTGGGGGTAATCTGGTGAGTATTCTGCTTTTGAGTAATCTGGTGAGTAATGGTTGCTGTGGTAATCTGGGAGGTTGCTCGAATTGTTGGAGCTGTTGGAGTGCATTGTCATGATGTTATGCAAAGCCACAAATCAGTAGCTTCGTGGGGTACCAGCTGAATCTGTTTTGTCTTGTTTAGTGTGGGGTTTTCCTTTCTTGTATTGTTTTTCCCTTCCTCTCTTTTTGGTTCTTTTGATTGGCTCCTCACCAATCTCGGGTTAAGTGCTAGCAAAGGATTGCGCTTCCTTATCGGTGCCAACCTAGTTGGGATTGGTAAGGGTAGTTATGATGCTCTTTGCACTTCCCTTCTTTATTGATGTAAGCTTTCGCATGTATCTTGCTTTCTTCATCAATAAAGTTTCTTTTGCTGATCAAAAAAAAATAAAAAATAAAAAATAAAAAATAAAAAAATAAAAAATAAAAGGTCAAGGCAAGGAACATCATGGCCCAAGCTCACATATCCCTACTAGATTAGCACCTGCAAGCAGGCAAAACACATGCCACCATCAGAACCACTACATCCAACAGATTTGCCAAGGTGACGTAAAAAATAAAAGATAAAAATGAATACATTGAATACTTCTTTGGTAAAATCAAATATAAATAAGAAAATTTGAAGTGCTAGGGTTTATATATTCAAGATCAATAAAAATGTCGGCAATAGGTAGAGTGAAATCTAAGTCTGCTCAGCAAATAATTTGGACAAGAAACTCTAATCTTCATGTGCATTGATAAGCTCACTGGTCATTGCTCAATTGAATTAAATGAACAAACTCATATTAAAAGACACAAAACCAACCTAGCATTGTCTCCTTTCTAGCTTAAGATCACCAGTTGTGGTTTGTTTAAGTTGCTTTTAAAATGGGCATAGCTTGTTTGAAAGCACTTTTCAATATCACTTGTTGCACAGAGGTATGAGATTTGGGGATAGGAGAGAAGAGATATACTATTAGAATTATGTAGACTACTTTTTTTAATGTAAAGATAGGAAGTTGCATAAAAATAAGATGCCACTATTTTAAGTGACCATGACCTTAGACCAAATTTTATCACATCTCTACAGAGACATTTAAATGGATTAGTAAGAGAGTAAAATCAAAAGTTAAGAAAGGCGATAGCGAAAGAAATGAAGATGACCATAAGAGCAACCCCATTTGTCGCTCTCAAAATTATAATTTGGCATTTTTTTTTAAACAATATTGCTTTAATGGTATAAATGTCATTTTGGTAGATACGATTTTTTTTTTATTTATTTATATGTTGGATGTTTCACATCTAAATTATTGAATTAAAACTTTTTGTTGAACGAGCTGAATTGACACAAACAAAATTGCCGACAATATCATCTTTTGACAAGTCATATGAGAGTTTCTTGGGTGAAATTATTATAATTTGACAATAACAATTAACAGTTCACTGGTGTTGCTTTAATTTTTGTATTAAGAGTGTATAAAAAATCATATTTGAAACATGTAAAAGTTACCTTAAAATTTTGACCTTTTTTAATAATTTGTTTTTTCTTTGCTTATTTATTGGCAGTATAATGAACTTTCATTAGCATCACTCACACTCCTGATCAAAGTAAAGGAAAGAACCAAATAGAAAAGCTAAGTACACCATTTTTATCCAATAAAAAAGAATACAAAAATATAAATGGAAAATTTTTATGGTACACATCCCTTTTGGTGTGTATACCGTATGTCCTCAAGTACGATCTTTATAGTATTTGATTTTGATTTGTTGGAGTGTTAATTATAACTTAGTTGTACATTGCAGTATTAGTTACGATCAAGGTTTTGAAATGCGGTCACATTCGTTGTAACGGATGCGGTGGCATGGTTACAGTTGCAGGATATAAAGGTCGTAGCGTAACAGTTGCGGTAACTGAAATCGTGATTTTTTTAAAAAATTTTTGCTCAATTTGAAAAAAAACTTACCGATACGTTTTTTTTTTTTTTTTTTTTCTTTCCAGAATCACATTTATTGGGGTTTAGAATGAATTTTGATCAATTTTTGTTAATTTTTAAGTATGATCCAATATATTTTATATTTTTAAATTTCTATAAAAGAAAGTTTTTACATTTTATTTCAATAGTTAATGACTTTAAAAATAATTAATTTTAAATGTCTACAAATTATTTTTGACCAATACCTGAACTAACTAAATAAAAAATATTCACAATTATTAAATGAAATGATTATAAAAGTAAAAATTGTGCCATAAACAAAAAAAATAGGCATATCGGTAAGTATTTGTTCTTTTTTTTAAGTTTTTTTTTTATTTAAATGAAGTTGTTTAGAATATTGTAAAAATGTGTAACAGTGTATAACGGACCGCTGCAATATTGCTACGGCCGTTATGTAACACTGAAATGACCGTTACATATGTGAATTTTTGTCACACCATTATAGCGGTTGTAATAGGTGGCGGTAACTATCACAACCGTTATGTAACGGTATTACGTAATGGTTACGGCCGCTTTCTAAAACCTTATTTATGACTTATGATATTACTTATGACATTATTTGAGTTATAATTCAAGAGCTCTTTAGTTAATACTTTATGAAATGTTTTACTATAATTTTTTATTTTTTAGTTATGACATTTGTGACAATCAATCTGACAAATGTCATAATTTGCATATGGTACACACCTTTTAAAAAGTATGTACCATAACATTACCCTAAAAGTAATGACATACAAACAAAACATATAGATATTTTGTATACAAAATAATATAACTGCATTATTATGACTTATTATTTTAAGATAAAATGTCCATTAAATTGATATTTAATTACAAAAATACTACAGATATTTTACTGGTAAATAATTTCATCAAAATTTTTGTAAAAAAATATATGACTATGTAACAATTGAAAAAACTACCATTTAAGTAAAAGGAGAGGCTTCTCCAACTGGGAACCCAACTACAGGGTGCCATTATATTGATAATTTGATCCGTTCAATATTTTAGGCTAGTTGAGCATTTCATTTTTGTAAAAAAATTATAGTGGTTGAATATAAATAACCACCTTATTAGATCATATTTGCGTGAATAATTTATTTTTAAATCATATTTACTGTTGACACAAATGTGATCTAATCAAGTGGTTATCGATATTCAATCAAAGTAATTTTTTGTAGGAATGAAATATTTAACGAACTCTACATATTGAACGATTCGAATTATCGATGTAGGCTCTGTGATAGACTTACAGAGACCTAATAATACATTCCAATCCAATGTAAATTGGAGAGAAACCTCTCCCTAAATAAAAATCTCAATACTAACTTTTGATTATTTAATTCGCAAGAATAATTATGTACCTACAAGGTCGAGAAAAAGCCATTCTTGTTGCTTTGGTTTCTTTTCAGAGGATCAAATTCTCAGACAATTCTAACCTACATGGGAAAGGATCACAACCGTAACTTTTGTCTCCCCAACTTAAAAGCAACAATTCAGATCCTTCAACGGCACAGACAAACATATGTAAACCTAGAATTGGGGAGCGTGCTCTCTCAATACTATGTTGTGACACTTCATAATTTTATTTTGATAATTTAAACTATTCATATTATATAATTTGTTTGATTTATATAAAAAATAAATTTAATCGGACATGTGTAATTTCATGACCAGATTATAATTGTTTTTTAAACAATTATTAAAATCATACTAAATATTTATTTTATTTAAACATAAATGTGGTCTTATTATAAGTTACAGCTATTTAGTTGACCTGATTTTTTACATAGATAATTTACTCGATAAATCGTATAATATGAATAATTCAAATTATCAAAATATATTTGGGACACGACGAGCTCATAACACTCACCCCAGGTTCGTAAACCTCATCTTCAGTCAACCAAATCCCCACATCAATGCCGCACGCGAACTCATTTCCAAATTCTATTCAAAATCTTTATAATTTTAAATTCTTGTATTTTGATATTTTCACTATATGGTAAAGTCGGAGTGCATTGAAACAAAAGAGAAAATTTTTGAAGGCAACGGCCTTAAAGTGCATTCAGAATGAAGGGATAGAAATTTTTAAGTCGAGGAACTCTAAGTGGGTGCACTCAATGGAAAGAAAGGGGGTAGAAATTTTGAACATAGGGATCCCCGCCAAAGATCTCTCCACGAAAAAATTTCTTGTTAGAATCTCAAGTGATTTAACTTTGTAAGAAGAGTGGTAATCAAAAGACTTATCACTTAAGAAGTTGAAGGGTCAAATTTTATGAAAGTTAAACATATTAAATCTTGGGATTACTGGAGGTTTATCCGGTTGTTATCTTTAATATTTCAAAATTAGTTGAGATATACGTAAATTAATCCGAACACCACCCGGTTATAAAATAAAATAAAAATAAAAATAAAAAATAAAAAAAGTATTTAATATCTAGGTAAACTATCATGAAATATATATATATGAATTACAGTCATTTTAAGTGTGACTTCGATACACAAATTTTAAATCTATACTGTACTCTTCACTTTTGAAGGTTTTTTCAAAAGTTAGAGTTGCTCTAAGGCAAGGGTCACAATTAGTCATGCTGATGTATCTTGAACGGAAAATATGATACTTACTTCATCGTCTCTAACTCGTCCTCCCAAATACTAGCCTTCCAATAGGGAAATTATAAGAATATTACTGTGAAAAGTAATTCAATCAAGATGAGGAAAATAAAATAAAGAAGCAGGCTAACCACCAATATCTAAACATATACAAGAATTCTATCATTTCATAGACTATGACAGTAATTAAAGTACTACTCAAAGAAACCAACAATTCCAATAATCTCATGCATACTTGTCTTATTTAACTAGATTCGTAATATGGACAAATAAAAGATATATTAATCCTAAAAATTTAACTAAAATAAGAGGCATTTTAATTTGATATGTTGTACAAAGAAGATATAAAAGTGGGAGGAAGAGGCGGAGGTGGTGGCGGTGGTGGTGGTGCTGCAGCAATCGAAACCACCCCGGAAGAAAGTAAACCCAAATGAGAAGAAGGAATAATATTACTTTCCCTATACTTGTATTTCAGTGTCTCAGCCCTTACTACATTAAGTTCAGCTTGTAAAGACTGAACTTCTTGTTGCAAATCCGATATCACACCCATGCACCCATAAACTGGATCTCTAAGTCTCACATTAGCTTCATAAACAAGACTATTCGCTGCATCGGCTCTGAGACTCTCTGGGACCTCCTGGTTTAAATTAACCGCGAAAAAAAGAAAAAGAAAAAGAAAAAAAGGTGATCGAGTAATGTCAGTTAAAAACGAAAACTAGATTATCATTTAATGCCGAAAAAGATAACCATGATTATGAGGAATTAGGGTTTTACTTTACCATCAACATCTTTGAAACATTGCTTGCACCAAAGACTTTGTGAACAGAAGCAAACTTTAGGGGTTCATGTGGGGAGAAATATGGAGAGAAGGGGCACTCTTGGGCGCACCTTCGCCTCAATAGCTTACAGGCAGCGCAAGGGGTGATGGTGTTTAGGGTTCCTCCAGGAGTCCCCACCATATATCCTCTTCCGATTTGTGAAGAAGCATCAGATTCTCTTTTGATCTTCTTGCCTATCTCATCAAATCTCTCCCTAAGAAGAGCCACAAGTTAGTGAGTTTAAAAGTTCAATAGATTTGATCTATTAAAAGAAATATCAGCTGATGTATAAGAATTTTGGACATATGATACTGCTACTCACTTTGCAGCATTATAGTTCAAAAGTAGTCCTTACATGATGGAAACACAAGTACATAACATAGAGTGGAAATTAACTATGGTTTCAGTTTTTTCTACCTTAATTTTTTGGGTGGATGAGAGAGAGAGAGAGAGAGAGAGAGAGAGAGAGAGAGAGAGAACACTGTTATTAGTTACCTTCCTCTGGACATTCAGGCATAATATCTGTTATGTGATGCTGGAGTTGTAGAGAGAGAGAGAGAGAGAGAGAGAAAGAGGCGCTTTGAATAAGAGAGAAAGAAATATGAGGGGTTAATAACCAGTGCTTAAAAGGCAAGGTACTAAAAAAAATTATAATTTTTTTTTAAAAAAAAAGAAAAGAAGATCAAGCTCAATAAAAACAAATAGACAAAAGGGATATTAGAAGTAGTATTGTTTTTGTTTATTTTGTTGGTGGTTGATTAAATTAAGGGAATAGTTTGCAGAGAAGCCAGTGTGAAATAAGAGATCAAGCTGAGCAACAATGGTAGAAAGGGTTAGTACTAGAGAGATAGATTGTGATATACCAATGGATGTTTAAGGGGTTGTTTGGGATGACTTAAATAAGTGTATTTTTTGTCTTTTTACGAAAAAATGTGCAGAAAAGTAGAGAGGTGATGTGATGAAAAAAAAATTAAAAAATAAATTATTTGAAGCATGCCAAACTTAACCTAAATTAAGTAAATTTTTTTATTTATTGTTTTTTATTTTTAATATGAAGAGAATTACAACTGAATAATTATAGTCCAACAGAAATATTAACCCAACAACCAACGCAACAAAGAACTCGCCTATCAATCTATCAATTAACTTTTGGAAAAAATCGGAAAAATAATTAAATAAATAAAAATTTATCAATTTTTAAGGATTTGACTCCTTATCTCTCATATAAAAGCATAAAGGTAGCCAACTGAGTCATCTAGCTATCATATATTGGTCGCGTTAGTGCTTGATGTTGACTTTTTGAAGCATCCCTTAGATTTTGCTTGAATTGCTTATTGCCTTCATTCCTAGTGCATTGCATGTGGTCTTGCTTAGAAAGACCAAAATACAGTTTTTATAATACCAAAAATTATTAACTATCGTGGTTATGTCACAACACATTCACATTCTTGATTTACACAAGTCTCACAAAAATTAAGAGTGATGAGATGGATTCCACTAAAATCAAAGATAAAAATATATGTAACATTGTTATGTCAATATTATTGGTAATACTGAATAATAACTCTTTTAATATAAAAACTTCTTTTGATTTTGAATGCACCTAAATCACATATAATAATGGTTTGAATGAAGAATTCACTATCATTAGAATGCAAAACCGGCAACCATTAGACCATCATTATTTCAAAAAAATTGTGGTAAATCTGTGTTTATAACCACTACATTTGAAGCCCATATCTCTCTCTCTCTCTCTCTCTCTCTCTCTCTCTTATTTGTTCCTATTTAAGTGCTTAGTGAAGCATATATTTCCTAAATTTCTTCTTATTAATCATCATGGGAAGGATATTTAACAAAATCTCTAACACATGATTGAGATTAATAGACTACATTGTCACTAAATTCACAGAGAAAGACAGGGCACCCTTCCACACACAAAGTTCAACAACTTTTATGGATAAATCCTAAGCGAGTGACTAATACTAACATCACATATGCTAATACAAAGACATGCCAACTAGATCTTCTCCAAATAGTAAGAAGCACATATGACGGATACTACTACTGCTAAAATAGTCTTGCAAAAGATTTTTTTCTTTATCTATAGCACTCTTCTAGTCTTCATCAGCAACAACATATTAAGAGTATATTTTTTTTTCTTTTCTTAAATTCTCCTACAGGATCCTTCGTAGGAAAAATTATATGATGGTCTCAGGACAAATTCACATGGTGTTATTTATTAGTTAAAGTTGTGAGTGATAAGATTACTTCAGCATCAGCAGCTACGGCTCCAATCTATGGCTCACTAGATGCAACTCAAGTTCAGCTTAAGTTAGTTAGTCAATAGTTAGAGTCTGTTAACTCAAGATTAGTTAGCAATTAGAGTTTGTTGAAGTTTGTTAGAAGTTTGTTGCACTCATCTGTATAAATATACACTATATCTGATCATAAGAAAATAACAATGAAAGTTTCAATTGTTCATCATGGTATCAGAGCATTAGTTAATCTCCTACGAGCATAGTTCCGATCCACATATGGCTGCTTCATCATCTTCTTCTTCTTTACCTGCAAATCTCAATCTCTTGATTTCCAATTTGAATTCTTTCATCACCGTTAAACTCGATTCCACCAATTTCGTTATATGGTGAAGTCAATTTCAGAATATTTTACGAGCTACTGATCAGATAGATTTTGCAATTGGATTAATTCCATGTCCTCCATTGATGATCACCGACTCTAATGGCCTTGAAGCTTTGAATCCAGATCGAGCAAATTGGAATAAGATTGATACTCATCTGCTCAGTTATATAATTGTTACTCTTACACCTACGATTTTTTCTTCTATTCTTCATCTGCAACACAGCTTCGAGGTATGGTCTGCTCTTTGCAAACATTTCACCATGGTCTTTCGTTGTCACATCCATCAAATAAAAAATTGATTGACTCATTTAACCAAAGGTTCCAAATCAATTGAAGAATATTTGAATCAAATCAAAGAGCTTGCTAATCAATTGGCTCTCTCTTCATCACCAATGGATGATGAAGATCTGGTATTGCTTACTTTGAATGGCTTGCCAGATGAGTTTGATGCTCTTAAAACTACTGTTCGTGCTCGGATTGAACCTATTTCCATGATAGACTTAACTTCTCTTCTGTGTTCTAAGTCTCTACATATAGAATCCAAACAGGGAAAAATGCAATCACATGAAAACACAGTTGCCTATGTGTCCATGAGAGATTCCACTAGTGGATCTTCTTCTTCAAGAGGACGATCCTCTTTTCGAAGACAAAAAGGAGGATTTCAAGGCTCTTTTCGTAGTAATGGACGATAGAACTCTCGAGGCAGAGGAAAGATCTATTCATCATCTGCTATAATTTGTCAAATCTGTGGCAAAGGCAACCATACGACTCTTGACTGTTGGCACAGACTAGATGCTGATTTTCATCAGACTGTGCATCCAAATGCTTCTTCCAAACACTCTTCTTCTCAGTCTTCTTCGGTCCTCTCTTCTGGTTATCCTTCACCAAGAGCTTATGTTGCTTCTACTCCTCCTCCTTCTCTATCTGAGGCTGCTCCTTGGTATCTTGATTCTGCTGCCTCTTATTATATTACTCATGATCTCTCTAATCTCAACTTTTCCTTGTACACATTGTAGTGTGGCTAAGAGTTATAGACTTCCCTTTAAACTATCAAATTCTACTTTGAATAACCCTCTCTTTCTCTCATTCATAGTGATGTATGGGGTCATTTTCATTCTACTATATCTGAATACAAGTATTATGTGCTTTTCATTGATGATTATAGTTGATTTACTTGGCTTTATCCTCTATGTTACAAAAGTGAAGTTTTCTCAAAATTCTTAGAGTTTCAAGCATATGTTGAGACTCAATTTTTTACTAAACTTCAAGTGTTAAGGACTGATGGTGGCACTGATTTTGTGAACTCTTCCATGACTAAATTCTTAAAGGCTTAAGGCATTGTGCGTCAACTCTCTTGCCCATATACTCTACCACAAAATGACACATTGTTAAAACTACCATTGCTTTGCTTCATCATTCGTTTGTTCCCACTAAATTCTGGTTTGATGCAGTTGCTACTGCCATTCATCTCATTAATAGAATGCCTAGTGCCAAATTGTCTCACAAATCTCCTTTTGAGCTTCATTATCATGTCTTACCTGATTACTCCTTTTTGAAGGTCTTTGGATGCCAATGCTTTCCTTGGTTAAGACCTTATACTTATTCTAAATTGCACCCTTGGTCCTCTTTATGTGTTTTCCTTAGTTATCACTCCTCTTATAAAGGCTACAGGTGTTTGGATATGACCACAGGTCAAGTCTATATTTCTAGACATGTAGAGTTTCATGAAAATATGTTTTCTTTTTCCTCTCATCCGTCAGCTCCTGCTCAGTCTTTATCCCATCTTCACTCTTTCTTTTGGCCTACACCTACTACTGCTCAATCTTCATTCAAGTCTCATGTAACTGCTGCTCAGTTTTGTCCACCAGCAGCTTCTCTGCTTTCTTCCTCTGCAGTCCCTCAGGTCTGTTCTCCTGCCAAGCCTTCTGCTGTACCCTCTGCAGTTTCTCTGGTCTGTTCTCCTGCCAGCTTCTATGCTCTTCCTCCATTTAGGCCTCCATCTTAGCCTATTGTAGCTCCTCAGATTTTAACTTCCCCACTTACTTCACCTATTGACCAGACATCTACCATCACTCTTCCTTCTCACTCTATTCGTATTCACTCTCTTTTTATTAATTTACCTTCTTTACCTTCTTCGGCCCCACCTGTTCTACCTTCTATTTCTTCTACTAATTTCCATCCCCTGCTCGCCAGATCTAAAACTAAGGGTCTTGTAGCTTGTACTACTCCTTCCTTTGCAAATATTGAGCCTCCTTCTCATCACCAAGCTCTTACCTCTCCACTTTGGCATTCTGCTATACTTAAAGAATACAATGCCTTACTTGCTCAAGGCACTTGGTCCCTTGTCCCTCTTCCCTCTATTAAGCAGGCTATTGGTTGTAAGTGGGTTTTTCGAATCAAACGAAACAGTGATGGCTCCATTGCTAGATATAAAGCTCACTACAAGAAAATCGAGTTTTACCAGCATTTTTTATTGCAGCAGCCCGAAAAACGCTGCTACAAATGGACTATTGTGACGGTTGTTGGCCGCTGCTAAAAAATCAAGTTTTAGTCACAGTTTTTCCTTAAAGCGCTGCTATATATTTTTTTATGGTGACGGTTTGTACTCGCCCACTACAATTAGCCAAGCAAAAAATAAAGGGGCGCCAAAAAAAATCTCATTTCGCACTCAAATTTGATTTTTTTTTCTTTTTTTTGGGTGAATAACATATCAGAATCAGTCCCCAACAAAACCGTTCAACTCCTTGAAGCCTCGATTGTGTGCCCTAGTCTCAACACTTCATCATTGAGCCTTCGTTCATCCTCCACCGGTGTATCGATGACGTCACGCTACAGCACCATTGTGATTTGAAGGTTAGTCTGCTCTCTCTGTTTCTCTTTCTTTAGCCCTCTCTTTCTTCTGGTCTCTCAGTTTCTCTCTCTACCCCTCTCTGCTTTCTTCTAGTCTCTGTTTCCTCCCCCTCTCTTCCTATGTTTTTGTTTTTGAATAAAAGAAAGTATGTACATTTTGTACACATGCCAATCTCATTAGTTTGACTTGATCTGTTATGTACAAATAGGCTACAAATGATAAAACTGTTTCCCAGTTGGGCTAAAACCATCAAATCCGAAACCATCATCACCGTAGGATCGGAGGGTTTGATGTTTCGTGCGGCAAATGAGATCGGCTTGCGCCGGTGGATCCTCTTCTTCAGCGGTTGCACGTTCGACTTAGAGGAGTCGTCGGTGGATTCCATAAGCCGTCGAAGTTTGTCGATTGCGGAGAGAGGCCAGGGGCTCCGACGGCTGTTGTTATAGTTGGATTTGAAATATGTTGGCTTGTGACGAAACCAAGGATGGCATCGCAAGAACCAGGTGATCTAAGGTTTCTAGTCTCTATTTCATCTATTTGTTTCGAGATTGGCCTATTTGTTTCATGGTTGCTCTCTCTGTTGTACTAACAGATCAAGCCAAACTTAGCTTTTGATTTGTTTTGCATTTTGTTGTGTTTGAGTAAGGCTAGAGGTGGGTCATCTCTATCTATTATGTATGTATGTTAGGTATTTGATAAAATGTCACAATGGAGTAATAGTGCCTACCTTTTTCTTTATTGGTTTGTTATGTTTTTATTTATTTATTTATTTATTTTAAAATGTCACAATGGAGTAATAGTGCCTACCTCAAATGTATGCTCACAAATGGGTGAATATGTGACTACAGGTTTGGGCATCTTCCTATTTGAATCAGTAAAATAATAGAACCTATTTCATCTGGAAAGATTTGGGTTGTTGATGGTCATGAAACAATGCCTTAATCTGTTGGAATTTTTGGTGTTGTGTGTGTTTTACAGATGAAGAAGTAGAAGATGATGATGATGAAGAATAGCATAGGGAGAACTAATGGTGGTTGTGGCATGAAAATTAACATTCTCAGATCAAATTAAGTCGTCTCAAATCCATTATAATCAAAATTTTATTACTGATAAAGCATTATTCTTGTGGTAATGTGTTTTTTTATGCAGTTTATGGGGTTATTTGGTTGGAGTGTAATGCTAGGATCTTTGAGGATTTGTATGAAGATGTGGGCTCTTTATGGGATAAATAAAGTCTGTTACTTGGCATCTTTTTGGGTTTCAGCCTCCACTTCCTTTATTCGAATTCCACTTTTATTTTTATTATTATTCTTATTTTTTCTTTCTGTAGAGATATGGGGGCGATTTGTGATTGGCAATGTGAGATTTTGGTAGCCCTTTGTTTTTGCCTTTTTATTTTATTTTATTTTTTGGAGGACTTCTTGTTCTCCCATTTCTCTTGTTCTTCTCTTATTTTGTAATAAAATTTCTTTTGTTGCTGATTAAAAAAAATGTTGTTAGTGATGATTGTAATTTGTAGTCTTATAGGCCTGCCTATCAGGCAAGCTGGGCTTAACTTCCGCTTGCAGTGACATGCATCAAAAAATGCCAGAGTATCGGTAAATTCAGTCTAGGAACTAAAAGGTATGTAATTTCACATTTGATTTTCGGGACCTGGCTGAAAATAATTAAAGAGAATTGCAACTTATGGTCACTCGAGAAGGTTAAATTTTCTCTTGCTGGAGACAAATATCTTCTCATGTTTTTGACAGGCGTGCATGGTTTCATGTCAGTTCAGCGCTAAAATAATCTTTTCAAAATCTTCTGATGTGCTCTCTGCTTTGTCAAGGGTCCTCTAAAGTGAATCCATAACCCAGCATTTATGGTGTTTCAAGGGCCAATAAACTATACAATGTAGTGCCATTTCAGATTTTTAAATCAATCTGAAAGGTGAAAATCATATGAACTGTCATCCTTAAGGCATTTTGTTGTGGGTGAAATAAGTGCATAATTCTAGTGTGCGATCAACAAGAGAACTATATGAAGTCAAAATACCGATGAGATGATCTAGCATCTTTGCATTTTTTTGGTTAAAGAAACATAGCTTTGCTCTTCTAAGCTTGCTTTAGACTGTTATTTACATATTGTATTTATGAGATTTCTTGGACAGGAATGAGCAAAAGTGAAGCAGAGCTCTTGGCGGTGGCCATGTGGAAATGGTCTAACCATCTTCTATTCTTAACTTCATTCTTCATTAAAGTTTGCCAGGTTGGATCAACCAAGTTTCAGTATATGATTATCGACATTCAAGTTTGTATCCAGGAATATAAAAGATCTTCTATTCAAAATTTCAATTCATGGACTCCATTTTTTCTCTGCCAACCTTAAAATCCTTGTTGACTCGATAGGGAGACCTCATGATATATCATATATGTGTAGATAACGTGTGTGTTTGTTTGTTGTTTGTGCAGACACTAATGTTGCCGTTAGAGTTATTCAAGATGGAGCTGTAAATATCAACATTGGTTTGCACAAAGGATGAATATTGACAATGAAATATATTAGGCCAATGTTCAATACATGCATAACTGAAGCTAGATTGGTCAATCGATCAGCTTTTGATTTGAATATGTTAATGAATATCTGATCTAATAATCCGTTAAAATTTAAATCTGATAGATTCAATTATTGCCTGACTAGATTCGGATAAATGTAATATGATCTGATTATACTTTTTTTTATAGGCATACTCACATACATAATATTTATTGGTTAAAATTGTGAGATTCAATAGGGTTTATTAAAAGTTTGGAGAACTTGATGAGTGTCAAGTGATAAGAGATATGGAGTAATGCTCCAAGACCACCAAATAATCACTCGTCTATGTTGTATTATGTGATTTATAGATTTTCAAATTGAAAATGATACTTATGCTCATTTAATCATTTTTATTGCAGGAAACAGGACAATATGAAAGCATCAACATCAAAGTCGTTTTTATTACAGAACCTAGGACAATATGAAAGCATCAAAATGGATGTCGTTTCTTGATTTGAACATGTTTCATGGAGGTCTTTATAAAATGGCGTTATGAGTAATACTTTTGAGTACTATTCTCATGTGACAAGTTTATATGTACCTTTTGGATTATGGTGTAACTATTAGTTTGCTAGAAACATTTGATTTATTTTGATATGACAAGCTTATGTAATGAACCTTTTAATTAAGGTGTTTTGGATATTTTGAGATTATGAAAATGCATACTCTTTTATCTTTTACAATTATTGACTACGGAGCCATTAGAATAACATAGTGCTTTTATATATATAATGGTGATTATGTAAGCAGGGATAAACCATTAAAAATTTCAAACTATATATTATTGGTAATTGAATAGTAAAACATAGCTTATAATCGCAGTTAATAACCGTCGCTACAAATAAAATTCAAAAAAAATAAATGGCTATAGCAACGGTGTAAAACTGATGGAATAGAGTTAAAATATAATAGCAGTTGACAAAATGTCGCAAAAGCACAGGTTGTAGCAGCAGTCAAACCGTCGCTATAAAGGTATCAAGCAATGGGTAAATTTGAGATATAGCGACGTTTATAACCGTCATTACACTAACCGTCGCAAGAGAAATATTTATACCAGCGCTTGATAAAAGTGTCACAATAAACCTATACTGACGGCTCTATAGCAACGCCTTGGCCGTCGCTATTCAAACTGCTGGTAAAAGTGTGCAAGGTTTTAGCGACGCTTTTTGTTACTTTTAGCGACAGTTTTGGCCGCTACTACATGACAATTTTTTTGTAGTGGCTCGATTGGTTGCTAATGGTTTTTTACAACAAGAAGGCATTGATTATACTGAGACATTTAGCCTTGTGGCTAAACATCCCATTATCAGGGTTTTGCTTTGTATGGCTTTACCTTATCATTGGCCATTGAAGCAGCTTGATATCAGTAATGCTTTCTTACATGGCACTTTGGATGAAGAGGTGTATATGATTCAACCACCTGGCTTTGTTAGCTCTTCATCTCCTCATCATGTGTGCAAGTTACAGAAAGCTCTTTATGGCCTCAAACAGGCTCCTCGAGCTTGGTATTCTACTTTCTTCAGGTTCTTGTTATCTCAAGGGTTTGTGAATAGTCATTGTGATAACTCTCTCTTTATTCACAAGACTTCCACTACCATTACAGTCCTTCTTGTGTATGTGGATGATATTTTACTCACTGGTAGTAGCCCTTCTCATATTCAAACTCTCATTCACCAAATGCACTCTGCCTTTGCCATGAAGGAATTAGGCAATCTTTCTTATTTTTTGGGCATCTCTATTCAATCTGTGAGTGATTCTTATTTTTTGTCTCAATCTAAATATGCCTCTGACATTTTACTTAAGGTCGGGATGACCTCTTGTAAACCATGTAATACTCCTATGTCCATGAAACCTGTTCTCACTCCTGCTGCTTCTCTACCCTTTAACCAGCCTCAATTATACAGAAGTTTAGTTGGTGCTTTACAGTATCTCACTCTTACTCGTCCAGATCTGTCCTTAGCTGTGAACCAAGCCTGCCAACACATGCATGAACCCACTAATGCTCACTTTGCTCTGCTCAAGAGGATTCTTCAGTTTGTTCAAGGTTCTCTCTCTCATGGCTTAACTTTTCATCCTAGGTATTTTGAGCTCCAGGCTTTTTCTGATTCTAATTGGGCTGGTGACTCTGTTGATCAAAAATTCACCTCTGGCTATTGTGTTTTCCTTGGCTCTAATATCATCTCTTGGTCTACTAAAAAGCAGCCTACAGTATCTCGATCTAGCACTGAAGCTGAATATCACTCTCTTGCTCATGCTACTACTAAATTGAGTTGGTTGCAATTGTTACTTTATGATCTTTCTCTTCCTCTTGTCACTACTTTTGCTCTTTAGTGTGATAACTTATCTACCATCGCTTTAGCATATAATCTTGTGTTTCACAGAATGTCCAAACACACTAAAGTTGATTGTCATTTCATCCGAGAAAAAATTGTTTCCAAGAAGGTTCTTCTTCAATACATACCCTTTGCTGAACAAATTGCAAATGTCTTCACCAAACCTCTGTCTGCTGATCGGTTTCAGTACCTTCAATCCAAGCTGTTGGTCCACTCTCCTCCCATCAGCTTGTAGGGGAATGATAAGACTACTTCAGCATCAACAGCTACACCAGCAGCTAACTCAACACCAACAGCTACGGCTCCAATCTATCGCTCACCAGATGCTACTCAAGTTTAGCTCAAGTTAGTTAGTTAGTAGTTAGGGTTTGTTAACTCAAGATTAGTTAGCAGTTAGAGTTTGTTAAAGTTTGTTACGAGTTTGTTGCACTCATCTATATAAATATACACTGTATCTGATCATAAGAAAATAATAATGAAAGTTTCAATTGCTCATCAATGAGATCCAGTACTTTTTGTTAAGATTTTAAAGGATAACCTTACAAGTGTTAAGTAATAAATGGTGTGTTAGAGTATTCCAATACCACCAAATAATTACTTCCTTAGTATAGGTGCAATCACATGGCATGCTCATGCTCAAGATTATATTAGGAAAATTTTAATTCGGTGTAATTTCTTAAAAATAATTTCATATATTAGTGATGAACTTTACTAATATTAATAATTAAAATCTTAAACTTTTTTCATAAATATTTAATTTTTTTATGAAAACACCACTGGATTATAATTTTCTCGTTATGTTATGCACCAATGAAATGCTACTATTGTTTTTTTTTTGTTTTTTTTTTTATTTTAAGGGGGAGGAGGTTAATTATTTCGTAATCTCATAGCACTAAATGATATTCCAAGTTAATCACATAGCAAAAAATAATTATGAGTGAAACATATTGATTGTGTAAAATTGACCCGTGGGCCTGTGGGCTGCTCGAAACCAGCTTGCGGCCCGACCAGTTTAGGCCTGAGCTCGAGCCCGAGCCTAATCTGAGACCCTAGGCTTGGGCATTGTGTTCTAGAGATTGGCCCATCGGCCCACTCAAGGCCTAGCCCGCTCGGCCAGCCCCGTTCGGCCCACCCGAGACCCAGTGTCATCTTTTGTGGAAAAAAAATTCGTGAAAAAAAATAAAAAAATGATCAGGTCTGGCCTAGGCCTGAGGTTAGGCCTTAGCCTACCCAAGGTCCAAATACCCCATAGGTTTGGGCCTGGGCCTAATTTTCTGATCTGTGAACCGGCTCGGCCCAATTTGAATTCTGAAGGGAGCTTACGTGGCCCAACATAGACCTGCCCAAGCCCGAGCCTGGGTGGGCCGAGTCAAATTTACATCCCTAATATTGATTCTCCTTTATTATTTGATTGACAAACCAATGATGACTTATTTAATATGTATTTTGGTTTCCTCTTGTCAGAAGTACCACATAGACAATGTCATGATAATCTTGAAATGTCTACTTTTTTTTTTTTTTTTTTATTCAAAACTAATATTTGGCCTATTTAGTTACACTTATAAATCAATTTATTTAGTTTATTTGTTTAAAAAAAAATATTTGAGTAATGATTTTTGTTTTGCAATTTTAAATTAGGATAAATTACAAATACACTCCTTGAGATTTGCTTAAAGTACAGATTGTCCCATGTGGTTTGGAAAATTACAAATATCTCCTTGTTAGTATTTTTTATTTAACAAAATTAACTAAAAACATAAAATTCATAATTATTCTCCTATACAATAATAAAATTACCTAAATTATTAATTAAAACATATTTCTAACATCATTAAAAGCTGTTAATTGATTTAATGGTTTATTAATAAAATGGACGATTTGTTATGAAATTAGGAATCTCAAGGGGTGGAATGTAATTTCCAAAACTACATGTGCCGATTTGTATTTTAATCAAATCTCAGAGGATGTATTTGTAATTTATCCTTTAAATTATAACTTATTTAACCTTTTCAATCTAATTGGCCAAAAGAATAAAATCTATTTAATCTACAATACATAGTTTTTTTTAAGACTATTTGAAATCTTTAAATACATATAGACAAAAGTATGGGATTTTTATTGATAAATCCAATTTATAAGTGTTTTAACCCAAGAAGTCCATGAAGGAATTTTTTAGCCCATTTAGTGTCATGTATGTATAGTTTTATTACATAAAGTCCATTTTCTTGATTTATACTATTTTCTTGGACACTTATGCCCTTATATTCAATTTTGATACCCTTATAAATATTTTTTGAACGATTAGCAATTTAATGATATGAACATTCATATTTTAAAATTCACATTAGTAGGAATGTAAAATTGGCCCGTGGGCGGCCCGAAACTTGCCCGCGAGCCGGGCGGGCCCGGCCCGTTGACAATGTGAATATTCACATTAACATGTTAACATTCACATTAATAGGAGTGTAAAATTGGCTCGCGTCCCGTGGCGATGCAAAACCCGCTCGCAGCCCATGGGCGGCCCGGAGCGGGCCCGGTCTAGCCCATTGACAATGTGAATATTCACATTGACATATTAACATTCACATTGATAAGAGTATAAAATTGGGCCGCGGCCCATGGGCGGCCAAAAGCCCACCCGCGGCCCGGGGAGGGCCCGACCCGGCCCGTTGACAATGTGAATATTCATATTGACATGTTAACATTCACATTGATAGGAGTGTAAAATTAGCCCGCGCCTCGTGGCTGCCCAAAACCCACCCACGGCCCGTGGGCGGCCCGGGGCGGGCCCGGCCCGGCCTGTTGACTATGTGAATATTCAAATTGACATGTTAACATTCACATTGATAAGAGTATAAAATTGGCCAGCAGCCTAGGGCGGGCCCGACCCGGCCTGGCCTGTTGACAATGTGAATATTCACATTGACATGTTAACATTCACATTAATAGGAGTGTTAAATTGGCCCCCGTCCCGTGGCGGCACGAAACCCGCTCGCAGCCCATGGGGAGCCCGGGGCGGGCCCTGTCTGGCCCGTTGACAATGTGAATATTCACATTGACATGTTAACATTCACATTGATAAGAGTATAAAATTGGCTTGCGACCCATGGGCAGCCGAAAGCACGCCCCGGCCCGGCCCGGCCCGTTGACAATGTGAATATTCACATTGATATGTTAACATTCACATTGATAAGAGTGTAAAATTGGCCCGCAGCCCGTGGGCGGCCCGAAGCCCGACCGAAGCCCGAGGCGGGCTTGGCCCGACCCGTGACAATGTGAATATTCACATTGACATGTTAACATTCACATTGATAGGAGTGTAAAATTAGCCTGCGCCCCCGTGGCTGCCCGAAACCCGCCCACGGCCCGTGGGTGGCCTGGGGCGGGCCCGGCCCGGCCTGTTGACAATGTGAATATTCACATTGATATGTTAACATTCACATTGATAAGAGTGTAAAATTGGCCCGTGACCCGTGGGTAGCCCGAAGCTCGACCTCGGGCCGGGGCGGGCCCGGCCCATTGGCAATGTGAATATTCACATTGACATGTTAACATTCATATTGATAGGAATGTAAAATTGGCTCGCAGCCCGTGGGCGGCCCGAAGCCAGACCGCAGCCTGATGCAGGCTTCGCCCGACCCGTGGTAATGTGAATATTCACATTGACATGTTAATATTAACATTGATAGGAGTGTAAAATTTGTCCGCTGCCCGAAGCTCGCCCGCGGCCCGGGCCCGGGCCGTCCATGGGACGCGACTCAATTTTACACTCTTATCAATGTGAATGTTAACATGTCAATGTGAATATTCACATTGTCAACAGGCCGGGCCGGGCCTGCCTCGGGTCGTCCACGGGCCGTGGGCGGGTTTCGAGCAGCCACGGGGCACAGGTTAATGTTACACTCTTATCAATGTGAATGTTAACATGTCAATGTGAATATTCACGTTGTCAACGGGCCGAGCCCACCCCGGCCCGGGGCCAGGCTTCGGGTTGCCCACAGGTCACGGGCCAATTTTACACTGTTATCAATGTTAATGTTAATATGTCAATGTGAATATTCACATTGTCAACAGGCCGGGCTTGGTCCGCCCTGGGCAGCGGGCAGGCTTGGGGCCACCCACGGGCCACGGGCCAATTTTACACTCCTATCAATGTGAATGTTAATATGTCAATGTGAATATTCACATTGTCAACGGGCCGGGCAGGGCCAGGCTCGCCCCGGGCAGCCCACGGGCTTCGGGCCGCCCATGGGACGCGAGTCAATTTTACACTCTTATCAATGTGAATGTTAACATGTCAACGTGAATATTCACATTGTCAACAGGCCAGGCCGGGCCCGCCCCGGGCCGCTCACGGGCCGTGGGCTGGTTTCGGGCGGCCACAGGGCGCAGGCTAATTTTATACTCTTATCAATGTGAATGTTAACATGTCAATGTAAATATTCACATTATCAACGGGTCGGGCCGGGCCCGCCCAGGGCAGCCCACGAGCCGAGGGAGGGTTTCGGGCCGGCCACAGGCCGCGGGCTAATTTTACACTCCTATCAATGTGAATGTTAACATGTCAATGTGAATATTCACATTGTCAAGGGGCGCGGGCCCGGCCCGGGCCCGAGCTTTGGGCTGCCCACGGGTCACGGGCTAATTTTACACTCTTATCAATATTAATTTTAATATGTCAATGTGAATATTCACTTTATGAACGGGCCGGCCCGGGCCCGCCTCGGGCGGTGGGCTGGCTTCGGGCCAACCACGGGCCGCGGGCCAATTTTACACTCCTATCAATGTAAATGTTAACTTGTCAATGTGAATATTCACATTATCAACGGGCCGGGCCGGGCCTATTTTTTTGGCCTGTGGGCTGGCCCGGCTTGACTCGAATTTTTCCGGGCACCCACGATAATCGACATAGGCCGGGCCCCTACATATTGACGATATGAACATTCACATTGACAGTGTGAACATTCACATTAGGGATATTTTGGTAATTATGTCACCTATAGGACTTATTGAAATATAAGAAAATAATGTGAACTAAATGGAATATAAGTAGATGAAAATGGTATTTTGGTCTTCTTATCTCAAATTGGACCTAATGGAATAATTAAAAAGAATATGAGTTGAATGGAATAAAACTCTTAGAAAATAGACTTATCAAAAAAGCTCCCCAAAAGTATCTCATCTCTTTTATCTTAATTAATGATGTAAAAAGACTTTTGAAGCAATTTTAGATATTAGCCCAACAAAAAGGTTATGTGATTATTTATCTAAGTTAACAGGTTTAATTCTTTTTTTTTTATCAAATTATCAAAAATTGCACCCAACAAATCTAGAATTTATTTTAATTCTTTTAACAAATAATTTAGAAAGATAAAAATCATAAAAGATTAAAAAATTGCTGCTACACTATTAATTTGGACCATTGAGTAAACACTGACCAATAATACTGCATATATTATGTTTTTACATCAATTTTAATGTAATATCTCATATGTCAACACATCATTAATGTAATGAATCGGATCACTTATGTTTATTTTAATGAAATACTGACACATAGGATAGTACATTAAAAGTGATATAAAAATATAATATGTATAGCATTACTCAACAAAGACACATGAATAGTGCTTTTCGGTCTAAGACTCTGACATTCGGAAGATCAAAGCAAAGAAGAGGAAATAAGCTTTTATGTTTTTTTAGTTTGCTCTATTTTGTGTACTTTTTCAATTTATTTCTTTTAGATTCTTTTTGTGGGTTTTGTCTTGGGCTTTGTTTGGCATCTTGCCTTCTTCCCCTTGTATCTCATGCTTTGGGCTGTTTTGTTCTTGCTTTTTGTTGGGTGCCAACCTTGTTGGGATCCATTTTAAAGCTTGATGATTCCCCCTTTGCATGCTTTGTTTTATTGTTGTATGCATTAATAAAACTTTTTTTTTTTTTTTTTTTTTTTGCCAATAAAAAAAGATAGTGAATACAAAATCTAATAAAAACACAGTATTTTGGGATTAGTTTTTTATGAGGGGTTGACTCTTTGGGGTTGGGGTTTCTTTTTTTCTAACATTTTTAATTTGATGACTTTTAAATCTTTTAGTTGTTAAAAAATAAATAAATTTTTGTGAGTGTAAAATTTTAATATAACATTTGATTTTTTTAACTGATAACAAATAATTTTATGACTACTTAATTTTTTATAATTTTTTAATCGAACTCCATATGCCAAACTAATGCGTAATACATAGCTAATGAATTTGTTCGCTTATGAAAATGTTACGTGAAAAAGTGTGTGGTGGAAACAAAGGAATACTTTAAAAAGTAAAACAATAAAATCAAAATTTTATAGTTCATTTGGGAATTGATTTTTTTTAGATAGACATTTAGGAATTGATATTAACACATATTTTGCTTGTCTTTAAGCTAATAAAAAAATTATTCTTTGGGAGCTTAAACGAAAAAAACTCTATTTTTCATATTAAAAAAAAATAAGAAAATTAGATTTGACTTTTTATATTGACTCTTGAGAAAATTAGTAAAATACCTCTCTCTAACTTTTGGTAATATGAGAGGTCCCATATGCTTTTTCTTATTAGTTAAGATCCATCAATAATATTATTAGAAAAATTTCACTGTCCTGAAATTTTTCCATGAAATTTTGATAGACCCCAACTAGGGGTGGGCATTGGCCCATCGGCCTGGCCTTATTTTTTTAGGATTTAGAAAGGTTGTTTTAAACCATAAGACAATTGTTAGGCCAAAAATTTCAACCCGATATAATAATGTATTGGGCTTGAAATTTATACTTTCAACCTGGGCCGGTCCGCTATTAAATTAATTAATTATAATATATTAAAATATATGTTTTTTGTTGGGATCTAAATTTTATCTTTATTGATTTTATTGAAACTCACATTTGTGATGATATTTGATTGAATTTATTTAAGAAATCTTTCAATTTATACACAAAATCTTTCAATTTATAATGATGTCAATATATTTATTTAAAAAAAATATAATGTGTAATTGAATTTAATTATGAAATGTTTTAATTTTTTTAACATATAGCATGATGGTTGGGATTAGGATTTATAATTATTGTTTGAGCCGGGTTTGGGTAGAAGTAGAGGCCCGATGTTAGAGACGATTCGGGTTTGGATAAATACAAAATCCTTTATTATATAGTATCGGCCCAGCCCAGCCTGACAAATGACCATCCCTAACTCCAACTGCTATAAAAATATTGCATGTCTATTATTTTATAAAATGTTAATATTATGGACCTTAAACTACAGGGGCCCTTACTGATAAATTTATCACTGTAAATTTATTCATAAAATCAGGAGAGACTTATAAATTTATCACTTGATAAATTTATAATGAGACTTAATAGGTAATAAGTCTAAAAAATAATACCTATGGGTAATTATCCTAAACTGGGGAATCCCTTGACTCTTTGACTTTTTAACTAATTTAATTTGTTCAAAATTATGAATTAAAAAAGGCAAACATTACATTAGTATTTTTTCCCTTACAAAATTTTGTAATTTTTCAAATGCAATAACTAAAAAAGTTGATAGTAGTAAAAAAAATCAGGGGTTGTTTGGGGTGTCTTAAATAAGTGTACTTTTTATCTTTTTGGACTAAAAAATTGAGGTTGAAAATATGGATGTTTGGGTTAACTTTTTGACTTTTTATGGAAAAATGTGTAATAAAAAATTGTAAAAATTGATTTGTAGGGAAAAATTTGAATTGGGAGTTGTGCAGCCGTAATTGTTGACTTTTGGTAAATAATGTTAACTTTTTGACTTTTTAAGTAACTTTTTGACTTTTTCACTTTTTGAGGAGTACCCAAACTTGGCCTCAGTCAAAAGTCAATCCTAAAGGCCTATTATCTAGTTTAAAAAGTTGTATTTTTTCTGAACTTTTTGTTAATGATCTTTTTTTCATAGTAAAAAATAAAAAATTAAAAAAAAAAAGACTTTTCAGATCCATTTAGTGTGTAACAATCTAAAAAGTTACAAAAAAAATTAAATTAAAAAAATTACTGAAAGAAACACACAAAAAAGTTATTTTTTGACTTTTTTTTTTTTTTTTTAAATTGACCAATAAGTCTCATATTTTGAACTTGTAATTCATATAGTCCTATATTTTTTCTTGCGATCCATTTAGTCCTTTTTTTATGTGTAATGACTCATTTGCCCGCACACATTGGAGTTTTACATTTGGAGAGTTACATTAAAGTATTACATTTCAAAAAACTACACTAAGGAGTTTTTTTAGTGTGTTACATTTTTGGAGTATTATATTGGAGTGTTACGTTATTGAAATGTTACGTTTAGGAAAAGTATATTAATGAGTATTTTAATGTGGAGTGTTACGTCTGGAAAAAAATACACTATGGAGTTTTGTAATATGTTACGTTGAAGGAGTTTTATGTGTTGTGTTATAAGAATTAGACACATAACCCATTAACACGACTCAAATCATACACGTAATTAGAGAGTTAGTGTTAATGATTTTTTGACTCGAACACAATATGACACAATACGAAAACACAAATATTAAATGGGTCGTGTTTGGATTGAACACGCGAAACTCGAAATGAACACGTTGATCTGCATAAAAATTCGTGTCACCACGTTGACACAAACTCACTATTGACTCGCATGTAACTTGAATACAATATGAATTTAGTAACCATAAGATCTTAAGTGATTCATTATCATTCGTTAGATTAAAACTTAAATCTCTATATAATATATAAATCGCGATTGGTGGCTCGAAATTAGGGGCCCCGAATGCCCCTAATTTAAAAAACGGCGTCGTTTTATTTATTTATTTATTTATTTTTTCTGCAGATGAAGGAAGAAGACGAAGGAGGGGCAGGGGAGGGGAGGGGAGGGGGAGGGGGAGGGGAGGACTGGTGGGGGCCTAAATGGAGGAGGAGGGGGCGGAAGCGGCGGAGGCGACCAGCGGGGCAGAGCCGACGAGGGGCGGAGGCCACGATCAGGGCAGCGACGGCGACGGCAGAGCAGCGAGGCGACGGCGACGAGGCGACGAGGCGACGGCGACGAGGCGACGGCGACGAGCAGACCAGCGACCGCGACCTCTCCCTCTCCCTCCCTCTCCCTCTCCCTCTCCCTCTCCCTATTCCTCTGCTTGAGTCGAACGAAAATGGCGAAAAAATGGCAGGAAAAAAAAAAAAAAAAACCCTAATGCCCAAAACGACGTCGTTTTGGGCATTAGGGGCATTCGCGCCCAATGTTTTCGAGTCACAAAACATTTTCCATAATATATATAACTAATGAAGTGCAATCCTAAATTAATGATAAATTAGTAGAAGTCAAGATTGATAGACATGAGAGATTTTGAATGTGTGGCAGCAATGTTTTTGTGACGGAAGTCAATGTGAAATAATCACAACAATGTTATTTTAGATGTGGCATATCTACAACATTATTATTATTAGTTTAGTATTGAATGAAAACTTGTTTTTCTTTTAAAATTTTATTGGATATTTAAATATTAATAAGTGACAATAGTTTAGATTGAACGTGTAATGGATTGGTGATAAATATTTTTAATTATTTTCATAGATATTGTCATATATATTATCATTGTGTGTCAATATTTAAGCAAATTATTCTTATACATGTTATGTGAAACAAGTTTTTTTATTTTTTATTTTTTAGTACAATTTGCTTATAATCTGAATCATAAACATTTGCTAATTGTATTAAACATGTCGTGTTAATGTTAACATGATTACAAATAGCTCAGGTCAGTGTCAATAATTGACACATTTAATTAAATGGGTTGTGTTAGTATTGTATTATATTAAACACAAACCCAATATGACATAACACAAAAACAACACAACACAACACAAACACGATTCTCACCCATATTTGTGTGTCACATTGGAAGAGTGTTATGTTTGGAAAAAAATAAACAAATGAATTTTTTTTTTTTTTTTTTAGAAGAGTACATTGATGAGTTTTTTAGAGTCTTACATTTGGAAAAAGTATACTAAGTAGTTTTTTTAAAATGTTACGTTGAAATATTATGTTTGAGTGTTACATTGGAGTAACGGAAATATGATCTAAAAATTATATCCAACTTCTTTAAGATGGTGTCCCTGATAAGGAAGAGTAGAAATGTTCACCAAATGATACTAAAATTTAAAATAAGATCTCGAGGTAATATTGTCAAAACAAACAGGATCTATCAGTGTATTAGAAAGTTTATGAGACTAATTGAAGTAATTGGTTAACATATGGGATACCTAATAATTTTTCCCTTTTTTTTTTTTTTTGTCCTTTCTGGATTTGTTTTTCAAAATTAAAAAAAAAAATTCAATTGGTCTAGTCAAATAGAGGCTAAAAAAAATAATAAATAAATAAAAAATCATTAGAACACGAAAAAAAAAATCACAAAAAAAATTAATCCCAAACACATGAAAACATGATGATATATTTGGATTGGATTAATTTATGTCACAAACGTTTGCTTAAATAGTAAGGAAATGACAGCGTGAGATCTTGTTTGACCCCGTATTTTAAGGCTAATTACTTGCATAGTTGTTTTTGCCTTTCTACTCTTTCATTCCCTCTTTCCTTGTTCCACCCCACACCAACACCAACACAATTATTAATATTATTTTTTATGAATAATTTATATATAAAATCTTAAAAATTAAGTAATCTAATCATTAATATAAAACCCATAATAGGTCTAAAGCTTGAGCTAGACCGGCCAATCCTTTTAGAAAACTAAACATAACCCTCGACCCTCTCAAATCAAATTATGGATCCAAGATGTCAGTGTTGAGTACAAATATTATCCAAGGTTAAAATATTGTATTTATATTATAGATTTGCAAAAGATATTTATTATAATAATAAAAAAGTTTAAAAAATGTTGAGCAAAATTAGTCTATATTTTATTTATATTTCTCTCATATTCCTTCTTTATACAAAATCTCTGCATAAATTCAAAATCTAAACACGAGTTAATTGCTATGGGTGTGTTTGGTAACGTTTACGTTTTCAGTTTATATTTACAAAAATTTTATAAACTGGTTTTTGTTTATTTTTTGTTTATTTTTAGAAAAACATAAACTACAAACGCGTTTGGTAATTGAAAAAAATGTTTAAAAAATTTTAAAAATATAAAAAAGAGTGAAAAATGGCAAGTGGTGGCAAGTGGCGGTGGAAGACGGTGGTAGAAAGTGGTGACGGTGGGTGGTGGGTAGCTGGTGGTGGTGGGTGGTGGCAGGTGGATGGGTGGTAGTGAGTGGGTGGTGGTGGTGGTGGCGGGTGGGGGGTGGCAGGTGGGTGGCGGATGGCAGGTGGTGGTGGCGGGTGGTGGTGGTGGGTGGGTGGGTGACGGTGGCGGGTGGTAGGTGGTAGCGAGTGGGTGGTGGTGGTGGTGGTGGCGGGTGGTGGGTGGTGGTGGCAGGTGGGTGGCGGATAGCGGGTGGTGGGGGGTGGTGGGGGGGGTGGGTGAGTGACGGTGGCAGGTGGTGGTGAGTGGGTGGTGGTGGTGGTGGTGGTAGCGAGTGGTGGTGGCAGGTGGGTGACAGATGGCTGGTGGTGGTGGTGGTAGTGGCGGGTGGTGATGGTGGGTGGGTGGGTGACGGTGGCGGGTGGTGGGTGGTAGCGAGTAGGTGGTGGTGGTGGCGGTGGCGGGTGGTAGGTGGCGGATGGCTGGTGGTGGTGGGTGGTGGCGGGTGGTTGTGGTGGTTGGTGGGTGGGTGGGTGATAGTGGCGGGTGGTGGGTGGTAGTGAGTGGGTGGTGGTGGTGGTGGCAGGTGAGTGGCGGGTGGGTGGTGGCGGTGGTGGTAGGTGGGTGGTGGGTGGTGGGTGGGTGGCAGGTGGCTAGTGGTGGCATGTGGGTGGTGGTGGTAGTGGTGGCGAGGGGTGGGTGGTGGTGGTGAGTGGGCGGCAGGTGGGTGGTGGGTGGTGGTGGCTGGTAGGTGGCTGGTGGGTGGTGGCGGCGGGTGGTGAGTGGTGGTGGTAGGTAGTGGTGGGTGGTGGTGGTGGAAGACGGTGGTGAAAAATAGTGGTAGGTGGTGGCTAGTGTTGGGTGGTAAAAAAAAAAAAAAACTGAAAACTCAAAATGGAAACACATTTTTTGTGTTTTCATTTTTTGGCCAAATTTATAAACTGAGACCACTGATTTATAAATCAAAAATTTTACCAAACAAGTTTTTATTTGAGTTTTTTAAATTTTTGTAAATATAAACAGAAAACTGAAAACGTAAGTGTTACCAAACGGCACCTATATAAAAAATTCATTCGTTGTGATTAAACTCTGGGTGAATTGCAACAATCCTATAGTACAGATCTCTATCAAAATCTAAACACAGCTGAAGTATTATGTCAAAAATTCACGGACTATTGTTGAATTTTGAATAAATTGTAACTATCATATAGTACAAAAGTCTATGTAATGAGTTAGATACAGTTTTTGTCCATATTTACTAGGGAAAATCGGTCTAAGGTCCCTATCCAACTTTTAGTAATGGATTAGGTCCACGATCTGTTTTGTTGTAGTCTAAGGTCCCTCACCCTATCCCCTCTCCATCCACGTTGTCCCTCACCCCATCCCCTCTCCACGTCAAGTCTTCGTAGAAAGGAGATACAATTAACTACCTCCTTCCCCGCCGCCGCAGCAACAGCAGCAGCATCGCAGCAAAAGCTTTATCAGCAGACTGAATCGCTTCGCAGTTGTAAGGAAACTGAGCCATTTGTAGCTCTGCGTAAGCGGGTTTGACAACTGAAATGGTGGCGCAGAGCTTCGCAGCAAAAGCTTCCATGGCAGCTCTGTTTCGAGACCTTGCTTCATCGTTATTGTTGTCTTTGTCGAAACGTTGTGAATCGTTTTTGAGTTTGTGGTCCTGAGGTATGAGCAAGCAAAACCCAATGCTTGAAAGGAATTTTGAGGCTTTTCTGAGGTGAATGACTTAGTGGAAGGTTAATAGAAAAAAAGAATTTTTTCGCTCCAATTGAGGAGGGTTGATTTCTCATCTGCAGACACAGATATCACATGCATCACAGATTGATATAGACACACAGCAGCATGGACTGCCATTAAACTCTTCAAATCAATGTTTTATAGTTCCAGAGAAAATTCAGAATTTCTCTAGTTCAACCCAGAGAAAATTCAGAATTTCTCTGGGTTGAACTCTCTGGCTTGAACTGAAATTTCTCTGGGTTGATCCAGAGAATTTCTCTGGTTTCAACCTAGAGAAAATTCAGTTCAACACCAACCTCAACACCACGCGCAACCATGGCAGCAAGCTTCTGATCAACTCTCTCTATTCAGCTGTTCACAGTGTTGGATTGGCTGAAACACCCATCGTTTCATCATTGGCACCGACTGATTTAGAAGATGCCAGTCAGGAGCAAGGCACTAGTTTGGGTAGTTCAGTAATGGAATTAGTTCCATCGATATCAACCGATAGGTCAGAGGAATTCTCTTATGAGTACCTACTTGGTGATAACAGATCTGCACTTTTTTTTTTTTCCTTTTTGTGTGTGTGGGATAATCTGCATAATATACTATGATATGTGACATTAACATCACTGCAAATGTTCAGGAACCTTTCCAGTTACAGTATATGGTGCTTTCCTACCTCGTCATATTTTCTATCATCTACATGCAGCATGTGCATATCTGCAGTGCATTTTTGTGGCCTTGTGTGTGTTGTTCATGTGTCCATCGTTTGATGTTATACTCGCCGACCAAGTTTCTATAGTCATTCCATTGATGAAACTAAAGAAGTCAGCAAAGGTACTTGTATTTCTATTATTAATATGTATTCAATATTAGGTTTGTGGTTATTTCATGTCATGCACTTCCTGTCCAGGTTGTATTTTATTGCCATTTTCCAGACTTGTTGCTGGCTCAACACACAACAATTCTTAGGAGGATATATCGGAAACCCATTGACTTTATAGAAGAAGTAGCAACTGGTATCTTTTCAGAAATCAAAGAAATTTTCAATTGATATTTCAATAACAAATCAGAGAAATACTCAGATTTTTTCAGAATTTCTCTGGTTCTGGTAGAAATTTCTCTGGGCCAGAATTTCTCTGACCAATTTTCTCTGCACTGAAATTTCTCTGGACTGAAATTTCTCTGGATCAAATTTCTCTGGACTGAAATTTCTCTGGACTGAAATTTCTCTGGATCAAGGTTGAGGGACCTTAGACATTATGAAAATATTGTTGATGGACCTTAGACATTATGAAAATATTTGGTGTCCTTTATGCTAAAAAATCATAATACTAAGGACCTGAAAAAAAAATACCCCTATTTACTATGTATTTTTTTTTAATCTACAATTGTGACAATTTAGTTCTCAAAGCCTTTATTTAATTCCCAAACCTCACACTATTCAAAGAATTTCTAACAGAAATATGAAACTCCCCCCCCCCCCCCAAAAACACAAAACGCAACCAAAAAAAAAAAAGAAAAAAGAAAACACAACAAAAAAAGAAAAGAAAAAGGAATCAGTGATATAGTATTGGGTTGGGCCTGGTTTAATTTTGCAGGTTGAACTTCGCTGGTCTTTTCTACTGTAGCCCACACAGAGCTCTGGAATTCAATGACGATTATGATCTGTTTCTTTTGTTTGTGAACAAAATTCCTATAATAAATAGTGTGACCATTTATCCTTTTAATTCAAATTAAATACTTGTTATTGTGATTTATAATTTAAAAAGAATGAAGTTTGGGAGATTAATTATAGCCTTTACCTTAAACAAATGATATATATTGTGCGTACCGGATACCGCATTAGATGAAAGTGGATCGGGACTCCGCACTCAGTTGGACTATTCAAGGATTGAAGTTCCTGCAGCATGACGCACCGTAAGAGCTGCCCGACCGGGATTGGCCAGATAACTCCTCCGGTGTGGGAATCACTGATTAGAGAAGAATTGTAGAGAGTTTAGTTTTTAGTAAGTGGGGTTCAGCTCGGATTGGTTTAGTTACCTTCAATGTGAAGTTAGGGTAGTTTATGTAGAACTCCTTGCTTACTTCCCAAGATGGTTTCATGGAGCTCTGGTGCTGTCAAATTTCTTTTTAGCATGGCCCAAGGTGGGGAACCATCTGGTAGTTGTCAAAGGGTTCTCATACTCATTGTAGTCATGTTGATAACAAACCACATTCTTCTAGTTTAACTGTTTCCGTGATTCTAGGTGTAAGGGACCAGCTGAGGTGGCAACTTGCACATGCATATACTCATAGTTTCTACGTTTCTTTGAGAGGTTCTCTCAGCTTAGCGCCGTAGTGCCTCAGCTCGGCCCTTTGCGAGGCTGTTGTTGGTTTGGGCTAGCCCATTCAGATATTTGTGTACGGATTCGGCCCACTTTGGTTCTGCTGATGGGTTCAACCCACCAGTTCGGCCCATAGCATGGGTCCCGCAGCTCGGCCCTAGCCCAGTATCGCAGCTAGATTGGCCTTTCCACTGCGAGTTGGACCCAAGTGCTTTGAGGACTTTGGTGGACTGTTAGTAATGGAATTGGGCTTAGTTGGGTTGCCTACATGCTCATCTGGCCTATTTGGATTTGGGCTTGGGGGATTGGACCTGCCCAAGGCTTGGGTCCGACCCATTTCATATTTAGTCCCTTAACATATCATAAGATTTTTTTTTAAATGTTTTATATCGTTGAGATACATAATAAGGTTATTATTTACTTAAAATAAATAAATAAATAACTATGGGTAAATTATACTTTTAACATTTATAGTTTGAATCAAATTTCATTTTAGTTTCTATTATTTCAATTTTAACAACTTGGTCTCTATACTTTGAGTCTAGTTTCAATTAGGCTCTTCTAATGATTCGATCGAAGCTCTTGGAATTGGAATAAATTCGGCACCAAGGTAAAGAAAACAGTAATAGCAACTACAATAAGAGTATTATTGCATGTCCCTTGAGGGAAAAAAAATTAATGCAACGGTGATATCATGTTGTCGGTATCACCGTCTAATAATTTCTCACCATTTACCTTCTCATGTATATGTGGCACCTAAAAAGTGGGGATTGACCCTCCACATGTAGGGTTTATTGTTTCTTGGTCATACCACGTCATTGGTGTCACTATTATACTGAATTTTTACTCCCCTTTGAGACATCGAAAAATGGATAAATTCTTTTTTGTTAAGAACACATACAAGATGCTTCACTACAAAAAAGATAATGGTAACTCCACCATTAACTACTGACTAGCCACATTGGGACTGAGATACGTGCTGTACCACTAAGATAATAGTCCCTTTCACAACATATTAGGAATTTGCTGCTTTAGTCTACTCAGTTATATTCATGCTTGTTCGAAATGCAAACATAATATTCATTCCTATGGTATAAACTAGGAGTGTTTGCGGTTCGATTATTGCCGGAAAATTTTTAATCCATTATCCGTTTGCTAGATGGACGGATTGAAAAAAATTAATCCGCATCCGTCTGCCGAATTGACGAATGCGGATTGAATAGATTGCCGGATGAATACGAATCGGTTTAGCAGTTGAAACTTTTATAAATTTTAAACATCATACAACAATTAGTCAATATTTTTTTTGGATAACAATCCAACTCAACATAACCAAAAGATTATCAAGTAAATTATCAAAATATCAATAATAAATAAATATAAGAAAACCATGCATTATCAAAACTATTTCATTACTTTTTTTTATTCAAAAACTATTTAATTTGATTTTAAAAAAATGTCAAAATTAAGCCTTATATATTCTACACAAAAATACCAAATATCAACCCTTATCATTTAATAAAAGGATTTTCAAATTGAATACAAATTGAAAACACAAAAGAATATCTAGACTCATTTTCAATTGAAAACATAAACAAAATATCTAAACAAATTAAAAGCACAAAGTCTTACAAATTAGTAGGGGTGCTTGTGGTTTGGCGGTTCGGTTGCGGTTAAAGAAACCTCAAATCTGTCATCCGTACAAAATTAGGCGGATTGGAAAAAATCAATCCGCAACCATCTACTCATCATCACACATCCGTCCAAAATGTGACGGATCGGTTTGGTTCGGTTCAGTCAGTTTGGACGAATTAGAATATTCGCTGCTCACTCCTATAAACCTTTACATATGAACTCTTGAGTTGAAATTATGGAATCTTTTGGGAAGCTGGTAAAAAGTCAACTTTCAGTTTTTTACTCATTTTGGATCGTATCACCTCTCACATAACTTACTCACAAAATGACAAAATAAATTAAAAAAATCAAAAAATTAATTTTTTACCAACTTTCCAAAACACCCCTATAATTGTTAAACTATTGTTTCTGGATAATAATAATAATTAAAAAAAAAAAAAAAAAAAAACCGTTAAAGTTAGCTATCCTCAATATAATGGTCAATTTTATGAAGATCCCATTGTATTTCGTGGCATTGGTCCGGAAAATCCCCAATTTATTGGATCTTATTATGGTGTTCTTTAAGTACTGGTTAATAAAGTTTTAAAATTATTATACATTTTTTATTTAGTACATGACAGGGATAGGCCCACAAGGACCACGGCCCACCATGGATAAACCCAAGCCCACCGTCTAGACCCCATTACGCAACCCGGTCACTGAAACCCGGTACAACTGGAAGCCAACTGAGCAGGGAAGGCCAATGATGCCCGGACACGTGGCAGGCGCGAAACAGGCCATGTCAGCAGACAAAGATCTGCAAAGTTATTGCCACAAGCACATCACCATTAATGCAACCCATCACCGCATTTATTGCGACAGCACCACTCAGCCGGGATGGCGCCCCCTCACCCTGAACAAGACGAACCACGGCGCAAGCTTTCGGCGGGAAGGTCAGAACGGCTGAGACAACGAAATGATTACTAGAGGATATAAGCAAAGCTCGAAGACAAGAAGAAGGTTAAGTTTTTCTATCTCCCTCTCTCTCTCTCTCTCCCTCTCTACGTCTTGCCTATCACCCTTACTAATTCACACACCGGAGGGTTCGCCGGGGGACTACCCCGTCTCCCGATTGAACTTGTTTGCAGGTTTTCCAGTGGGCCTGAGGAGCTTGGATCGGTCCAGCCCATACACGACGACACACCGTATTATCAGTTGGCGCCGTCTGTGGGAACTCAGTTTGTCCGTGCGCCAGTTGTGTTCATTGCCGCCGGAGACCCTGTTCCAGTAACCTTCTCACCTCATCCGTCAAGTGTATGGTCACGACTAGATCCATGGCTTCCCACCATAATGCTACCGACCACCAAACCGACCCTCCCAACCCAAACAATCCACCACAGTACTTCACCGAGCTCACCAACAGCATCAACCGTATGGCCGAACAAAACCAAGCCCTAATCAATGCTCTGCTACAAAGAAACCTCCCTATACCTCCACCTCCAGATATTCCACCCCATCCAGAACAAGTTCCAGGCCATACTGTTCCACAACCCAATCCTCCCAACTCGGGGGGGTTGCAACTCCCTCACTCACATATACATCCGCCTCCTCCACCCCCACGTCCATCAGTCATAGCTCCAGCTCCAGAGGGAGAAGCTAGCAGCGTCCAACATCTGTCTCCCTCTGGCGGCGACAACATCCCCCTTTGGGACGCCGAACTCCGAGCCATGAAACTCCAGCTCCAAGGGGTTATGCAGAACATCCAACATAAGCCCTCCACCACAGCAAACTCCCCATTTGTCGCCTCCATTCGAGACAAACCCCTACCCGCCAAGTTCAAAATGCCCACCATCGACCCCTTTGACGGAACGACCGACCCCGTCGACCACCTGGAGACCTACCGTACCCTCATGATCCTCCATGCTTTCCCTGACGAGATCATGTGCCGAGCCTTTCCCGTGACACTGAAGGGGTCGGCCCGGCTATGGTTCAGCCAGTTGCCACCGGATTCGGTCTCCACATTCCAACACCTCAGCGACTCCTTCCTGAACCACTTCATCAGGGCCCAACGCCAGCGACGTCCGGCGACCCAACTCCTCAACATCCGTCAGACCGAGGGGGAGTCACTGCGCAGCTTCGTCACTCGCTTCAACACCGAAGCCTTACAAGTTGCTGAAAATGACGATAAAGTCATCCTCACAGCCTTCATGGCTGGTCTGCGGTCATCCGATTTCCTCTTCTCCCTCTCCAAGAACCCCCCGACATCCATGGCAGCCTTGCTCTCCAAAGCCCAAAAGTACATGAACGCCGAGGATTCTCTAGCCGCTCGGCAAGACTCCACGACTAAATATCTGGCCCCCAGAGAAAAGAGGAAAGACCAAGAACCCAGTAACGCCCGGCATCATAACCAAACATCCCGCTATGCCGACCGACCCCCTCGCGCCGACCGGTCAGCCCCAACCAGACCCCCCGGTCGGTTCGAGCAATATACCCCCCCTCAATACTCCCATGGAACAAGTTCTTAACCAGATCCAACGGGACTACCCCCTCAAGTGGCCTCTTCCTCCACGGAACCCTTCCAACCGTAAAGACCAGTCCAAGTATTGCCGTTTCCACCAGGATCATGGCCATAACACCGATGACTGCATCAGCCTCAAAGACTAGGTGGAGACCCTCATTCGCCAGGGGCGTCTAAGCCGCTTCACAGACGCCCGCCCCCAACAGAGACAAAGGACCGAGCCCCACAGAGACAATCGCAGACACACCCCCCCACGCCGGCCAGCTCAACCAGACCAGGGGCATGACCGACCCCCCCAACAACCTCGGCCTCAAGGCAACCCACCTCCACCAGTCGGCGAAGTTAGAGTTATTTCAGGTGGTCTCGCCTGTGGGGGGCCATCCCGCTCGGCTCAGAGGGCAGAGCTCAGAAAAGTACGACAGGGTTCAGACAAAGCAGTCGCTACAGTCGACCGGCCCCTCAAACAACCCAAGCAGTGGACAGAGCCCATTACCTTCACGGACACCGACTGCACTGGCATCCGTTATCCTCACGATGATCCCCTCGTCATCTCCACCGTTGTCTCGAATTATAAAGTCAGACGAGTTCTCATCGACAATGGTAGCTCTTCGGACATCATCTTCCTCAACTGCTTCCGCCAACTGAAACTCGGGGAGGAAAGCCTATCTCCACTCCAAACCCCCTTGGTTGGTTTCACTGGTGACCGAGTGACCTCTGTCGGCTCCATTGATCTCCCCATCACCATTGGAGAGTACCCACGGCAAACCACAAAGTTGCTCACCTTCCTGGTGGTTGATTGCCCATCTGCCTACAACATCATCCTCGGCCGCACTGCCCTCAACGCCTTCCAAGCCATCACATCCACCTATCATCTTGCCCTCAAGTTCCCTACCGATCTCGGGGTCGGAACTGTCAGGGGAGAACAGACCGTCGCTAGAGAATGTTATGTGGCCTCCCTCAAAGAAGTTAAGTTGAAGGAGGCGATGATCATTGAAGGACTTGACGTCCGAGATGAGGACGAATTAATCAGAGGCGAACCTGTGGAGGAACTCGTTGAAGTTAACATCGACCCCACCAACCCACTCAGAACAGCCAAAATCGGTAGTCAACTGCCTCCCAAAGCAAAGGCCGACCTCACCGCCCTCCTGACCGAGCACAGAGACGTCTTTGCTTGGACCCATGCAGACATGCCAGGCATTGACCCCTCTTTCATAACTCACCGCCTCAGCATCGAACCTCATTTCCGACCTTACCGACAAAGGCAGCGTATTTTCCATCCAGAGCGCAACAATCTCATAGCTGCAGAGGTTGACAAACTCCTCGAGGCCCAGTTTATTCGCAATGTGGATTATCCTAAGTGGTTGTCCAACGTGGTCCTGGTCCGCAAAAACAATGGCAAGTGGCGTCTCTGCGTCGATTACTCCGACTTGAACCGAGCTTGTCCCAAAGATAGCTATCCTCTCCCCCGCATTGATCTACTGGTCGACGCCACGGCCGGTCATCAAATGCTTAGCTTCATGGATGCTTTTTCAGGCTACAACCAAATTGTGATGCACTCATCCGACCAGGAACACACATCCTTCATCACCGACCGGGGGACCTACCACTACCGTGTCATGCCGTTCGGACTAAAGAATGCTGGGGCCACCTACCAACGTTTGGTCAATACAGTCTTCCACCATCAGATCGGACAGAACATGGAAGTGTATGTGGATGACATGCTGGTCAAGAGCAAACTCTCTGCTGACCACCTCACCGACCTACGAGAGACCTTTGCCACCCTTCGCAAATATCAGATGAAACTCAACCCAGAAAAGTGCGCCTTCGGCGTGGGATCTGGCAAATTCCTAGGTTTCATGGTCAGTCAGCGCGGCATCGAGGCCAACCCAGAGAAGATCAAGGCCTTGGTCGAGATGCAGTCACCCAAAATCGTTAAAGAGGTCCAAAGGCTCACCGGCAGAGTGGCAGCCCTCAACCGCTTCATCTCCCGCGCAACGGATAAGTGCCTGCCATTTTTCAAAGTCCTGCGGCAGACTTTTGAGTGGACAACTGAATCAGAAGCAGCCTTTCAACAGTTAAAACAATGTATGGCCAATCCTCCCCTCCTCTCACAGGCAATTACCGGCGAGCCCCTCTTCCTCTACCTAGCAGTATCCAGCACTGCCATCAGTGCAGCACTCATCAGGGAGGACGGCTCAGTCCAACGACCGGTCTACTACATTAGCCGAGCCCTCAGGGGAGCGGAGCAGAACTACCCCCTATTAGAAAAGCTGTCCCTGGCCCTGGTCACCGCCTCCAGACGACTCCGCCCCTACTTCCAAGCCCATTCCATAGTAGTTCTCACCGACCAGCCCCTGAAGAAAGTCATGCAGCAACCCGAGCTCTCAGGAAGACTAATGCAGTGGTCAGTAGAACTAAGCCAGTTCGACATCACTTATCGCCCCCGGACAGCAATCAAAGGCCAAGCCGTAGCCGACTTCATTTTGGAATTCACCAATCCAGTCCCAACCACAAATCCAGCACCCCCAACAACTCCCCCAGAACCCGAAGATCCTCATTGTTGGACACTCAATGTCGACGGCTCGTCTCGCAGGGAAGGAAGCGGGGCTGGCCTCATCCTCACATCCCCTGAAGGGGGCTATTTCAAATGTGCCCTCCGCCTCTTGTTTGCGGCCAGCAACAATGAGGCCGAGTACGAAGCATTGGTGGCGGGACTCCGTTTAGCCAAAGATATTGGTGTTAGCCACATCCGCGTATTCAGTGACTCCCAACTCATCGTCGGTCAGATCACCGGTGAATTCGATGCCAAGGATACCACAATGCGGACTTACAGGGACATGGCGCTCACCCTTGTCCGCCTCTTCAACACTTTCCATATCAGACACATACCTCGGGCGGAAAACTCCAAAGCAGATGAGATGGCCCAGCTGGCCTCCGCCGACCAATCCGACCTCAGCCATGGAGTTCGCCTCGAATACCTGACTCACCCGGCCATCTCACCCGACCCGCAAGAAGTCCAGTTCCTCCAGACGGAACCCATCCCTTGGGCATCCGACATCTTCCTCTTCTTGACCACTGGTGAACTCCCAGATGACCAACAGCAGGCTGCCAAGGTCAGAGCTCGGTCAGCTAACTACATTCTGGTCGACGGCCTCCTTTACAAGCGCGGTTTCTCACGACCGTACCTGCGGTGTCTCAGCCCCGCCCAAGCAACCTATGTAATGCAAGAGATCCATGAAGGAATCTGTGGCAATCATTCGGGTGGCAGGTCTCTCGCACTCAAAGTACTCCGTACAGGCTACTTCTGGCCGACCCTCAACAAAGATGCCTCTGATTTCGTGCTGAAATGCGACAAGTGTCAGCGCTTCGCCAACATCCCCCATGCTCCTCCCACTGAGCTGATCAATCTCTGTAGCCCTTACCCGTTCGCGAAATGAGGTATCGACCTGGTTGGTCCACTTCCCACTGGTCGAGGCCAGACCAAGTTCGCAATTGTCGCCATTGATTACTTCACCAAGTGGGTCGAGGCAAAACCCCTCGCCACAATCACCGAGCGGAACACCACCAAGTTTATCTGGCAATCAATTGTCTGCAGATTTGGCATCCCTCAGGCCATCGTCTCAGACAACGGCAAACAGTTCGACAATGCTAAATACAGGAAATTTTGTGCAGACCTCCACATTCAACCATGCTTCTCTTCCCCCGGTCATCCCCAAGCAAATGTCCAGGTTGAGGTCACCAACCGCTCTCTCCTGAAGATCATCAAAACTAAGCTCGAAGCTGCTAAAGGCCTTTGGGCTGAGGAACTACCACATGTACTCTGGGCCTACCGAACCACTGCCCGGACTCCCACTGGGGAGACCCCTTTTCGTTTAACATATGGCGCCGAGGCGGTCATTCCTGTGGAAGTCGGTCTGCCCACCCCCAGGATCTTACATCCAGATCTCTCCTCAGCCGAAGAACTCCGTCGAGCAGACCTGGATCTCATCGAGGAGCTCAGAGAGACTGCCGCTGTCAGATTGGCTTCGTATCAGCAGAAAATGAGAACACACTATAACCGCAGAGTCCGACCACGGGAGTTCTCTCCTGGCGACCTTGTCTTGAGAGAAGCAACTCTTGCCACCAAGAATCCAACCGAGGGCAAATTGGCAGCCAAATGGGAAGGCCCCTACGTGGTGAAGGCCCGCCCGCGGCCAGGCACCTATCGACTCCAAGATATGGATGGCCGAGACCTTACCCATCCTTGGAATGCTGAACATCTGAAGCGTTACTATCAATGAATCCTTGCTTTTGTATTGTTCAAATTGTTGTACTTTCCTTTTTAATACATAATACAGATATCGACTGGCAGTTCCCACTTGCTATAATTCAACTGTTTGAATGTAGTTTTCTTGAAATTTTTATTTGCAGCGCCACCTTCAAAAGCCTCAGTCCGACCTGAGCACTTTCAAAAGCCTCAGTCCGACCTGAGCACCTCCAAAAGCCTCAGTCCGACCTGAGCACTTTCAAAAGCCTCAGTCCGACCTGAGCACTTTCAAAAGCCTCAGTCCGACCTGAGCACTTTCAAAAGCCTCAGTCCGACCTGAGCACCTCCAAAAGCCTCAGTCCGACCTGAGCACTTTCAAAAGCCTCAGTCCGACCTGAGCACTTTCAAAAGCCTCAGCCAGACCTGAGCACTTTCAAAAGCCTCAGCCAGACCTGAGCACTTTCAAAAGCCTCAGCCAGACCTGAGCACTTTCAAAAGCCTCAGTCCGACCTGAGCACCTCCAAAAGCCTCAGTCCGACCTGAGCACCTCCAAAAGCCTCAGCCAGACCTGAGCACTTTCAAAAGCCTCAGTCCGACCTGAGCACTTTCAAAAGCCTCAGTCCGACCTGAGCACCTCCAAAAGCCTCAGTCCGACCTGAGCACTTTCAAAAGCCTCAGTCCGACCTGAGCACTTTCAAAAGCCTCCGTCCGACCTGAGCACTTTCAAAAGCCTCCGTCCGACCTGAGCACTTTCAAAAGCCTCCGTCAGACCTGAGCACTTTCAAAAGCCTCAGTCCGACCTGAGCACTTTCAAAAGCCTCAGTCCGACCTGAGCACTTTCAAAAGCCTCAGTCTGACCTAAGCACTTTCAAAAGCCTCAGCCAGACCTGAGCACTTTCAAAAGCCTCAGCCAGACCTGAGCACTTTCAAAAGCCTCAGTCCGACCTGAGCACTTTCAAAAGCCTCAGCCAATCCTGAGCACTTTCAAAAGCCTCGGTCCGACCTGAGCACTTTCAAAAGCCTCAGCCAGACCTGAGCACTTTCAAAAGCCTCAGCCCGACCTGAGCACGTACAAAAGCCTCAGTCCGACCTGAGCACGTACAAAAGCCTCAGCCAGACCGAGCACTGAGCACCCCTCAAAACCTCAACAGCCGCAGTCAGAACCAGACCTGAGCATTTCTACACGCTCCAGTCAGACCTATGAATGAAAACTCGTAAAGCACAACACTCAATCATGATCTGACGCTTAACCACAATTTCAAAATAATTTGACACTTAGTCATATTTTAAAGATGTCCTCCCATATTTCATTTGCCAATCACATCTTCAACATTACATTTCGGTCTACTCTTTCAAGGTAATTTGACACTTAGTCAATATTTTAAAGATGCTCTCCCATATTTCATTCGCACATCACATCTTCAACATTACGTTTTAGTCTACTTCCATGCTCATTCAACTTGAAACATTACTTCCCAGATTCCCCCCACACTTAAACAAATTTGCTATTTCACTCTGTATTGGATCATTCATCATCCTATTCTGGCTTGCATTTTGGTATGACTTTAGTTTCACCTTGCCCTACTGCCTGGCACAAGTCTTTGCTGAAAACATCAGTGCACAAAATAATCACAAGAAAAACAAACAAAGGCCAGACCAACACAAGGGGAAATACACTGGAATCATCAATTCGAACCATAACTGCCTTTTTATTCATTCAAAAATGTGTGTACAAATTACTTACATACCTTCCAAAAAAAAAAAAAAAAAAAAAAAAAAAAAAAAAAAAAAAACAAAACAAAACAAAACAAACAAACAAAAACTCCCAAGTACACCTATCCTCCAGATCACTCCTCCTCCTCACTGGAGATAAGATCTGCTTCTTCTATCCCCTCGTCCAGGGGGGACTGGACCACATCATCCTCTTCAACCACCACCCTGCTGAAGTCAAGCTCTGGGAACAGCTCTTCAGCCTTGCGCTTGAACATTCTCCAGCCGCTGTCCCAGAACTCTGCCATTTCATGCTTATAAAAATCTGATCGTTGGAAGCTCTCTATAACTTCAGATTCAGGTCTTCCTTCAGCCGTCATCCGTGATGAGCCAGCCCCCCCAGACTCTTCCCTTGCCAAGCTGCTGGCAACTGCTGCGTCAATTGCCATCTGGAACTCAGGAGACCCTTTGAATTGGGTAACAGCCGCAACACAAAGATCAGGATAGGCTGCCCTTTCTGAGGCCGCTTTCGCCTTCTCTTCGTCCAGCTCTTTCTGTAGGGCCTCCTTCTCAGCCGCAGCCTTGGCCCTTTCAGCCTCTAGCTCCCTCTTCCAGGCCTCCCCCTCAGCAATCAACTTCATCTTCTCCTCCTCCGCCTCCTTCCTTAGGCCCTCCCTCTCCGCCCTCGCCTTCTCACCCTCCACTTCCAACTCCCTCCTCAGTTTCCCCTTCTCCTCCTCTGCTTTGGCCAACTCATCCTCCAACGCCTTCTGCAGAGCCTCCACCTTAGCATCTGCCTCGTCTCTTTGTCTGACAAGATCCTCGCTATTATTCATGGCCTCCTCATGCCGCTCAACCGCCACATCATGAGCCTTCTTGGCCTCCTCTAACTTCTTCTGCTCACCAGTCCACTGGAACTCGAGCGACACAACCCTGCGGCGTGCGTCCTCTAACCCCGACTTGACAGATGGCAGCTCCGTGTGGGCAGTCTTCCATGAAGCACTCTCCTCCTTCAGCTTGGTGAGGTCTGCCTTGGCCTCTTCAGCTTTAATCCTGGACGCCGCAGCCTTCCTCAGCAAGGCCCCTGCCAGGGTAGTTACCTCCATCTGGGCGGAGCACAGCCCCCTGAACAGGTCCGCCTCGCTAAATCCAGCGGCCGAGCGCAATGCCGACTCCTCCACCACCTTCACCAACCGATCTGCCACCGCCTTAGCTGGGCCTCCATCTCCCTCAAGTTTCCCAGCCACAGCCCGCGCATGGTAGATAGTGGTGCTCAGACCGACCCCCCTTTCCTTTGGCGCAGTACCCCCTTGGGGTCGCTCCTCCAACCTTTGTTCAGGACCCCCTTGGGGTCGCTCTTCCGCCCTTTGCTCAGGATCCCTGGTCCCCACCCCCATCCTGATCGCAGCCCTCATTGGCACAACATCCCTAATTTGAGAGGACACGTCCACCACCTCTGCGACGACCCCCCCTTTCTGCAGTCCCCTCTGCAACCGGGGCCTCCTCCGCCATCGGGGCCTCCTTCACCTTCTTAGGCCTAGGCTCCTCTGCAGCCCCCTCTGGGGCACTTCTCTTCTTCCTCCTCAGTCCCTTTGCCTCCTTTCTGGCCTTCTCCTTCACAGGATCCACAGGGAGCTTCCGCGGCTCAAATGCGCTCAGATCTTTCTCCCCCAGGGGCTTGGGACGAGGTCGAATCCTCTCCCCCGCAAGCGGCTGCGGTGGTCGATCATCCTGAGCCTCTTTGAATTTCTGAGCCTTCACCATAGCGGCCTGGTCCTCCGCTTCCTGTGCCTTCCTTCTGGCCTCCAACTCCGATCGGTCGAGGTCCCCCCCGATCGGTCGCGGGCCCAGCCCCGCCTGAAATAGCGCCGACGGCTGCACCAACTCGTCCCACTTCACCTTCTCCTTTTCCCTCCACTCCTTCACTTTCTTTACCCGTTCCTCCGCCGCCGCCCCCAACTTCAGCTCTGCATACTTGGTTAGCACCTTCCACGCAGTGCGCACACCAACCCCCCCAGCGATGGACACATAGAACCACCGCGGCCTCCAACCTTTGATGGACGTCGGTAAACCAGCCACCAAACCCTTCCCTGCCAACGCCTGGAGGGTGACCCAAGTCTCCTGCTGGCCTGCAGCCTTGTAACATCCAAAGAACTCCTCCACCGTCATCACCACCCCTCCGCTCGCCTTCGGCCAAGCACTTGCGCAGGCCAGCAGGATTTTCCATGCATTGGGCATCAGTTGCCCTGGTGCTATCTCCAGGTGATTGAGCACATCTACCACGATTTGCGGCAGAGGCAACCTCAACCCCCCTTTCAGAGCTTCCTCGTAGAGGGAGAACGCCCCCACCTTGACGTCAGACGGCCTCTCCGCCGATTCTGGCACCTGTAATTCCACTTCCACCGGAATTTGGTACTTCTCACGGATAGCCTCCAACTCCGCCGCCGTAATTAGGGATCTGTCGGCCCTCGAATGCCAGTGGTCTGGTTCCACCTGGCTGATGGGCTGGGCCGCGACTACCACGGTGGAATCATGGACACGCCTCGCTGGTTCCCCCACCCTCTCCGTCCTGTATTGTGCGGCTAATTCCTCCGCATCGTCGTCTCCCAGAGGATCCACCCTCACGTTCACGTCCCCTTCACGCGCCATCTCTAGAGTATGTCTGCGGATCGCTTCTGCAGCAGGCACTAGGAAGTCGAAGAAATGCTCTAATGGTGTATCGCGCGCAACAAATGGTGTGATACTTGGAATGTTTTGGGTTCTTGAAAACAGGTAAGTAAATCGAATGATACCAAATCCCCACGGTTTACCCGTATTCCAAGGGTCCCAGTTAATTTTCGCCAGTTTGAAAACCTTTCAAATCATCCGCCAAAACTGTCTCATCAATGCCCATAATAATCCCCTGACGCTTCACTCCTAATCCAACGCTTGACGTTTCCCCTCCCCCGAAATCCTGACACGTGTATGGCCCAGATGCACTGACTTCTGCCCTCACCTTGTCTTCTCCACTTCACATCACCACGTGACACGCCGCCTCTCGAGCCCCGTGCCCGCCCACTCGGTCACCCTTGCGGTCGGCCTCGCCCACTCGGTCACCCTTGCGGTCGGCCTTGCCCACTCGGTTACCCTTGCGGTCGGCCTCGCCCACTCGGTCACCCTTGCAGTCGGCCTCGCCCCCTCGGTTACCCTTGCGGTCGGCCTCGCCCACTCGGTCACCCTTGCGGTCGGCCTCGCCCACTCGGTCACCCTTGCGGTCGGCCTCGCCCACTCGGTCACCCTTGTGGTCGGCCTCGCCCACTCGGTCACCCTTGCGGTCGGCCTCGCCCCCCTCGGTTACCCTTGCGGTCGGCCTCGCCCACTCGGTCACCCTTGCGGTCGGCCTCGCCCCCTCGGTTACCCTTGCGGTCGGCCTCGCCCACTCGGTCACCCTTGCGGTCGGCCTCGCCCACTCGGTCACCCTTGCGGTCGGCCTCGCCCACTCGGTCACCCTTGCGGTCGGCCTCGCCCCCTCGGTTACCCTTGCGGTCGGCCTCGCCCACTCGGTCACCCTTGCGGTCGGCTTCACCCACTCGGTCACCCGTGCGGTCGGCCTCGCCCACTCGGTCACCCTTGCGGTCGTCCTCGTCCGCTCGGTCACCCTTGCGGTCGTCCTCGTCCGCTCGGTCACCCCCCCTTCTCGGCCTCGACCACCATCCTCCTTATCATTATTCCCTTCGTTGGACTAAAGCTGCACTCGGGAATGGGGGACTACTGACAGGGATAGGCCCACAAGGACCACGGCCCACCATGGATAAACCCAAGCCCACCGTCTAGACCCCATTACGCAACCCGGTCACTGAAACCCGGTACAACTGGAAGCCAACTGAGCAGGGAAGGCCAATGATGCCCGGACACGTGGCAGGCGCGGAACAGGCCATGTCAGCAGACAAAGATCTACAAAGTTATTGCCACAAGCACATCACCATTAATGCAACCCATCACCGCATTTATTGCGACAGCACCACTCAGCCGGGATGGTGCCCCCCTCACCCTGAACAAGACGAACCACGGCGCAAGCTTTCGGCGGGAAGGTCAGAACGGCTGAGACAACGAAATGATTACCAGAGGATATAAGCAAAGCTCGAAGACAAGAAGAAGGTTAAGTTTTTCTATCTCCCTCTCTCTCTCTCTCTCCCTCTCTACGTCTTGCCTATCACCCTTACTAATTCACACACCGGAGGGTTCGCCGGGGGACTACCCCGTCTCCCGATTGAACTTGTTTGCAGGTTTTCCAGTGGGCCTGAGGAGCTTGGATCGGTCCAGCCCATACACGACGACACACCGTATTATCAGTACACATTCTTGTAAAGAACATATAAATATTTTCATAAATATTCTTAAAATACTTGTTAACAAAATTCATGTTTATTAATGGAACAGAGCGAAATACATTCAAAAAAAATATTCTCTAAACTCACCGTGCAAGTAATTTTTTTATTTTTTTTATTTTTATATATTTATTTTCAATGAAGTATTAGGGTTGCTCAATACATAAGATGGATATAGTGAAAATTTTTACAGTTTTACTTAGGAGTTCCTCTAATTATGAGGACATAAGTAGTACTTACTGTCATCTTTAAAATTATAAAATTAATCCCTTCATGCCTTACTCCCACAGCTTTTCCGATTTATACTTCCCTCTAATCGTGGTCTTCCCTGGTCATTGTTGTCAAATAAAAAGTAAGGCTTCATTTGGTATAAATGGTTTGAATTAAAATAATTAAAAAATATAAAATAGATTAAAAAATTAATAAGATAAAATGTCATGCCAAACAATCAAAAAATTAAAAAGTCAGCTCACATCCCAAACGAAAACTAAGTAAATTAAAAAATAAATAGAAAATAAATAAATTTAAAATGAATGTTAACTGTAGTGTTATTATATTTGTAAAAAAAATTAAATTATATTTATTATATACATATAAATATTTTGGAAAAATTACAGATATAATTTTTGGATTTGACCCCTATAACAAAATAAACTCTGATTTTTTTATTTTATTAATTTAAATCTTAAAATTTTAATTTATTTTCAATTTGAACCATTTGTCTATTTTTGTTAAGTAAAATCAATAAAAAAAAAATAAGTATTTTAGTCATTAAATTTAATGAAAATAAGTATTTTAGTTATTTTATGTATACCTACAATGAGTTTAATAGTTAAAATATTATTTTTTGTTAGTTTTAGTTAACGAAAATAGATAAATAATTTAGATTAAAAATAAATTAAAATATTAAAATTTAAATTGATAAAATTAAAAAGGCGAGATTTATTTTCTTACTAGGGTCAAGCTCTAGAAATTTTTTTTTGTAATAGTCTCAAATATTTTTAATAAATATAACTAAGACGTGGTTAGTAGAAAGGGGCCAGGAAAAGAAACGGCGCAAGAGGATAAGAGGGATGTGGTTTGAAAAATTGTAGGCAAATTACATTAATAGTATCTGTAGTTTAGGACTTGTATTATTTTGATTCTTAATTTTTTAATTATGATACATTTAATTCTGAATTTTAAATTTTATTTTAAATAAGGACAATCAAAGATATTTTCTTTGCGAACGATTAATTTCAAAGGCAAAGTCGTCATACAACTTATTTTATGTTGATTGAACTTGTATATTGTTTGAAATGTAATGACCTTTTTTTTAATGAATAATGTTAAAATTTTCTTAGTTATAAAGTTCTATTTGATTTGGTTCTCAGAATCTATTTTCAGGAAAAAGAAAAAAAAAAATTAGGCTAATTATAAATAATAATAATAAAAAAAACTATGGTTTGGTTTTTTTTTTTAATTTAAACCCTAAAGTTTTAATTTCGACAAATTAAACTTTGGAGTTTTATCTGTGTTTCAATATGAACCTTTCGTCCATCTCTGTCTCACTACATATTTTTCCTTCTTTCAGATTCAAATCCACATATTCAAACCCTTGTATCTCCCTCGTCATAATTCTATTTCGCCTCATTTTCATGTCGTTGGATTCATCTTATGGTCTAATTTTCATTCCACCCCTTATAGCCTTGTTCTACCTCTTTTTGCATGCCGTCGGAGTTCCAAAATTGGCCAAAAATAATTTTTTTCTTTTTTTGGACAAAATTTTCAAATTTAAACCTACATCTTCAAACCCTTATATCTCTCTCGTCATACTCTATTTCACTTCATTTTTGTGTCGTTGGATTCACCTCATAGTCCAGTTTTCATTCCACTCCATATACACCTTGTTCCATCTCTTTTTACTTGTCATCAGAGCTCTAAAAATTGGCCGAAAATAAGATTATTCTCTTCTTCTTCTTTTTTTCCTTCCTCATCTTCCTCCACGACTCCTTCTCCTAGCTTCTTGTTGCTACTGGTGCTTCTACTTCATCATCATTATCTGCAAAATGAGGTGGTGGTGGTAATGGTGACAGTGCTGTTGAGTGGTGATATGTATGCAACTATCCACAAAAATCAAAAATCAATGGGTCGATGAGCATGTTAGGGCGCCTTGATTTCCAATCAAACATCGTTCATTACATCTCCGATGCCAAGAATATTGTTGTGATAACAGTAAGAAAAAAAATATTAAAAATATATCATTTTTATATAATTTTATCTTTTGGGATGGTGTACATAATTTTTTTTTTATATTTATTTTGGTTAAATTAGTTTTTATTTTTTCAAAAGTCAAACATGACAACAATTTTGATGTCATTATTAAACCAATCCATTAAATCAAAAAATCTAAAACCAAAAATATTTCATATATTAAATATACCGATTACACATTAAAAACTTAATCATCATCCATTACATGATAACCACTCAAAAACATTTATTAACAACAAATCTAACTATCTATTACATGATAATCATTCAAAATATCAACAAAAATAACCAGTCATTACATGATCATCATCCAAACACATTAAAAATTAATTTGTTAAAAAAATTAAAAAGTAAAAGATTTACTATTTTTATATAATTTTATCTTTGATGAGTACAATAATTTTTAAAAATTCAAAAATAATTTTTTGATATTTATTTTTGTCAAACTAGTTTATATTTTATCAAATTAATGCCTTTGCCCTTGAAATGGAGCAACAATGTCTACAATTCTCCTTATTTGAAACGAAATTCAAAATTCATGGCCAAATATGTTATAATTGAAAGGCCATAGACTAAAGCGACACAAACTCCATACTACAGGAATCGTTAGTATAATTCGCTCAAAAATAATTATGCTTTTTCAACAATAATTAGCCTGCCCTCTACGGCAATTTTTGAAACAAATGTCCATAAGAGTATGGCGCAAAACCTGGACATAAATTAAGGTGCCTTTCATTGAATTAATATTATCAATATATACGCGACGGTTTTGTAAATGAAGTAGGGTTTCAGAGCCGGCAGCTCAACATAACATGATGCTATTATTCGGTGCGGTATTTTCAATCTTTTTATAATTTTTAATGTATTTTCAATAATATAAAATTTAGACTTCTAAATGGGATCGATACACTTTGGATGTAGAGTCCAGATCTTGGACCAATCTTTGTTTATACACTCAAATTCATTTTCATGATAGGACAATTGTTTCAGGGCAGAAGATTGAACTCATCTAACAATTAAGCACCCATGAATGCTGAGCAAGGATCCTCTAAAATGAAATTTCTCTAAAGTTTCCTAGAGTGTTACATTGTATGGTTGAGATTTACTAGAGTGCTACATCATGTGACTTGCCAGTAAATCTCAACCATACAATGTAGCACTCTAGGAAATTTTAGGAAAAAAATCACTCTAGAGGATCCCAATTCATGAATGCTAGGTCATAATTAATTAAATCTGGAAATATTTATAACAATAATTTATAACCACAATTATTAATGCACAAAATTAGAAAAAGTGAATGCCATCGATTAATGCATTCAACTAGCTAGCATCAGATTTATATCCACACATTTTGACCAAAACCAACAACAATACATTACTTACACACCCCTAAACTTGAATAAGATAGCTAAATTGTATAACACTACTCATAAAAATCAAAATAATAGAAGAACTATCAAGCCACATCATGAAATTAATACCCTTACTATGGACAACGAATCAACAATGCTAGGTATCATGAAAAACCTTTCATGAAAATAATCATGAAAGCTTTGTGACCATTGGATTACACTTAGAATAAAGCACCACACACAAATCAAGGTAATCCAAGGATCATAACTCTTTCATGATCATTTTCATGAAAATTTTTTCATAATCCTTAACTTTTCTCACAACGAATACATTGAGACATGAAATTAGAGAGATTTAAAAATAGAGAATCTCATGCCTTGTACAATGACTACTTCACGCTCATTTTGGACTGACTTCCCCAAAACTCCTTAAAAATAACACCAAAGCACAAAGTTGAGTTAGGAGATCTAGCATCACCATCGCCATGATCATCATCATCAACTCCAAATCGGAAGGTGGATCTTTGACGCGACAAACAAACACGTGGATGAATAAATGGATTATTCATCGGAGCAAAAGATGATGAATATGAGCCAGATGAGCATGATGTGGAGAAGGAAGACGAAGACAATGCCGGCAAAACATGGTTTTTCTTGGTGGTAATTCTAGGGAAAATGATGGATAGAAAACTTGGTTTTGAAATCTTTTGCTTGGACTTGGATTTGGGATTGGATTGGTAGGAGGGTGGAGGGGTGAGAGGAGGGAGAGAAGGGTCGGAGAGTGGGTGTTTAGGGGTGCCTGGTTGGGACTCCCACATGAATGGTACTGCACCAGAGGCTCCACCATAGTAGAGGACTCTGAATGATGGTTCAGCCTTTGAGCTCTCTTTGGACAAGAGCCTTGAGAAGAACTTGTCCTCTTGCTTGATTTGGAGGAACTTTTGGGCATGATCATGGCCTCCACTGAGCATTTTGGCTTGCTCTATGGGGTTGTGTGAGTGAATATGCCTTGCTTTGAAGAGATATCCAGATACATACATCAAGTGAATGAAATCAAAAGATTATATAGGTAAGTTTGTGGTGTGAATGAAATCAAAAGATTATATAGGTAAGTCTGTGGTGGGACTTTGGGGATGGTCTATGTGGGCAAGGATTGTGTCCCTAAAATTAATGGTTCATATCCTAATGTTTTTTTAATTGCACTATTATATTTCGATGTTTTTGTATTTTTTAAAGGCTAATGCTAACAATGTCTTTTGGACACTTGATAATGTGCATTTAATAGTGTATTAAGCTGTCTTTAATTTAGTATCTTGTTAATTTTAACTTGTTAATGTTTATTTAATGATGTATTAAATTGTTTTGAGCATAGTGATTTTCTATTTTAACCTATTAATTAAATTATATGCATTTAATAGGTTTTACTTTTTAGGATAAATTACAAAAAAGTCCCAATAATTAGACTTAATTCTCATCAAATCCTATTAAAAATTAAGTGTTAAGAAAATCATCACTAAAAATAATTTTTTGTGATATTTTTTGCATGTTGCTAAAAATTGACAATTAGTAAGTTTTTTTGTCACGATTTTTATAAATTGTCGCTAAAACTTACAACTAGTGACGTTTTTTTGTGACGAATTTTTCAAACTGTCTTTAAAAATTGAAAATTAGTGACTTTTGTTGTGACAATTTTTTTAAATTGTTGCTAAAACTTATAATTAGTGACTTTTTTATGATAATTTTTAAATTATCGCTAAAAATTAATAATTAATAACATTTTTTTAATAATATTTGATAAAAAAAAATACCATTAATTATTATAAAGCCTATAACATAAGTTTCAAGATTCATTAAATGAAACAAAGTGTAATTCTCAAGTGTCCCTTGGAGCACTTGTTAGCATGCCTCTTTTCTAAATTTTTAATGCATTGTGTAGTGGGAGATGTGCACTGGGAACGGACAGGAATTTTGGGAAAAAATTATTCCGATTCATTAATTTAAGGACATGACATGTCTATGATAGTTCAATTTCCATTTGTTTGGTTATTGAAGCCTTTATCACAGTTCTTAAATTTTGGATAAAATTATTGACAAACTTTCAAAATGCATAATTATATGAACAAAAAATTATCAAACACTCTCAAAATACTATATAATACTATTTACGTGATATTCCCGACCAATATATCACATAGTATATTGAAACTGTTAAATAATTATCTCAATATCAACTTATTATTAGGACAAATTACATCAATAGTTCTTTCATTTTGCTTCTTATATCATTTTAGTCCCTGTGATTTTAATTAACTTAATTTTAGATTTTGTATCAATTTGGTAAAATTGATAAGGGTGATGAGGATTTTTGAAGAAAAATGGTCGCTAAGCTAATTGGAATTAGTTTTCAATTTTACCTATAAAAGTATGACACATATCACTTACGTATGTATTTTTCAATAAAAAAATTATTAAAATTTTTAATCAATTAGACTCAATTGAGATAAAATAATAAATTTATGATCCAAATCGAATCAATTAAAATTATAAAAATCAAAATAATATAAAAACTAAAATATAAATATTACCCATATATTTTGCCCCATTAATTATTACAACAATAAATCAGCAGTGATTGGTAGTTCTAAAAGTAGAGCTCTAACTGAGTTGGCAGCTCTAACTGAGTTGGCAGCTCAAAAAAAAAAAAAAAACTAAGGCTTTGTTTGGTTTAGATTTTAAAACATAGCTCCACCACTGATTTGAGTGGTATTTGGTTGCAGCTTTCAAATCATAATTCTACACCCATTTCTCAAAACTCATTTCAAACTATAATCATTATTTTTCAAAACTCATAACCAAACACACAACTCAAAACTATTTTCAAAACTCAAAAACAACTTAATTTTTATTTTAAATATTTTTATTTTTTATTTTAAATATTTTATTTTATTTTATAGGAATATTTTTAATATTTTGATTTTCATAAAAATATTTTAATATTTTGATATTTTAATTGTAAATATTTTGATTTTCGGAATATTTTTAATATTTTATTTTTCTAAATATTTTTAATATTTTAATTTTGTAAATAATTTTAAAATATTTTTAATATTTTTAATGTTTATACAGGTCTAAAAAATGAATTGACAGAAAAATTAATTGACATAAAATAATTGACGTAGAAGTTATTTGAAAAAAAAAATTATTTGAAAAAAAATTATTCAAAAAAATTACTTTAAAACAATTAATTAAAAAAATTATTTTTTTATTTGAGTATTTTAAAAATAGTTTGGTTATGACTGTTGATCAAAAATACGGATATCGAGTTATGAGTTACGTATTTGATTATCAATTATAGGTTGAATTAAGTTTTGAAAACTATTTTGAAAACTCATTACCAAACAAATTTTCTTATTTCACATGTCACATCAAACTTTCAAAACTCAATTTTACATATAATTCAAAACTCAATTCAACACTCTATTCAAAAACCATAACCAAACAAATTTTCTATACTCAAATTATAATTTCATAACTCATAAACTCAAAATACAACTCATACTCTCAAATTATATTTACAAAACTCTACCAAACACAATGTAAGACTAAAACATCATATCATAGTGAAGCCCCACCCCCTATTAAAACTATTAGAACTCACAAATTAAAACTACAAAATGTTTTTGTAACGGTAAAAGGATGCAACATAAATGCCAGGTTGGTAAAGCTATAGGTTTTATTTTTTTTTTTTTTTTTGTGTATGATGAGTCTAGAGCCTTTAGATCATTGGATGAGTAAAATGATGTGTTTTAATATGAGCCGTTGATATGAATATAGGACGAAGTAAACGGTTGAGAAGTGAGGGAATCTTGTTAGAGATGATCATATGGGTCTCATAAATTAGTACTGGGGTGTGGTCCTTAACACTCGTTGATATGTTGTTTTCGTGATTATAACTTAGCCAAGTTCTCTCCCACATTACTTACCCAAAAAAAAGTTCTCTCTCACGTTGGTGCACTAAAATTTAATGTTATGCTCTCATTGGCCCACCTTAGCACAAATGCCAACTTTGGGCCACTTGAATTGTTCGGTGCACGAGTGAGTTAAAATTCAAGCATACCACCTACTCAAAATTTTATTTAGAAATATTGATTGTATTTGGTTTTAATTTCATAATTAATTTTAAATTTTTTTTTGAATTTTTTTAAAATAAAAATTAGTTTGATAAAAAAAAAAAAAAAACCAAATTATTTTTTAAAATTTTAAAAATTATTTAATGGTGAGTAATTTTTATTATTTTTTTATCACTAAATTAGTTTTCAATTTTTCACAAAAAATTTCAACAAACATACTCTGAAAATCAAACCAAATATTAATTCAAGCTCATTAAATTTAGTGATACCATATACTTAGAATTTTATGAAAAAATATTAATTTGTGATTTAAATTCATTCTATTCAAACTTAGTTATACTTTATATTTTAGGTAGGATTTTGATTCAAATTTTTTTTGAATAACTAGCTTTGTTTGCATTATAAATTAGACTAGGAATAAACCTAAAAAGATGTTGTAATAGACAATAATTAAATTTTAGATATTTTTGATGTGACACATCAAATAATATTTTCCATAACATTATTGAAAAAGAAGACTGTAGTTTCTTGGCAAATTTGACCTTTTATTTGGGGTACCCTAGTTTGGGTGAACTTGTGACAAATAATGAGGTAGGAATCAACTGTCCAACCACCCCATTACTGCTTGTGCTTCACAAGGGCAAGCTAGGTGCCCCACAAATTTACACCCTCTGATTTTTATTTAAACACTGTTCAGAAAAAAATTAAAATATTGTCAGATGCTGTACCTTGGAGAATCTTCAAATCATATTTTAAATTTTACTTGACACTTTAAAAGTAAGTATTAATGATTCATTAAACTCTAATCGAAGAGTTAAATACTTATGTAGTATTTTGGTATGACCTTTCCTATGTTAAATTTGACATATGATAAAGTATATATTAATTCTTTTTATTCGATTTTTTTTATTATTAACTCACAATAATAGATTTTCCTTTTTAAAACTTGGCATATGAATCTAACAAGATTAAAATAAAAATATAATAAAATAATAGATTTAACATATTATCGTGTGGATCAACATAAAAGTAGATCAATATTATATTACTTATAAAAAAAAATTATATGTAATTAATTAGATTCACTACAAAAATAATATTACATGTGAGAGAGTAGATTTGGAATACTCCTTTATCCAAGCAAATTCTGGAGCAGTCCTCTGATGGTCACCTGAAATAGAAGAACAACTCCGGTCGGGGGTGTCGAAATTAGCACTCCAACAATCTAGTTAGTTTTCACCTCCCAAATATATAAGTTGCTCTTTTTCTTAAGTAAACTATTTAGAAACTACCTCATTCCCGAGCCCTCTCTTTTCTTTTATAGAGTTTCTCCTTCTGGTTTTCATCTCCTACTACGCATCCTATCAGGGCCCACTCCCCCGTTGCACTTTATGGAGAGGAATCGGCAACTGGGTGAGAGGTTGACTTGCCTGAACTACTTGGTTTGACTACCAAGCACTGGGGCCCGTTATTTAGCGATTTGCTCTATCTAATCTTATTCAACTCTAATTGCGCCCAATAGATCTGCACAATGGGCAGACCTGTAATTGGGTCAATTGTGTTGGGGCACTTAATTTTGGCTCCCACAATTGCTCCCCGAGTATTCGGCTATGCATGGTTTCGTGGAGTCGGCATACTCAGTCGCTGAAGGGTCAGTTTGACATTTTGAAGTGCTTTGGAATTTGGGAATGAGCGGATGCGCCTTTTCAACGCTATCGTGCCAGAAAAGACGTAATGAAGAATGATTGTTACTTCCCGCCTCCTCGCACTCTCCTCTCATTTAATGCGATTTGAAATCTTTCCACCTTTTCATTTTGTATGGGACTTCACTGTTGTTCAAGACCTGTGATTTTCTAACTTCAAGACCTCCTCCGCAACCTTCCTGCTCTTCTTCCTGCTTGCGACCTTTTCATTTTCATTCGTAAGTTTTCTAAGCTCTATTCTCTCTTTTATTTTTTTTGCTTTCGGTCTCTCGCATTTCCTCTTCTTTTCACCTTTTACTCCGGTCCTCCCATGGCGAATCACCTAAAGGCTCTTTTTTCTGAAAATAGAGTCGCAACCTTTCGTCATCACTTTTCTATCCCCAACGACGTTCAACTAGTCGGGGATGGTGAAGTCGACATGGAGAGGACTAATGAAAACACCATTGTTTTTCCCTTCTTGGAGATTGCCGAAGGAGGTGTCTCTTTCCCCCTTCACCCCACCCTCAAGTTTGTATTACATCATTGGGGTCTGATTCCGTCCCAACCAAATGTTAATTTTTACCAAATCGTAATGCGTGTCATAGAGTTAAACCGCCGCCTTCGTCTTGACCTAGGGGTTTCGACCATGCGGCACTATTACGTCTTTGCCAAAACTTCTGGTCAACAAGGGCAATATTTCCTTAGAGCGAAAGACACCAATCACTATCTGGTCACCATGCTTACCAGTTCTGGCAAAAGAGTGGATGACGTAATGGTGGTCGTTCACAGCAATTAGGAGTTCGGCAACAGAGAAGATCGCCAAACTCCTATGACCAAATGCAAGGGTGAACTAGGTCGCCGATTATTTCACATTGATTTCTATTTTTATTTGGCATTCACTTATTCTAACCGTTTCTCTCTTGTGCAGGCAACAATCTCAAAAGGTCCCTCACCTCTACAGACGAACTTATGCTAGCCCAAGTGAAGACTATCCTTGATTTTGTCAATCGGACAAATTTACAAGGACAAGGTCGGGCTGCATATATATTACTTTGATACGACCCATCCTATTCCACTTTTTCGACGGCTGATCACATTCTCATTCCAAGAGGCAAACAAGAACTTGTGGCTCTCGTTTTCCTTAGTTTTGCCAGGATAAGAGATATCGATATTGGGGAATCATCGACCAGTGAACAAGCTGGCAATAGTGACCAAAAGGCTGATCAGGGCGTTGACTAAGGCGCTGGAATAGACCAAGTTAGAGACGAAAGTGCTGAGTTAGACTTTCCTCAATCCGAAGAAACTAGGGAACTATTTTTGGATTTCAAACAAGTCGACTCCAGCAAGCAAGTTGACATCGAAAACCCCTAAGAAAAAGATATTTTTATAGACTTGGACGACTTGCCTAGAGTCAGCTCGGAAGATATGGCAGGCAAATCCCTTGCGCAGTTTGCCAAGTAAAGAAACGTCGAGAAAATGACAATATGGAAAAAAGCGATAAACGTTGAGGGAAGTCATGAAGTCCCTTCACTGGTGATTAAAATCGCTCAGGCTGAACCAATGGACTCTGCATAACCCATCATTGAGCCGATAGTGAAAGAACCGGTAGTCGAACAGAGAGGCAAAAAACGTCCTATTGCATCTGTTGAGGTGGTTGGGCAACGAATCGAGAAGAGGCCATGGCCTTTTCCCTCTCTTAACCTTATGGCGCCGTTCGTAATTCAGCCGAAGGCAAAAGGGTCATTAATTCTAACTGGTGCCTCTGCAGAGAAGGATCCTTCAGTCACGTTGGCTGTAGCCGCAGCCATCGCTATCGTCATCGCCATCGCCATCGCCATCGCCATTGCCATTGCCATCACCATTGCCATCGCCCTTCCTATTGATAAGGCTATGTATTGCGCTGAGCCAAATATGGTTTCGGTTGCTTTGGTTGCGCAATCGACCATTTTGGTAAGTATTATTTTGTATGCATTTTTGTTTCTACATGTTAGTTTTGGTGTTCTTGGCTTATTGCCTTGTTCATTTCAGGCTGCCAAGCGTATCGCCGAAATCGGTCGTCGCCAACATGACACCATGGAGTTAATTAGTTAATTAAGGGCTGAGGTGATGGCCGAACATAGCAAATCTAAATCGGCTATAGCCGATCTGGAAATTGCACCTAAAAAGGTTGAAACCGAGGCAAGAATGGCCAAGAAGGAGTGTGCGAGAGTCATTGCAGAGGAAGAAAAGACGAGGCACGTGGATCTATTGCGTCGTGCCGCCGAAGAACAGGCGAACCTTACAAATTTCACTCTAAAGCTGGCACAGATGGATTTGGCAATTGAACTCCAGAAGGCTAATTCGACAATTGAAGAAGCAAAAGCGGCAGCCACCAAAGCCTTTGAAGCTGGGGAATTAGCCACCAAAGAACTGTACGCCAAGGAGGCCTTAAAATTCAAAAATGGGGGTTTCAAGCACGGCTGGCTCAAAGCCTTAGCAGCTGCAAAAGTCACGCTTGAAATGTTGATTCCCTACGAGCAAAAAGAAGTGGAGTCTCTGGAGTCAGACCCTAAGGAAATCTGAAGCCCGTTTGCTGGCAACGTGGAGCCTTTAGTGGTCTGATTAGAATAGTTAGTTTAATTGATTTTGTAACCATTATGAATCTTGCTAGTGTTTGTTTTTTGTTTTGTTGTTTTTGGTTTAATGTAAGTTGGCCGATTTCATGTATAAAATGAAACAGATGTACTGAATTAGTTTATTAATGAAAACAGCTTGATGCACACCAAAATGTTCTTCTTGCATGACCATGAATTAAATTATTATAAAAGGAATTATTACATGCTAATTAGAAAATGATGCTAAATGGTACAGCCGGGTTAACTTATTTGGCCAGCATCACATAATTCGCACCAGTGAGGCATTGCATACCAATTCGGTAGCATTTTCTTCCTAAACAGATGTAATGTCGATTAGATTCGTGTATCTGCCCTTGCCCTAGTTGATTGTGTGATAGGCCAAATAATACAAGCCTGAGAAATACGTGGAGTGGGCGCAGCGACCACCTGATCACTCAAGTGGCGCACTATATGTCAGGTCAGCAACAGCATCACATGAAAATTCGAAACCAAGTAATAAATGCTCAAGTGAGATGTTGCATGTCAATTCGGTATCATGTGCTTTCCAAACGGATGTAATGCCAAATAGATTCATATATCTGCCTTTGCCCCAGTAGATTGCATGATATGTCAAATACACCATAGGCGGTGCATGCAGAGTCAAAGTCGAGTATGTCTACCATTGCATGCGTGGCGTTATTAATTAGGCATTGGGTGTGGCACATGCATAGTTAATGTCAAGAAGTGTCCGCAAGTATCTTAAATGAGCTGTAGCATCTTACAAAAAGGAAGAACTGTTCAAAAAGTAACTTCTTCTCCAAAGTGGTCAATGGCTTGTATATTGGGCAGAATTTTCTACAACAGCAAAAGAGAAGGGAAAACTTTAGCAGATCTTGATGTCGAAATGAACCAAGAATCTCGCAATGATAGTGCTAGTGCAGGAACTGAAGGGGAAAGGGATAGGTGTAGGTCACTTGGAGGGCAAAGCAACTCTCCCAAGAGAGATGAACACAGCAGATCTCCCAAGACGCAAATGAGGAGAAGTGTAAAAGCCACAGGCACCCAATCTGCAGTCCGCAATGAGCCCAACAGGTCACCTTATCCTCTAAGTTTTTAAGTTTTTATTGGAAACAAACCAATGACCAAAGCTGATTTGATTGTCCATGATCCAAACATGGCAGTTGAATTTACTCGGCAAATGTTTCCTCCCGAAGTTCACCAATCAGTGGCGACGCATACTGATTATGAGGTGTTTAGAGAGGGCATTCATGGAGCTGTCAAGGGACTGTGCAGCTCCTATGAGATCGCCATGCGTCTTCGAGCTGCTTGTAAAGAAACTGATCATAAGGATGGTAGCATACGGAACCTAGAGCGCTAATTAAAGAAGGCGAAAGAGCGGCCCAAGAATCAAGCTCGGAAGGCAAAGATTGTCGAACTCAAAACAGCTGATGTGGCTCACCTTCAAAAGATGCACTCATGTAACGCTTTTTGGATCATACCATAGCCGATAGAGATACTGTAGCCATTTTTGCGCGTGAGGCCATAGAAACTGGGTTTCTAATAACGGGTTTTTTGAATGGCGAAAGGTCAGCATTAATAAGACGATGAAGAAGTTAGCTGATGATGTGTGTCGTTACGAGAACCATGGCTTCAAACACAGATGGCTCAAGACGTTGCAAGCGACGAGGGTAGATTCGACATCCCCATTGTATCAAGGATACACAATGCCTTTTGAAGCCTACGACGCCTAGAAGACCGATGATGGGGAAGAGGTTGGAAATCCAAGAAAGACTTAGTCGGTGTCGTCATTTCTAGTTTAATTAGCAAATTTATTTTTTATAAACAGAATGTCAAGCTTAGTTTCTTGTATTCCGATCAAGTTTGATTATGATATGAATAAATTGCTCTTTCGAATTTGATTACAATTCCATAATCCAACTCCTCTATATTTGTACCAAGAATCACATGTCGGAATTGTATTTTAATTAGCTCCTTGTGCCGAACATGCACGCATGCCGAGCATGAAAGGCGACTTTCATTGGCCCCTCGTACAAAACATGTATGCATGCCGAGCACGAAAGGCGCTTCGAATTCGGAGACTTTCGTTGGCCCTTTGTGCTGAACATATGTGCATGCTGAGCACGAAGGGTGCTCCGAATTCGAAGACTTTCATTGGCCTTTCATGTCGAACATGCATGCATGCTGAGCACAAAGGGCGCTCTGAATTTGGAGACTTTCATTGGCCCCTGATGCGAAACATGTATACATGCCAAGTACGAAAGACGCTTCGAATTCAGAGACTTTCGTTGGCCCCACATGTTGAACATGTATACATGCCGAGCACGAAGGGCGCTCTGAACTCAGAGACTTTCGTTGGCCCATCGTGCGAAACATGCATGCATGTCAAGCACAAAGGGTGCTCTGAATTCGAAGACTTTTGTTGGCCCCTCGTACAGAACATGCATGCATGTCGAGCACAAAGAACGCTCTGAATTTGGAGACTTTCATTGGTCCCTCGTGCCGAACAAGCATGCATGCCGAGCACAAAGGACGCTCCGAATTGGGAGACTTTCGTTGGTCTCTCATACGGAACATGCATGCATGCCGAGTACGAAGGGCGCTCCGAATTTGGAGACTTTCGTTGGCCCCTCGTGCGAAACATGCATGCATGCCAAGCATAAAGGGCACTCTGATTTCAGAGACTTTTGTTGCGACGACAAAAAAAAAGAGCAAAAGGCGAATAAATATAAACACAACACTGTCATTACATCGTAAGTGCAAAAAGAGCCACATTTGGAAGAAAAAAAATTAGTGATAAAACATATGGAGATGGGTTGTGTTCCAAGGCCGGGGTAACTTCATGCCGCTAATATCGGAGAGTCGGTATGCCCCTACCTTAATGATGGAATCAATTTAATATAGACCGTCCCAGTTGAGGCCGAGCTTCCCATCAGACAGAGTCTTGGCAGCAAGTAGGACCTTTTTAAGCACTAGTTCACCAAGAACGTAGCGGGACGGATGTGCTTGTTGATTGTATGACTTGGCCAATTATTGTTGATAACGTGCTGTGGCAACAAAAAATTGATCTCGGTGCTCTTTAAGCAAGTCCATATCCAAGGCCAGCATCATGTCGTTCCGACCGGTATTGAAAGCCCTAGAGCAAAGAGTTAGCAAACCGATTTCAACAGGGATAATAGCCTCGTTATCAAAACATAGAGTGAATGGTGTTTCACTTGTAGACCTTCGTGGCGTAGTACGATGGGCACACAACACAGTTGGGAGCTCTTCAATCCATTTGTCTTTAGCTTTCTCCAAGCACTTTTTGATACTGTCCAAGACTGCCTTATTGGAGGCTTCGGTCTGGCCGTTACTTTGGGGGTAAGCAGGCGACGAGAAGTGAAGCCAAATTTTATACATGTTGCACGAGCAAGGATCCTCTCCTTGGATCCTCTCCTTGGCTCCCTACTTAGTGGGCCATTGGGCCCAATTTTGATAATCCGAACCATTCACATTTTAAGATTTGTTATGTATATCATACTTGTAAAAAATCAAATTGATCAGATATTGGAAGAACTAAAAATCAATAATTAAAAAAAATTTAATAAATAATCTAATTGTTTAATAAAACTTTTAGTTCACATGGTTTTCGATATCCGATCGACTTGATTTTTTACAGGTATGATATACATGAAAATTCCTAAAATGTGAACGGTTTGAATTATCAGAATTGGGCTCAAACATGGGCCCAATGACCCACCAAGTATGGAGCCAAGGAGGGGATCCTTGCACATGTTGCACAGCTCTCGATAGTCTCCATAATCAAATCGGGTGCCATTGTCAGAGATAAGTGCCCTGGGTATGCTGAAATGAGTGATAATGTTCTTCCATACAAAACATTTGACATCGATGTCCCTGATGTGTGTTAATGGTTAGGCCTCCACCCATTTTGTGAAGTAGTCAATAACGACTAGCAAGAATCGTTTGTTACCAAGAGCTTTTGGCAATGGCCCGATGATGTCTAGCCCCCATTAAGTGAAAGACCACGGACTAGTCATAGAATTTAATGCTTAGGTGGGCAAATATGTTAGTCGGCCACCAATAGCCCTGAGTGATGGCTCAATGAGCCAATGATCTTTCTTCCAAATGAGCGCCACAACTGCCTTCGTGGATTTCGGCAAAAAAAGTCTTCAATTTTGTCCGAGTGGACGTATTCCAAGTAGGGCCCGGAGAGAGATTTCTTATAGAGTTTTCCTTGGGGATCCAGATAATACCTCAAGGCTTTATTGTATAGCTTGTGAGCTTCTTTCTTATCCTCTAGCAGTTGTTCTGTAGAGAAGAATGCTGTAATGGGGTCCATCCAACTCGGACTTCTTTGGATGACGTTTACAGTATGAAGCTCGAGGGCGTGGATGCTCAGCTCTGATAGGAAACTCATTTCAATGGTTTGTTTCACTTCTAAATTGAAAGTCAAAGCTAAGCAAGCGAGGGCATCGGCATGCGTATTCTGGTCTCTGGTGATCTGATTAAGTTCATGTTTGTCGAATTTCTCAAACAGAGAATTGGCTATTCTCATGTAGGCGGCCATGCAGTCGTTTTTAGCTGCATACTCCCCCTTTAATTGATTGATAACAAGTTTTGAATTGTAGAACGCTTGCACTTGTTTGGCCCCATTAGGCCTGTCAACGGATCGGGTATAACCCGAATCCGATCCGAATTCGATCTGATTAATCCGGTCCATTTATACAAATCCGAATTCGAATATCTGTTTAATCGGTATCTGTGTAGCTCAATTTTAAACGGGTCGGATTCGGATAAATCCGATCCAGTCCGTTTGTTTGCCCAATCCGATTACATTGAATTTCCAGAAACGAAATTAGATCTTAGAATCAAATCTCTCTCTCGTCGTCTTTTTCATCATCTCTCATCGAAGAAATCACATTAGGTTTGAAATCAGATCTCTCATAAGCAGATCTCTCTCTCATCGTCTGAAAAGTGCTTTCTGTTGTTTAAGTTCATCGTCTGAAGATCAAATCTCTCTCTCATCATCTGAAAATGCTTCGATTGATGACGATGAACTTAGCCAAATCGAGCTCTCTACTGTTTTTGATCTAGGTATTCTTCTCCGACCACTCTCTTCCGTCACAAACAACTCATAAATTTTTCAAAAACACAAAATGGGCTGTCATCATCACAGCTTGCCCATCTAAAATTTCAGATTTTTGTTTTCAATAAACAGAGAAAACACTTTCAATACATAAGCATTGTGGTTAGGTGGATCAATCTGGAGCTGAAAGCCTCCCATTTTCTCTCGATCTGAAAACCTCCAACAGGGCTTTGGCTTCTCACGATCTCAAATCTCTCCGCACCTCCCACCAACAGGTTTGTCATTTCCAACCCACATTTCGTTTCTGCAGAAAAATATAGGGTTTCTTGTGGATCTGTTTAGATTCCGTTTACATGGATTTTGGTTTTGATGCCTAAATTCGCAAATATGCCATGCTTTTTTAAATTATACATACCAATTTGCTTCCATTGAAATTGATGTGCTTATACTTAATAGGGTAGCTGAATTTTTTATTGTCTTTAAAGGGTTCACATTGTAATCTTTTTCAATGTTCATTTATTGTCTAGATTTCGAATTGTTGTTTTGAGGGTTTATATAAGAGGTATGTGCTTGTGTTTAGGGTCTTGGAAGTTTTGTACAAAGCACCAAATCTCACGGAGAGTAAATGTCTGATCCTGAGTCTCATTTGCTTTGTTTGGTTATTTGATAATATTGGTTAGTTGTAGGATCAGACTTGCCGTATGTTTTAACAGAGAAATGCTGAAGTTGTATGGTATCTTTTGATGGAGGGATATTTGCCTCTTCAGTGGAATCATATTGTCAAGTTTTTCTCCACTTCATTGAATGTTGTTTATGAGGTTTTTCCTTCATGTTTACAAGTATTCATGATTTTTTTATTATTATTTTATTTTTCAGACTGCCAATTGTGAGTTTGATTATAAATTGGGTTATCAGTTTTGTTGTTTTTAAATGAATTATGCATGCCTTTATAGTAGATTGATCACATGCACACAAATCTATATAATTTCCAAATTGAAGTGTTTGGTGCATACTGTTTTGTGCTTGTCTGCAGTTCTGTTCGCTGCATAGTTATCTTGCCAACTCCTGCTCCTTTATGTTTGATTTATTGTGCAATGCATATTTGAGTTTTTGAGCCAAAGATGTCTTCGGATTATAGCGAACCTATTATTGCTAATGATGTCGAGTTCGATGACGATGTATCTCAAGGATCCACAAAGAGGATTCGAAAACTAACTTCGAAGGTATGGAATGACTTTGTCAAATTTAAAGGACCTAATGGAAATAACATAGCCAGATGTAAGCATTACAATAGGGAATTTGTTGGAGAGAGTAGGAAAGGGACTAGTCATTTAAAAAATGATTTGTCAAAGACATGTCTAGTACTTAAAGGACCAAATGCCCCTAGGAATGCTAGTAAGGCTGCTTCTGAATCTACTCCTAAGGCTGCAACTTTTAAATTCGATCAAGAGAGAAGTCGTATGGATTTTTCTAGGATGGTAATCAAGCATAATTATCCTTTTAACATGTCTGAGCATGAGTTTTTTGAAATATTTTGCAATAATCTTCAACCAATGTTCAAACTTGTGTCTCGTAACATTGTTAGAGCGGATGTCCTTGATGTTTATGGAATAGAAAAGGCCAAGTTATATCAATTTTTGGATGAACTCTCTTCTAAGATCACCTTGACAACTGATATATGGACTTCAGACCATTAGAATTTTGCCTATACATGTTTGACTGCCCATTATGTGACTAATGACTGGGAGTTAAAGAAGAAAATCCTTGCTTATAGACGCATTAATTACCCGCATGATGGAGACCACTTGTTTAACTTTATCAAAGATCTAATTTTAGAGTGGAACATAGATAAGAACTTGTTTTCAAAGGTAGTCGATAATGTAACGAGTAATGATGTCAAGGTGAGACTCTTAAAGCGATGGCTACATGACCAAGGATTACTACATTTGGGTGGACAATTGTTTCATGTGCGTTGTAGCACACATATTGAATTTAGTTGTTCAAGATGGTTTGAAGGTGATTGGGAGTCTTATTTCAAAAATCCGAGAAAGTGTGAGCTATTTAGAGAGGTCTCCTTACAGAAAACAAAAAATTTGATGTTGCAGTGAATCATGTTAAGTTACATCATAAAAAGAAAGTCCCCATGGATGTTCCTACCAGATGGAACTCCATTTATTCAATGCTTGAAGTTGCATTAGATTTGAAAATTGCATTCCACCACTTAAGGCAAATTGGCAAACAATATAAGCATAATCCTTATAACGATGAGTGGAATGTAGCAAATGTGATTTGTGGGTGCTTGAAGATTTTTTTGGATGCTACATCTCACTTTAGTGGTACCACCACTTTTCCTACTTCAAATGTGTTTTTTCCCGATATTTGTCTTATTCAACTTGAAATGAAAAAATGGGAGCAAAGTGAGTATGATTGCATTCGATTGATGGCCGGTCCAATGAGAGTGAAATTTCAAAAATATTGGGAAGAATGTTCTTCGGTGTTAGCAATTGGAGTGGTTCTTGATCCAAGATTTAAAATGGACTTGGTGGAATACTACTTTGGGCTTATTTATGGTGCTGATGCTAATAAGCATATTCAAGGGGTCCGTAATGGTATTGTTGATCTCTTTTATGAGTATAGGAGTGATTCTTCTGATTCTATGAGTTACATTGCACTTGTTTCTGAAAATAGTAGCTCAAGTGGTAATCAATTGCTTGTCAGTTCTTTGAAACAAGAAAGTTTGGTTGCTTTTCATACATGGTATGCCCAAGAACGTGCTTCTAACATTCATGCCTATCAAAAATCAGAGGTGGAGTAATACTTAGAGGAGTTGGTGTTTCCAAGTAATGAGAGTTTCAACATTCTACATTGGTGGAAAGTGAATAAAGCAAAATTTCCTACTTTGGCAAGGATGGCTCGTGATGTTTTAAGTGTTCCAGCTACTACGGTTGCATCAGAGGCTGCATTTAGTGTAGGAGGTAGGGTGATTGATTGGACACGTGCTTTATTACTTCCAGATATTGTGGAGGCCTTGATCACTTGCAATGATTGGATTGAATCAACCAAAAATAGAAGTAAGTGAAATATTGAAGTTTTTAAATAATTAGTTGTTCTTTAGTTTAGTTCTATAAATATCTTAATGTCACATTATTTTGAAATTGCAGATGTAGAAGAATGCTGACATGAGTAGATGGATTGATTTGAATCACTTGGTTTGTCATTTTCATTGTCTCTTGGGATATGCCATGAGAATTACATTACATTACATACTCTTTAAGATATATTTCAATTCCAATTATATACATTCACTAGTGTTCCAGGGTTGTTTTTCTTGACTGCATTTCTTTCATGGCTTGTGTTGTTTTCTCTATGCCGGTTGATTCATTGGAATCGACAATTGAAGCTTTAATGACTAACAACTCACTGCAACTATCTTTTTTTGACTCTGTTGACAACACAGCATTGCTTTTGATAGTTTCTGATCCAATTACAATGTCCTGTTTTTGATCTTGCAAATTTAGAAGAAGAGAAGAATATGCTGAAATTAAACTATTTGCGTAATCAACCTTGTCAGATTGAGGCATAGTCTGTTCTGTTGTCTCTCCCTTCAAATTTTTTGCATTTTTGATGACCTTTTCTATCAGTTGTTTTTCTTCACGGTTGTATTCTGTGACAGTTAATTCTGTTGGAACTGTTTCAATAGCAGAAGCCATTTCAGTTATTTCTTTTGGTCCTGTTTTTAATCATCTTTGGGATGATTAAGGGTTTAGTTTTTTCGTTTTAGCTTTAGGCCAGCTTGATTTACAGCTATTAAAATAGTTCTATATGTATTCCTGTTATTGAGTAAAAAGGTTAAATACATCGAGTAAGAATCATTTTCCTGTTATTGTACACAGAAATCTATCTCATACCAAATGTTTTTGCAAAAGAATTTTCGTCTTTTTTTGTTTTTTGTTTTTTGTTTGTGTGTGTGTCTATTAATTAGGTGCTATATCTAATCCAGGTGGCTTTTGTGCTTAGTGAACTTGATATCAAAATCTTATAGGATCAAAATTTGATGTATATTTGTTTGTATGTGAAGAGGGTCAAATTGTTTGTATATTAGACATTGTTTTTTTATTTGTATATAATCATATGGACATTTTGTTATGCATGTGTTTATTGTGATATTACAGGTGGATGAAACTAATGAAACCTTGAAGGAAAATGGCAATGTTAGATCCCTATACTTCTTTTATTTATTATTTCTTAATATAAATTTTCATTTAACCTTGAAATGCCTTTCTATATATATAGAGAGAGAGTTATTGTCTGTTTGAGAAAGAAATATCAGTGTTGTGATCTGTGATGGACAGGACCTTAATGTCCTTTACATTCATGGGGTAAGCTTGATTGGAGCAATGTTCAGCAAATCCTTGGTATTGGATTGGAGTAATAAGTTTAAACTTTAAATTTTATTTTCAAATTTCAAGCTTATAAAAATGAAAATTGTTTATGATATTGTGAAAGGTTATAGCTTTTCATGTAATTTTTTTTATTGGGTTTCTCATTATGTATCATTTTGCTACTACTGGTAGTGGCTATGGCTGCTAACCACAGAGAGAAAGAAGAGAGAGAGGGAAAAAAAAATCAGATCGGATCGGATTATACGGATTGGATGTCTGTTTAATGCGAATCGGATCTGATTGCAAGTAATCGGATTTTTAATAATCGGATTCGGATTTGGATTTGAATTGATAGTTAATCGGATCGGATCAGATTCCGATAGATCCAACCCAGATCCGACCCGTTGACAGGCCTAGGCCCTATGAGTAGTGAGCTTCTGAGGCCGACCAACAAGGCTTCATAGTCGGCTTCATAGTCGGCTTCATTGTTGGAAGCGTTAAAGTCGAGCTTAATAGACTGTTCGATCACTACCCCTTCAGGTGTCATGATCACAACTCCTGCCCTACTGCTCCGCTGATTTGAGGATCCGTCACAATATAGCTGCCAAATATCGCCAACATACATTTGCCACTGCATCGATATACTGGGGCCACCTGGGGCTACTTGGGGCTGAGGGTCTAAATCTGGTTGCATGGTGAATTTAGCTACAAAGTCTGCCAATACCTGCCCTTTAATAGCTATCCTTGGTGAAAACTGAAAATCATATTGTCCGAGCTCCACGACCTATTTGGAAACCTATCCCGATAACTCCACCTTTCGAAGGATTGATCGGAGAAGGTGATTTGTCAACACTCTAATTGTGTAGGCTTGGAAATAATGCATCAACTTCCTTATGGCCATTACCAGAGCCAGGATTAGTTTTTCCAGGGGGAGGTACTTGGTCTTGGTATCCACCATCGCTTGTTAACATAAAAAATGGGTTTCTGTTCGCCGAGTTTGTCGTTGAGCAAGACAGCATTGACTGTCTAGTCAGAGACTGTCAGGTATAAGATGAGCACATATCTCGGCATGGGGGTAGTCAGCAGTAAAGAGGCGTCAAGGTAGGCTTTCAAACCTTCCAAGGTTATTTGAAACTCCGAGCTTCATTGAAATGATTTTCCCTATCGGAGTGTTTGAAAGAATGGCCTACATCGATCTAAAGACCGATTGATAAATCTATTGAGAGCTGCGGCCATTCCCATGAGCTTTTGAACTTCTTTGATTGATTTTGGCAAATCGAGTTCAAAGATATCCTTAATCTGTTTCGAGTTTGCCTCTATCCCCGATGATTCACTATGTAACCGAGAAACTTTCTTGATCCAATGTCGAATGCACATTTGGATTGGTTAAGTTTCATTCTGTATTTGCAAAGAATGTCGAATGTTGTGGCAAGATCAGTTAAATGGTCCCCTTTTGTTTTGGACTTTACCACCATGTCGTCAATGTAGACTTTCATAGTCCTGCCGAGCTAGTCTTTGAACATGCTTGTGACTAATCTTTGGTAAGTTGCCCCAACATTCTTCAATCCAAAAGGCATGACCTTGTAGCAATTGGTTCCTCTTGGTATGAGGAATGCCATCTTGTCTTGATCGGCAGTATTCATGGCAATTTGATGATAGCCCCTGTAGGCATCCAAAAAACTCACACGTTAATGTTGAGCAGTCGTATCCATGAGTTAGTCAATTCGTGGCAATGGAAAGCAATCTTTTGGTCAAGCCTTGTTCAAATCTGTAAAATCCACACAGACACGCCACGAGCCTGTCTTCTTTTTCACTACAACAGTATTAGACAGCCACATGAGATAAGTGACCTCCCGAATTTCCCCAGCCTCCAGTAACTTGTCAACTTTATCGATTACGGCAGAGGCATGTTCCACGCCTGAGCGGCGACTTTTCTAGGTAATTGGCTTAGCCTTTGGGTCGACATTCAAGCTATGCATTGCGAGTGTTAAATCGACGTCTGGCATGTCATAGGGCGTCCAAGCAAAGATATCGATATAGTCAAGAAGAAACAATATCAACTCCTGTCGTTCAGCTACGTTGAGGCTTGCACCGATTAAAAAGAATTTGTTAGGATCCCCGTTGATCATTTTCTAATCCAGGTCCTTCATAACTTTATCGATCGGGGTCTTTCCGACATCTTCTTGACTCTCTTGATTAGGAATATCAATTGAGCTCACTTCCAAATCTTTGGGCTTCTTGATCAAGGCTAAAAGGTATCAATCGTTCGAAGGCCCCTGTGAGCCACGGACCTGCGCAATTTCGTATTGTGTTGCGAAACGGAGCAACTGATGATAAGTGCTTGGTACAGCTTGCATTGCATGAAGTCTTGTTCGGCCCATGATTATGTTATAAGGCGAGGGGAGTTTAACGACTAAGAACTCGAACTCCAGTGTTTTGGTGCCTGCATGCACTAATAGCACGATTTTTTCGAAAGGTTACTCCGAATTGGTGTTAAAGGCAAAAAAGAGGATAGTCGGTTGGCAATAGGTCTGCATCATTCAGGCTGAGTTTGAGAAATTTTTTGTAATGCACAATCTCTGAAATGCTTCCTTGGTCAATCAGGACGAGTTCAACGAAAAACTTGTTAACTCACAACTTGATTACGAGGGCGTCGTCGCGCGACATGATAAGCCCCTCAAGATTGGCATTAGAAAAACTAATCTCATTTGATAGATGAGGTCGTTTGACCAACTCGCCAGACTCCAAGTTGAGGCCAGAAGATTATAGCTGAACAGAGTGTATGGCGTTAGATGGGGATATGTTGTATATTACATGGATCACGCTAACTGGTGGTGAATCAGCACGTACGATGAGCACACCTAGTGTTTTTTTCCATTTTTTGGAGGTATTCGGCCAATCTGCCTCATTGGACTAACTCCTCCAGATGATCTTTTAGAACGTAACATTTGTCGGTTGTGTGTCCATTATCCGTATAATACTCGCATCTCTGATCTCTTTGTCTTTTGTCGAGTGGCCCAAACATTTTACTCGGCCATCTAAAAAACGGTTGTTACTGAATTTTACTCAGAATTTTTCTTATCGGCTCGATGAACTCTGTGTATTGTTTATCCGACCGCTTTGGGCACCTGTTCTCCAGTTTATACTGCTTATTTTATCGCAAATCCCGACGATTCTCCCTTCTAGATCGTCCCCTTATGTCTAGGCTCTTCTTTAGTGGAGTTCTTTCCGGTGGGACACAATTTAAAGGTTGTGCCATGACGGGTGTTGCCGATTCCTCAGCTTGTAAGCTAGTTTTAACCTTAATTGCATCATCTTCCATTTTACAGTATTCTTCGACTTTTCTCATCAGAGACCGGACCACTTTACAAGGCCTCTGAGTTAGTGAGCTTCGGCGCAAGTTGTCCGGAAGTAGTCCCATCTTGAAGGCTATAACTGCCATGGCATCGTTGCAATCATCGTCTATGAGATTGAAGCATTTCCAATAACAAGCCGAATACTCGTAAAACGTTTCTCCCTGCTTTATCTTCATTGCCCAAAGAGAATCTGCTTGCTTTGACAGGGTTTCATTAGTGATAAATCTGGCTTTGAAGGATTTCTAGAGTTGATGGAAACTTCCGATCGATCTACGTTCAAGCTTATAGTACTATCTGACGACGAGTGGTCCCAAACTACTGGGGAATATTCTGCACATAAGCGTCTCATCGTCTGTGTGCAATGTCATCACTTGTTTGTAGTATCGAATATGATCTGTAGGGTCTGACTTCCCATCGTACAATGTAAGCGATGGCACTTTGAACAGGCAAAGTGGCATTGGCAATACGCTGTACGAAGGGGTCATACTTATCCTCCTCATTTGAGTCATCGTTCCTCCTATTATGCTTGTGTCACACCCGTGGACCATCGTTGGATGCGTTAGAGGTGTCCATACAACCCCGCTTTCTAGGCTCCTCATCTGATGATCTCGAGTCGCTACTATCCCTGTCGTGCCTTCGGGGGCAACGTTACTGCGTTGCTTTCTTATTCAGTGACCAGCCCTAATCACGTTGTGGCGCATGTTGGGATTTGGCCAGTTCCTAGCGTAAGCGCTCGTTATCAGCTGTTATATCCTCTATTCGTTGTTCATTTCATTTTTCTTGGTTGATCAAGGTTATGATGGCGTTCTTTACTGAAGACATAAGTAAAGAAGGAGTAAATGGGTCGAAGTTCAGAGTTCTTCATGCCGAAGTATCTTCTAGCCCAAATACTGTTCCTGGTGGAATGTTATCTTCAGTGAGCGAAAGATCCTGTGCTAAGTCTGTCATGGATAAGTTTAAGTATTCCCACAGACGACGCCAATTATGAGGGAGTGGATTTGGGATACTTTTTTGTCCAAGCAGATCTTGGAGCAGTTCTTTGATGGTCACCTAAAACAGAAGAACAACTCTGGTCGGAGGTGCTGGATTTAGCACTCCGATGATCTAGTTAGTCTTCACCTCCCAAATATATAGGTCGCTCTTTTTCTTAAGTAAACTATTTAGAACCTACCTCATTTTTTAGCCCTCTCCTTCTTTTATAGAGTTTCTCCTTCGAGTTTTTATCTCCTACTATGCATCCTATCAAGACTTATTCCCTCGTAGCACGTTATGGAGAGCGTAGACTCCCCATTTTTTACTGCCCACAAGACTTGGGCGCTTTATTCCAAACACCCAATGATAAAAGTTACACTGTGCAATCTTTTGAATTCTCAACGAAGAAATTTGGATTCATGCTCTAATCCCAAACCTTACACCCCAGTTTGGCCAAACTATTTTAGACCTTGAAACCCTCTTTTCAAAATATTTTTTCTAATGTTTCTACGATGTTCCGAGACTCGCATTTCATTTAAAATATTACACTTTTCAGTAAACCGAGTAAGGACAAAGTGGAAATAAATGGAAGGGAAGTAAAATCTTTAAAAACATCTTATTTATAGGTTTGGAGTTTGAGGAAATAGGAGGGGATGGAAGAAAACGAGTTAGGGGAAAGGTTGAGCATCAAATCGTTAAAAAAAAAAATAAGTAGCCTCCACTAAATTAGGCATATCTCTTTGTACACTTAGAATTTAGATGTGAAGCCACCACCATTGGAAAGTGCACTTCTGGGGCTTCAATGTAGACTTAAGAATCACCTAAAACCAAGTCCAAATGAAGGAGATATGCCCGTTTGAAGTCAGGCCTAAAATGCAAAATTTTGGACCCGGCCGGGTTTGTTTAGATCTAGCCGTGGCCTGTTTAGACTTGGCCGAGTTTCAATGAAAACTTGTCCAGAGTGCCTTTTTAGACCTGGCCTTGCATTATTTGGTCTGGCCGTGGGTTTTGGGGTCGGGCCAGGTCTCATTAGCGAGAAATAGGACAGTCAGTGGAAATTCGCCAGCTGTTTTTTTTCGAAAATATTTTTGACCAATTTGGCTCAAACTCTATAAATTCGACCTCTCCCTTCAGAATTGAGGGTTAGCAAAATTTCCAAAAAGCTTTAAAGAGCTAAAAAGGCCTCCCTCCATCTTCAACACCTTTCTTCAACTTCAAACCTTCTTTAGCTATACATACACAATGCATACACCATTAGAGCTTGCTCTTGAACCTTTTGGTTGAGATTTCAAACCATATTTCAGAAACTTGAGGGTGTTTGGAATCAAGTTTGTTAACTAAGAGCTTACTTCTCTTTTCAAAAGGTATAATTTTTCACATTCTTCTTTAATCTTCTTCTACACTTTTCCTCTATTTTAGAGTTTTAAATGGCTGAAAAAAATGGTTTAGAAGTCCAAAAAGTGGAGGGGTTAGCCACCCCTCCTTAGTCTTGCTTACTAGTTTTGTATCTCTTGCTTTTGTCTATCTTTTTGTGCTCTTTAAATACCCTTTTAGTTACAGTTTTTAATATTTTAGGGGTAGTTTAGGGTGGTTTAAATTCGTTTAATTTGTTTAGGCTTTGAATACTTTGCTTGTTGTGGTGTATGTCCTCATGGCTTCAGGTGTTTAGGCCTTAGACACCGAATCATTTGAGTTGATAGCTCTTTTCTTAGTTTCTATGTGAAGAGTTCTATTTTTTGTAATAATCAACTTCGCATAATCATTTATGCACCCTCCCTCATTTCTTGATTTTCTTTATTTGAGAGTTGTTTCAAGCGATTAATTGTTATTCAAGGTATGAGAAAGAGACCTCCTATGCTCAATGGCTTAATCTCTAAGGTTCATCGTCAAGGCATCGTCTCTCTTTCATGCTAAGGATCAATTCTCGTTTGACATTTCTCTTTATTTAATGGACTTAAATATCCCTTTGGATGAAATGATTAAGTAATGGAAAGGTAAGTCAAAAAGGATTAATAAAATTGACTTAAAATCAATGAAACCAACATAAAGAAAATGTTTAGAATTGGTTGGATTCAGCCGGACGTTATGCCGGGTCCATCGCTTCAAGAGTTATCACATATCAATTCATGATATTTTGATGAAACTTAAGGCGTATCTATCTCTCTCTTTGAACCTCCATGATAAGAGGAAGGGGTGGTCGTCTTCATTACATTTATTAATTATTGTCCAAATTGTGTTCGAAATCGTCAAGCCATCAACTTGTACCTATTGATGGTTTCGGACTCGAATTCACTCTTCTCTTGAGTTTCGTGATAGAGGAGAGCAGAAGGGGCAAACATGGCTTAAAGTTGCTCTATCTGCACTGTTTTCACCCCAGAGCACAAAAATAGATTTTTGTAAGAAATTAGGGCACAGCCGGCCTTATTTGGACCTGGTCGGGCCTCATTAGGGGCCAGGCGGGCTCCAATGTTTGGTAAACAGAGTATTTTGGCAGAAACAGGAGGCAGTGGCTGAGGGTAAAATAGGGCAGATTCCCAAGGAGGTAGATAGAGTAGCTTCTACAGATTGTCTGCATGAGCGCGCATTCGATTCTTATGCATTATTAATGTCGTTCATATTATTGTTGCACATAATCTTGTCGCAATTTCATTGTTGTAATTATTATTATCATAATGCCTTTGTTGTAATAAATTAGATGGCTTAGTTATTTATTTATTATTTATTCCAAAATTGTAATAAGTAGTTAGTTTAGTGAATTTATTCATTAGAATTTGTAATAGTTAGTTTAATTCGGATACTTAGACCCTCATTCGAACCCTCTTACATGAGGGCAAATATGTAATAATGCGTATATGTCTTCCAACTCTCATTTCTTTCTCTCTTTTATTTATCTGCTTATGATGGTTACATGTTAGTATCATATTTACTTAGCATTTTCCATGACTTGCATCCATTTGTCTTACACGCATAAGAGTTCGGCTTATCATTCTAACAAACATCAATTTCAACTTCCTTGAATCGAATACGTGCTTCGTCACATGCCTTGATTTGACTTACAGGCATGCCATGCTTGTAGTCAAGCCTATTAATTGCATAATTTATGTATTGCATTAGTCATCTTGCATTGTTTAGGATCACGCATTTTTACTAATTATTTTAGTTTTCTTTGGCTTGCCTTGGAGTACTAGGTGGGTGTTTATTGCTTTAGCATATTGCATTATGTGATTGTTGCCATATTGAGCATGTTTCCATGAGGCTAAGTGCTTAAGTGATATATTGTTTGAATTCCTATAGATGAAGGCCTTTTTACTTAAGTTAGAATAATCTGATTAAATGTAAATACGAGCTCACTTTTTCAACTAACATGTATTCAAAGCATTTTTCAAAAAACAAACATAAAATCAATGCATTCCAAATTTCATAAATTGGTCTATACTTGTGTGCAATACATAGTAAAATTAGCCTAATAATTGGAACAAGAGCATCTAATGTACTTAAAATCACATCATAATTAGTAGAAACCGATTTTTGATCGGGTGAGTGGGGTCCTCAATTCATGACCTTCCCCTCTCATACCTAAGTTCCCGAGCCGAGACACTTTGGTGATGACGGACTAATGGCCTTTGGCACGAGTCACGGGTTTCCTAAATTTTTCAAAATATTTAGGTGGCGACTCTGAAATCTGGCAATGCAGTCTATTTTTGACATTTTTTATAACAAATTGATTTTTAAAAAGATTTGTCGGATTTGGACTTTTTTGTATTTATCCATTTCACATTGCACTTGTGAAACCAGATTTAGAACCACAGAAGTCAGAACTGTAGGACTAATCATATCCAAAAGGAACACGAAAAGCAAGCTACAGAGAGGAATCGGCAACTGAATGAGACGCCGACTTGCCTGAACTACTTGGCTCGACTACCAAGCATTGGGGCCCGTTATTTGGTGATTTGCTCTATTCAATTTTATTCGGCTCTAATTGAGCCCAATAGATCTGTCCAATGGGCCGATCTCCAATTGAGCTCAATTGTGTTGGGCCACTTAATTTTGGCTCCTACATTACATAATACTCTAAAGAATAGTTAATGTTTGAAAGCACAATCTCACGAACTAAAGTGCATCAAAACAAGACATAGTAAACGGAGTTAGAAAATCAATCTAGGAAGGGCAAAGTAAAAAACATATTAAAAGCCGTAGGCTTAAAAAATAATTTTCTAAAAAAATGAGAGGTGGCACTTGCCCTCCTGGGTTGATTTGTTTGTTAATGAAAAATTTACGAATAACATGTGTTAAATATTAAAAAGAGATTAAGAATAACTTATTTCATACAATATATTATAAATTTTTGTATGTTAAGCATATTATGTAATAATATCAAATAATATTTTTTTGGAGTATCTAATAATTTGGGAAAAATACACTGCAGCGTAATTTTTCAAAAAAAAAAAAGATTAATTAATTAATTCAATGGTAAATCTTATGCACTTTAATAATAAAATTTATAAATATTTTGTAGATGAGATTAGAGAATGAATTAACACAATAAGTTTGAGACTTAGAGAAAAACACTTGAATCTAAAAGATTTAGGATAAGAAGAACTAAGACAAAGTACATGGTGTATAATTTTAGTAACAGTAACAATAGAAACAGAGAAGTAGTGAAGATTGAGAATCAATAATTACCTAAGAGTGAATATTTTCATTATTTAGGATCGATCATCACAACAGTTAGAGAAATTTGAGAAAATGTGGTCTATAGAATTAAGGCATGATGGCTTAAGTGGAGAAGTGCATCTGGGGTACTGTGTGATAAACAAATACCAACTAGATTAAAAGGGAAGTTCTATAGAACGACTATTATACCAGCGATATTGTATAGGACGAAATATTTGGTAATTAAGAAATTACATGTAAATAAAATGAGTGTTATTAAGATGATGATACTAAAGTATATGTGTGGTAAGACTACAAAAGATAAAATTATAAATGAGTTTATTCTTAAATGAATAGGAATAGTACCGATAAAAAATAAATTAAGAGATAATAGAATGAGATGGTTTGGTCATATATAACGGAAACTAATAGAGATAGTAGTGAAAAAATATAATACAATAATAGTAGATAGAAGTATTAAGGAAAATAACTGTGGGGATATATTTTCTGAGCACCAACACGTGGCCAAGGTGACGCCGACGTGTCAGCCGATGTGCCACATGTCCTGGTTATGATGCCGAGGTTATCTTGGCTAGGCCAAGGTTATCTGCGAGGATACCGAAATCCAAGATAAGCGGATATGGGACAAGAGTCCTAGATTGGAAGAAGACTTCAGTTTGGGTAAAGATAAGACTCTTAGAGAGTTTATCCTAATCCCACTGGGAGTCCTAGATTAGCAGTAATCCTAAGTCCATTAGGGCTAGGCTCCTATTGGGATTAGGATTGTGTTGGCTATAAAAGAGAGGCACCCTCATGGGTCTAAGGTATGCTTTTGATATTCTGTCTAGTGAGTTAAGCACTATTGATTATCTTTGAGAGATATGGAGTACTGACTTGATCGTCGGAGTACCCCCGGGTGGACGAGCCACTGCCGGAGACTCTTCTTTCTGTTGCAGGTCAGACAGGTGCCATCTATTCTGTCGGTGCTCTCCAGCTGAATACTAAGTTGGCAGTGTGGTTGGAAATTGACACACACAATTTGGCGCCGTCTGTGGGAAAGAAAGGAGAATAAATGGCCATCACCGTACAAGATCAACGTGTTGAAAACGACGAGTTTAGCGAAGATGGAGAGTTTGTCGACATAAACGGAATGAAGACCCTTCCAGAAGGGATGCGAAGGCAGGGGGCATGAGCGCTCCCAAGGAGATGACATTCAAGTATAGAAGAGCTCAGCCTAAGTGAGCAGATCCTGGATTTCAGGCCCCGGACCCCAGATCCAGAAGACATGATCTCGGCCTGGATGAATAGGTCCGAGAAGAGAAGAGCTCAACCTGAGTGAGCAGATCCAAGATTCCAGAAGACATGATCTCAGCCTGGATGAATAGGTCCGAGAAGAGAATAGCTCAACCTGAGTGAGCAGATCCAAGATTTCAGAAGACGAGATCTCGGCACTTAAGTCCGAGAAGAAAAACGACTCACCGATGCGAGGCCGAGAATCAAACTCAGGTTGAAACCAAGTAAGATCAACAGAGAAATCAAGGCTAACAACCTTGGCTTCAAACCAACTTCGGCGAACAAGATCACATGCACAAGCTTAATGTGAACATAAGTCCACATTAGGGGGCAAAGAGTTATAAATGATGTTTAACACTTGTTGAAATTTGTAGCAATTTACAAGTTGAAATTAAACCGAGATCATTGAGATCATTGTTTAACACTTGTTGAAATTTGTAGCAATTTACAAGTTGAAGTTAAACCGAGATTATTGTTTAACACTTGTTGAAACTTGAGAAAAGTTTACAAGTTAACGTTAAACCAAGATTATGTATGACAGCTCATACGCGTGAACGGGTTCTTGGAATTCTTATTCTTTAAAGAGACATGTCGGCCTTAGCAATGATCTCGGCTGCGATACTTTAAGCCGACATACTGGAAAATACCGATATATGCTCCATCACCTCAGAATGCCGAGGTAATAGAACCTAGGGGGCAGTTGTGGGGATATATTTTCTGAGCACCAACACGTGGCCAAGGCAACGCCGACGTGTCAGCCGAGATGCCACATGTCCTAGTCATGATGCTGAGGTTATCTCGGCTAGGCCGAGGTTATCTGCGAGAATACCGGAATTCGAGATAAGCGGATATAGGACAAGAGTCCTAGATTGGGAGAAGACTTCAGTTTGGGTAAAGATAAGACTCTTAGAGAGTTTATCCTAATCCCACTGGGAGTCCCAGATTAGCAGTAATCTGAAGTCCATTAGGGCTAGGCTCCTATTGGGACTAGGATTGTGTTGCCTATAAAAAAGAGGCACCCTCATGGGTCTAAGGTATGCTTTTGATATTCTGTCTAGTGAGTTAAGCACTATTGATTATCTTTGAGAGATATGGAGTACTGACTTGATCGTCGGAGTACCCCCGGGTGGACGAGCCACCGCCGGAGACTCTTCTTTCTGTTGCAGGTCAAACAGGTGCCATCTATTCTACCGGTGCTCTCCAACTGAATACTAAGTTGGCAGTATGGTCGGAAATTGACACATACAATAACAAACTTAAATTCACATAGATAAATATAATAAATAAAAATTTGAATCTTTTAAATTTAACTAATCAAATGAACATTAATAAAATTGAGTGGGGAAGAAACATTGAGTTATCGTGTCTTGCTGGGATTCAGTGACTACACTGACTCTCCCTGAGTCACATGGCAAAGTTCCTTCAAGCACGTGGCTTTCAAGTTTCCATCTTCCACGAGTTCCACCTTGTTTGATTTTTGTGTTTTTTTTTTTAAAAAAAAAGAGTTTTTAATTCCTATTTTATATTTTTAATGATATTTAAAAACAGTTTAATTAATTTTTTTAATTTTTAAATTCACATAATCATAACACACTTAAAAAAAATTACACACAAATTTGTAAAAATTTATTAAATATAACAAAATATCAAAATATATTGAATTTTTATATTCTTTATATTTTTGTATTTAGCGATTTTTTTTAAGGTATTAGGGCCAAAAATTTAATTTTAAATTTTGTTCAAGGGGAGATCCATACTATCATTTAGCTTGTCCCATCTTCAGATTAAATGACCAAAATGCCATCTCTATATATTGGAAAAAAAACAAAAAAAGAACAAAAACATTCCTCTACTCTACTCTCTCTCTCTCTCTCTCTCTCTCTCTCTCTCTCTCTCTCTCACATCTCTCTTTGCTTGTTCCGACGAGGCCGACAAGCGTCGGCGCCGCCTCTTCCTTCGTCGCCTCTCACGCCGTCGTCTGCTCTGACGCCACTGTGACTTCCGGGTTGCCTTCTCCGATGAGGCCGACGAGTGCCGCCGCTACGGTGTTGAGAACCAGAGATTCCCAAACACTACCGTCATAGCCAATGATGGTGGTAGCGAAGAAGTAGTTGTCTTCGATTTCGTACATCAAGTGATCATCCACACATGCTTGTTGCAACATCTTTCACTGTATTGGGAGAGTTTCAGATCTCAGATCAGTCTACCCATAGTTCTAAATATCGGCCGATACGCTACGTATCGGCTGATACGTATTGGAAAAATAGGGTACCGCGATGGATACAGGTCGGTATACCACTGAGAATGAAAATCGCAGGAGTATCGGCCGAGTCTCGGTACGTATCGGTCTATAACCGTTACACAAGCCGCAACGGGCCGATACTCACCGGTTCGGACTGATACGGGAAAGAAAAAGCTGAAAAACTTGTGAAATGATTTTTAAAATTTCACCGCCGCGACACCCGATTCCCGATACATACCGATTGATACTACCGATACCGATACTCCGCGATCGATACCGTTACGTTACCCGATACCGCGATTTAGAACCTTGGGTCTACCTTACGGATCTTTCCCTCTGCCTCCGCCACTAATGGATCTTCATCAGCATCATTGATGTATATGTAGATATAGATGTACATGTTTGTTTGATGTCTCTCTATCTCTCTCTAGATCTGAATTTTGTAGTAATTGTTATTGTTGTTATTGTTGATGTTGATGACGATGATGAAACTTTGCACTAGAGTAGGCTTTTTTATTTATTTATTTTTTATTTTTATGATGAAACTTTGCAATGGATAAGTGGAAAAAAGATCAGATCTGATTTGATTTCTTTCTACTTTCTTCTTCTTCTTATGGATAAGTGGATCTTATTTTCCGGTAATATCAAATGAATCATTACTTTGTTCCTGCTAATATCAAATGAATCAATCATTATTTTGTGAAATGGTTTCATACTGTGGATGATATTGAATTCTTTTCTTGAATGCTGTGGAAAATAAGCCACTCTTTTTCTCTGTGTGTGTAAACCTAAATGAACATATAATAAAATGTGTTTAAAATTTGAACAGATAAAATAATTAAATAGATAAAAAATTGAACATATAGTTTTAAACAGATAAGTGAAAAATTGAATAGATAGTAAAATTTGGATATATATTTGAACAGATAAGTGTAAAAATTTGAGCAAATACGAAAAATTTTGAACAAATAAGAAAAAAATTTAACAGATAGGGAAATTTTTTGAATAGATAGTCAACGAAAGTCAACAAATAAATTAAAGGGTAAAGTTGAAAATAAAATATCATTCAAAGCTAACAAAATGACTTCTTACCAAACTATTTCACAAATGGTGAACTTTTCATCAACCAAAAAAAAATAATCTATTAGACCTAATGCCTTAAACACTCTCTAAATATAATTTATCACCAATTTACTCTTTTTTTAAAGTTTTTTTTTTTTTTACAAATATTATATTTTTTAAATATATTTAGATTATATGTATCTTAAAAAAAAATTACGTAAAATATCTAAAAAACTAACTAAAAAAAACTCAATTTTCTAAAAAATTGACTCAATTTTCTGAAACCAAACATGATGATATTTCTATATGTGAAATACATACAAGAAAATTATTTGTTCGCAAATATAGAATTTGATTAATTTAAAATTATAAAATATATCATTTTCACATAAATTATAAATTATATTATTTTAGATGCACAAAATCAGACTCCACATATAGGCAATGCGAAGCTTTTTTGTCATTCTCGATGTAATAAAATAAAAGATATTAGACAAATTAATAAATTTTGATGCTTTATTCTTTAAGATCAGCGGTGCTAGAGGCCTCGAATTTGCCTTGACAACATATATATATATATTTTTGGGTGGTGGCTGTGTTAGTTAGTTATTTTTATTTTATTTTATTTTATTTAAGGGTGGTTTATGTGTAGGAATGTGTCAAAAAATTAGACATTTCACACCGACTCATCGTATAAAATTATATGAAATTAACAAAATTTAACCAATAGCCTAACTGATCAGTCAATTTTATCACTCAACCAGTCCAACCTAATTGACTGATCAGTTAAGCTGCTGGTTAAATTTTGTTAATTTCATATAATTTTGTACGATGAGTTGATGCAGAATGTTTAATTTTTTGGCACACCCCTACACATAACCACCTTTTAAAAAAAAAAATACCAAACCAACATAGCCCAACAAATAAAATAAAATAAAATAAACCAACATAGCCCAACAAGTAGAAGGAAAAAATAAATAAATAAATTATGCCTATGTAGTTTGATAAGGTGAGTGAGTTAGGTTAGATTTTATCAAACCATACAAGCTAAGTTAGTGCGAGATGTCTAATACACAATCACCCTTGCAAAAAAAAAAAGTGGCAAAAAAAGATAGAAAAAAAAAATTTTAAAAACCAAACACACAGCAAAAAAAAAAAAATTGAATTTCGAGGCAAGCTCGAGGCCTCAAGCATTAATCTTTCTCATTTGAAATAGCACCACTAAAATCAGGAAAATTATTTATCTGATATTATTTACGTGATACCTAATTAACTAATAAAATATCACAACTTACACTAAGTGAAAAAAAACCCATTTCTGGCTATCACAGAAGTCCCCAATTAATTGGCTCCGAAATGCCAAGGGACTCACATTGGAAGGAGTTTCCACAGACGACGCCAAATGAAACTACCAACCCAACTCCCACTAGCACAATATTGTCCGCTTTGACTAGAGCTTCACGGTTTTGTTCTTCTTTAGAAAAGACCTCATGCTAGTTGGGAGTTGGTTAACTTATTAAGTGTGCTATGGATGCCTCTCAGACCGATGTGGGACAAACCAATTTCGGGCTCCCACATAAATGAAGCTGCCAACCCAAACCCACTAGCACAATATTGTCTGCTTTGGCCGGAGCCTTACAGCTTTGTTCTTCTTTAGAAAATGCCTTATGCTAGTTAGGAGGAGTTAGTCAACTTATTAAGTTGGTTGTGGATGCCTCTCAGACTGATGTAGGACAAACACATTTCTAGCTCCCACAGAAGTCCCTAGTTGATTGGCTCCAAACGCCAAGGGACTTACATCGGAGGGAGTTCCCACAGACAGCGCCAAATGAAGTTGTCAACCCTACCCTACTAGCACAATATTGTCTGTTTTGGCCAAAGCGTCACAGTTTTGTTCTTCTTTAGAAAATGCCTCATGCTAGTTAGAAGGAGTTAGTCAACTTATAAAGTGGGTTGTGGATGCCTCTCAGACCGATGCGGGACAAACTTATTTCTAGTTCCTACAAATAAATAATAATCTTAAAAGTCTCACTATTTATATAAATGAAAAAAAAAATTATTTAGCATGCTAAGAATTTAAATAGTTCTTAACTTTTTTGACTATTTGAAATGTGGTCGGATATCCGTGGGTATCAGGTATTTGTGGGGGCATGGATGGGGTTGAAAAATTTCACTCGTAGTGAGGGTGGGGCAAGGACGGGGAAGGGGAATGGGAATGGCAAACCAGCCCCGTAGTCATCCCTAGTTGTGTCACTCTAATCCCTGATTTTTCAATTGTAATACATTTGATCTTGTATTTTAAATCTCGTTCCAAATAAGGACAATTGAAGACATTGTTGCTTCATTTCAAGAGCAAAGTCGTCAATTTAATAAAATATAAACTAATTTGACAAAAATAAATATCTAAAATTATTTTTGAATTTTTAAAAAATATTTCTATCCACCAAAGATAAAATTATATAAAAATAATAAATCTTTTATATTTTTATTATTTTTATTTTTTTACCAAATTAACTTTTAGTATGTGTTCAGAGGATAATAATGTAATGGATGATTGTTTTTGTTGTTTTTAGATGGTTGTCATGTAATAAATGGTTATATTTAGGGTTTTTTTTTTTTAGGGTCCTTGGTATTAAGTTTTTATAGCATAAAGAACATTTAATATTTTCATAATGTCTAAGGTCCCTCAACATTAATCTAAAGAAAATTCGATTCTCTGAACTTCCCACTCTCTAGAGAAATTCTTTCCAAAAAAATTTTGAACTTCCTAAAGAATTTCTCCGCAGAGAAATTCTGAGAATTTCTTCCTGGACAATTTCTTTCTAGAGAAAGAACCTCAGCATTAACAAGAGAAACAACCTCAAACTACTTAGTAATTTTTCAACAAAAAAAAAAAAAAAAAAAAAAATCTAGAAACAAGTTCTAAAAAATGAACCAAACATCGCAAGAGATGGTAATACTGCAGAAATATTTTCACAATAGCTAAAGTCCCCTTAGTATATTCCAGAGAAATTTCGATCTAGAAAAATTATGTGCCAAGAATTTCTTTGGGTTCAAATCAGAGAAAATTGAAATTTCTCTGAGTTCAAACCAAAGAAATTCAGAGAAAATTGAAATTTCTTTGTCTTTGTTCACAAAGAATTGAAATCTCTCTATAAATCTCTTCCTCTCTCTACTATTATAATCTATTTTAATTTCTTTGATTGACTGCTAAGAAACCAAAGGAAAATTAAATTTATAAATCATGAGTTCATAAGAGAATTCTGTATTTGTTAAATTAATTGGTATATATTACAACAAAATTCACAATTATTTTTTTAAAATTTTATTTTCTTTCTTCTACTTTTTGTTTTCTCATCAGCCAAACAAGTGGCAAGTGATAGAATTTATATTGCTGATTACTCTATTGCCTTATCAATGTAGTGGCAATGAAGGACTGCCTTTGTTCGTTGAAGGAATTGTGCGGGAAAAGCCTGCAATGAAGCACTCAGAATTACCAATGCCGCGATTATTGACAACTTGAACCATATGACTCTCATATCTATAATCAAATTACAGAGAACAAATCAATGATTAGTTGGCAAGAAAATGAAAAGGAAAATTTTAGGCTCTGTTTGGAAGAGCTTTGGAATTGTGATTCCAACTTTTTGTTTGCATATCGTATTTGGTTGTGGCTTTTAAAAATTAATTCCACACTCACTTTTGAAAACTCGGTTGAAGGCAAGAAAATTTTGGGCTAACCGAACGTCCCACCGATCGTTCCACCAATTGACCGAAATAGTGAAATTTTTTATTTATTTATTTTTTTTTTTTGTGTGGCAATTGACACATGTTAATTTTTATATATTCAACAAAAAATATTTTTTGAATTTTTTAAAAAATTTTATGAGCTTTAATAGAATTTTGAGTTGTGTGTTTGGTTATGAGTTGTAAGTTTTTGTATCAAATATCATATGTCACATCAAAAATTCCTCACTCAATTCAAAACTCTTTTCAAAATTTATTCACCAAACAAATTTTCCACACTCAAATCATAATTCCAAAACTCACAAACTCAAATACAACTCTATTCTCAAATCATATTTAGAAAACTCTACCAAACGCATCTTAAATTTTAAATTTTGGTTTCACAGTTCTTGTTTAGGTTGAACCCAAATATATATCCATCATAATTTTCAATCTTTGCTTTTCTTGGTTTTCTTGGAAACCAAACAAATTATCAACTAACTTGAATAAAATAGTAATGATAGTAAAATTATACCCCCCTTGAACTGTGATAATGGCTTGTGCAATGTGTGGACAAGTGAAGCCCTGAATTGGTTATGAATGTCCAAGTTTAAGAAAGGGTAAAAGTAATCGATGAAGCATATTGCATTCACGGATTGCATTCTCCATTACAGAGCATTCAGTATTCGAAGGTCCATTATCCTAATCTGAAATGGATTCATGACAAGTCTTTGTCTTTCCTATTCAACATCACCCAATCATATACTAAACCTAACATTATATATATATATACTAGTCTATGCCTGTGCCTAAAGGCACGGTGTAAATAATGTTGGGATTAAAAATGCCGTTGTAATTTATACATATTATGTTGAAATTTATGAAATCTGTGTCATTTTTGATAAAGATACTAAGAAAATATAAAGAAATATTATTCTTCTTAAAGACTTGTAACAATTTTATTTGTACCACACACTGTATAGAACTAAAATAAAATAACGGATCCCTCTAAACAAAATACAGAAATCAGCGCTATTGTATACTCGTTAACGTTCTATAATAAAAAGAAAAAAAAATTACTGAACACCATATAAAGCACACCAACAAATGCTCTACAATCTCAACAAATTAAATTAAAAATTAAATATGAAACAATATATACCAACCTGTACTCTGCAATTCCAAACTTAGTGGATTCCAAAACTTAGTACAAAGTTATTTCCAAAGTAACTCAAAATTTACCAACATATATTGTCTTAAGAAAGGCATTTATTTTCTTTCTAAGATTAATCTGTGTTCACCAAAAAAAAAAAAAAAAAAACAAAAAGAGAGATTTATCTATATTTATCTTCCCTTTTTTTGTTTTTTTTTTTTCAATTTTTTCAATCCTCACTATGTACATTTTCTTTTTGGTTTAAATCTTCAACACATACTCCCAACAATCACCAAAATGTGTAATGGCCAAGCCAACATTTTCTTATGGCGGGAAAAGAAATCTAGTGTACAATGCATAAGTCAGTCAAATAAGCCATTATATTAGGTTTCTCATAGGTCATACCAATCCATTCTATTTCATTCCACTACTTTACATTCACCAAAACCACTCACAGAAAAGCTACAAAGACTACTACAACACCCTTTACTAAGCTCCGCAAGAAAAGAAAGACTAAGAAAAATAATCTAGTGGAAAAAGCAAATGAAAGCAAAAAGTTTGAGCAATACTATTTTTTTTTTCATCATTTACTACTCATTAGTCCCGTTTTGCTTCCATCTTTTATACAAATGAAAAGAGAGCTTTGTTTAAAACATAACTACAAAATGGGGGAGGGAGAAATTTTTTTATAAACTCAATAATCACCGAAGACCCAATAAGTAACAGACTAAAAAATTTAACTTTTATCAAAATTATATAAGTAATGAAATAGATGTAATAAAGAAAATTTGTGTGAGAGGGTTTATACCTTTGATTATATCGAGAACTTAGAAATTGATGACCACCGGCAAAAAACACAGCACAATACGAAAACAGCATAAAGTAACAAACTAAAACTTGGGAGAAAACTAACGATTAGAGGTAGAAAGGAAATGACATATTTATCAATACTTTAATGAAAAATATTATCAAAGAAATCAAAAAATTGAATACCTTTCACTATAGAAACTGATGAACTGCGTCAAAAATTGATGAACTACAGCAAGAGGAAATCAGATATCAGAAATTGAATTATAAAAATATAACAATCGAAACAAAGGAAAGAAAATAATTAATCAAAATACCATTAATGTTTGTAGACAGTGCAAGGGAAAATATACATGGATGTCCATTATACATGGAGTAAGTAAAAGAAAATAACGGTATCTTAGGTGACTCTGTCAAGGCTCGAATCACTTTCACAGTTCATTATCAAAGAGAATCAACACAGATGTCCATACTCTACAAAGTATAGCATTTTCAAAATGAAAAAATCACACCTAAAACACTAATTAAAGAAAAAAAAATAATTTTGTTACAAAGATGAATGGAGTGATTGACAGCACAAAAAAAAAAAACCCTCATCATTCAAATGTAAAGCATTACCCAAATCAAATTGATTCATTAAAATCTCAATTCAACTGAAACACATACATAACAAAACAAATGAGAAAAAATTTAATTGTTTGAGCTTTAAGCACTGCTTGAGTTATCGAGTCTAAAAAAGAAGGAAAAAAATAATAATAAACAAAGCTCGAAGCATAGTTTCTATCACAACATACCAATCCACATTCTCAAATAAAAATAAAAAATTAGGCTTCTTACATATTTGTACTTCAATGGAGGCTCCAATTATATTCATCAGCCGAGTCTCAAATTCTATAGGATTTAACCACTATCATCAACATTTGTAAGTAAACCTGACATGGTAGCAAAGTCATGCCACTTGAGAAATAATCAAACCAAGCAACCATATGGATTGAAAAACGTACAGTCATTTGAGAAATTAAAAAAATAGAGGATGTAAATATCAAAAATAAATGGCTTCATTTGCTTCTTTTTAAAAAAAAAAGAAAAGAAAGAGAATAAGTGGATGACACATGCCGATGGCACTCCTCAACATACTTGAATTCAAATGTGAAACAATAAAATTAAGAATTCAAACACAAAAAAATGGTATGTCCAAGTTCAACTCTTAAAAATAAAAGGATTTTCATGCTTACAAAGAGAATAAAAACTAAGATACACTGTAAAACAAAAAGATGGCATGCTCACTAAGAGAATACAAACTAAGGTACACTCACCCACAACCTGTAAAACATTGTAAAACAAAAAGATTGCATGCTCACAAAGAGAAAACAAACTAAGGTACACTCACCCATAACTGGGGAACATTGTAAAACCTGACATGTGTTAGGGAAAATTGATGATTTCCCCACAAGTAAATCAATCAATGGGAATATAAACTAATGCGGAAAAATTAAATCAAAGGCAACACAAGAATTTTACGTGGTTCCCTCAATGTGAGGTACGTCCACGGTGATCGAAATCCGATTCCACTATCAACCAAATAAGTTTCAAACGATTACAAACGAGACACTAATGGTCTCACAAAATCACCCTTAGGTGAATTCCAATAATCACAAATAAACAAGAGGAAAGACCTCACCAAATAGATGAACCAAAATCTTCAAAACCAAAACTGAAAAGACCCAAAATAAGATCCAAATCAAACGCACGACATCTGCCGAAACAAATCCACCAAGCCGAATTCAAGCACTGGCCCCGAAAAAAATGTCCTTGCCACTGTGCATCTACTTTTTCTAACCCACCAAATTGATTTGTTTAATCAATTGCTCAAGAAGGTGCTACAGCTCCTTTTCCCCAAAACGGCTCACATAAACAATACACCCACCATATTTGTGCATCTAGGGTTTTTTTTAATCAAATTCCTAATTGTATCCAAATTGGATTGGGCCTCCACAAATATAATATATAAAAATATTATACCTAAATCAAGTCAAATTAAAACTCTTTTTCCAAAACCAATTGGGTCCCACACTCCACCAAGGAGGTATACCCAACAATTCTCCCCCTACCGACTTAGGTGGAGAGATCAACCATACCCGCCAAAGTTCGACACTTTTAAATGTTTGTCCCTCGACAAAGTCTTTGTCAACATATCCAGAAATGTTATCATCTGTGTGAACCTTTTCGAGTTGCAACAATTTCGAATCTAACACATCACGAATCCAATGGTATCTCACATCAATGTGTTTTCGATCTCGAATGAAAAGTAGAATTTTTACTCAAGTGAATAGCACTTTGACTATCACAATAAAGCACATACCTTTCTTGCTTCAAACCCAACTCTTGCAAAAATTTCTTCAACCATAACTCTTCTTTGCAAGCTTCTGTAATGGCAATAAATTCAGCTTCGGTAGTTGAGAGAGCAACACATTTCTGTAATTTAGATTGCCATGCCACAGCTCCCCCTGCAAAAGTCATCAAATACCCCGAAGTAGATTTCCTAGAATCAACATCACCAGCCATGTCAGAATCTGTGAATCCATCAAGCATCGGCTTACCATCCCCAAAACACAAGCACACCTTCGAAGTCCCTCGAAGATACCTTAGAATCCATTTTACCGCTGCCCAATGTTCTTTACCCGGATTAGAGAGAAAACGACTCACCACACCAACGGCGTGAGCAATATCCGGCCTTGTACAAACCATGGCGTACATCAAAGAACCAACTGCTGAAGCATAAGGAACTTTCAACATCTCTTCTTTGTCTTTCTCACTTGTAGGACATTGATTCGAACTAAGTTTGAAGTGACCTGCAAGTGGACAACCAACCGGCTTTGCTTTATCCATGTTGAATCTCTCAAGAACTTTCTCAATGTAGCTCTCTTGAGACAACCAAATCAGTCCCTCTTTGCGATCACGAACAATTTTCATACCAAGTATTTGCTTTGCCGGTCCCAAATCTTTCATAGCAAAAGATTTACTCAACTCTAACTTTAACTTGTTAATCATGGTAGAATCTTGACCCACAATTAACATGTCATCAACATAAAGCAAAAGAATAATAAATTTGCCATTCGGGAAATTTTTCACAAACACGCAATGGTCCGAAGTGGTTTTAGAAAAGCCATTATTCATCATGAAAGAGTCAAATTTTTTGTACCATTGCCGCGGAGCTTGCTTGAGACCATACAAACTTTTCTTCAATTTGCAAACAAATTTCTCTTTCCCTTTCTCCATAAAACCTTCTGGTTGCTCCATGTAAATTTCTTCTTCAAGATCACCGTGAAGAAATGCGGTCTTCACATCAAGTTGTTCAACTTCAAGGTTCATACTTGCAGCCATGCCAAGTACAACCCGAATAGAAGACATCTTCACAACCGGCGAGAAAATCTCGTCAAAGTCAATACCTTTCTTTTGCCCAAAGCCTTTCACAACAAGACGTGCTTTGTACCTCAGATTCTTGCCATCATTCTTCAATTTGAAGACCCACTTATTTTTCAGAATTTTCCTCCCTTTAGGCAACTTCACTAAATCATAAGTGTGATTTTCAAGTAAGGAATTCATCTCCTCTTCCATGGCCTTTTTCCAATCACCTTTCTTTACATGCTCAATTGCTTCTTGGTAGCTCTCCGGCTCCCCTTGATCAGAAATCAACACAAATTCATTGGGAGGATACTTTCTTGAAGGTTGTCGATCCCTTGTAGATTTTCTCAACTCAAGTTGTGGTGGCGGTTCTTGAGTTGGATGCTCTTCCTCAATTTCTGGCTCAACTTCATTAGGATTAGCATCATCCTCCACTTCTTCAATAGGTGGCTGCACATCTCCCCCATTTTCATCATTAACTGGAGATGAAGGAGATGGATCCATGTCAATGAGATCACTAGTTTTTGGCTCCGGTTGATCACCTTTACCAAAGTCTTCAATTGTTTGGTCTTCAAGAAACACAACATCACGGCTTCGAATGACTTTCTTGTCGACCGGATCCCATAATCTATACCCGAATTCATCACGCCTATAGCCAAGAAAAATACATTGTCTTGACTTACTATCAAGCTTGGACCTCTCATCCTTTGGAATGTGAACAAAAGCTCGGCAACCAAACACTCTCAAGTGCTCATAAGACACATCTTTGCCAGTCCAAACTCTTTCAGGAACATCACCATTCAAAGGATAGGAAGGAGATAAATTGATCAAGTCAACCGCTGTACTCATTGCCTCACCCCAAAAGGATCTTGGCAATTTAGCTTGTGAAAGCAAACACCTTGTTCTTTCCACAATGGTGCGGTTCATCCTCTCGGCAACGCCATTTTGTTGAGGAGTCTTCTTAACTGTCTTTTGATGCCGAATACCTTGGCTGCGACAATACTCATCAAATGGCCCAATGTATTCACCACCATTGTCTGTTCGGATGCACTTCAATTTCTGCCATGTTTCTCTTTCAACCATGGCCTGAAAATGCTTAAATACTTCTAGAACTTGATCTTTAGTTTCTAGTAGATAAGCCCAAACTTTTCTTGAATAATCATCAATGAAAGTAACAAAATAAAGTGCACCACCATGTGTTCTAACTTTTAAAGGACCACAAACATCCGAATGAATTAACTCCAACACATTTTCTTTTCTAGAAGCAACATTTTTATGAAAAGAAACTCTATGTTGTTTACCCGCTAAACAATGAACACAAGTTTTAAGATGTGTACCTTTCAAACCGGGTAGAAGCTCTTTCTTGAACAATACTTGCAGCCCCTTTTCACTCATGTGGCCAAGCCGCTTGTGCCACAATTCGGTAGAAGTATCATCTTCAAGTGCATTGACAACACCTTTACAAATTTTTCCTTGCATCGAATAAAGTGTATGAGTCTTCTTGCACTTAGCCACCACCAAAGAACCCTTTGTGAGCTTCCATATTCCATCACCAAATTTGTTGTTGAAGCCTTCATCATCTAGCTTCCCAGTAGAGATTAAATTAAGGCGAATGTCGGGAACATGCCTCACATCTTTAAGCAACAATTTGCAGCCCAAATTTGTTTCCAAGCAAACATCACCCATACCAATAATCTTGGACAAACCTTCATTACCCATTCGAACAGAACCATAATCTCCTGCAGTGTAGGTAGTGAAGAAATCAACTCGAGAAGTCACATGAAAAGAAGCACCAGAATCAATCACCCAATGACTCTCTTGGCCCACAAAATTGATACAATCATCTTCACAAACGACCATGATATCATCGGTAGTAATTGCTGTTGTGTCTTCTTGCTTCTTATCCACACTTTTGTCACGCCTTTTCTCTTTGTTCTTGAGCTTTCGGCATTCTCGCTTCATGTGCCCTTTCTCATGGCAATAATAACACTCAATGTCTTTCTTTGAAAAAGAATCATCTTTTGATTTGTTACTATCACCCTCAATGGGTCCATACAAATCTTTACAAAATAATATGTCCTCCATTTTAGTTTTCCAAGTTACCCAATTGCTTCCATTGAAGCTAGACATACGACCCACATTCCCCTCCATTGATTTACACAAATAAATAAATCCAAATAAACCGTAAGCTCTGATACCAGTTGTTAGGGAAAATTGATGATTCCCCACAAGTAAATCAATCAATGGGAATATAAACTAATGCGGAAAAATTAAATCAAAGGCAACACAAGAATTTTACGTGGTTCCCTCAATGTGAGGTACGTCCACGAGATCGAAATCCGATTCCACTATCAACCAAATAAGTTTCAAACGATTACAAACGAGACACTAATGGTCTCACAAAATCACCCTTAGGTGAATTCCAATAATCACAAATAAATAAGAGGAAAGACATCACCAAATAGATGAACCAAAATCTTCAAAACCAAAACTGAAAAAGACCCAAAATAAGATCCAAATCAAACGCACGACATCTGCCGAAACAAATCCACCAAGCCGAATTCAAGCACTGGCCCCGAAAAAAATGTCCTTGCCACTGTGCATCTACTTTTTCTAACCCACCAAATTGATTTGTTTAATCAATTGCTCAAGAAGGTGCTACAGCTCCTTTTCCCCAAAACGGCTCACATAAACAATACACCCACCATATTTGTGCATCTAGGGTTTTTTTTAATCAAATCCTAATTGTATCCAAATTGGATTGGGCCTCCACAAATATAATATATAAAAATATTATACCTAAATCAAGTCAAATTAAAACTCTTTTTCCAAAACCAATTGGGTCCCACACTCCACCAAGGAGGTATACCCAACAACATGCATTTGCTAGTGGGTCTAATTTGTGGTTAATTTTTTTTTATTTTTTTCCTAGATTATTAAATCCCAAGGGGAATAAAAATAAATTAATATAAAAAATAAATTAAAAAAAAAAAAAGGTAAAACTAAACGAATTGGAGTAAACAATAATGAAAACAAAAAGGAAACTAATTCATATAAATGAGATAGAAAACTAATACTACATCAAAAGACACTAAACAAAAGCAGTCAATAAAAGAGGGACTAACGTAAGTTATACGACGCTGCTGCCAATTGAGAGAGAGAGAGTCACCGAAAAACAACTCCATTGAGATTCCAATGATCTTCAAAATAGCATAAGTCACCTTGCAAAAGTGGGAGATCACACAGCGTTAACAAAATCAAATTGACAACTCATAACAGGGGAAAAAATGAAAAAAAAAAAAAAAAAAAAAAAAAAAAAAAACCAATTTGATAGTGTTTTTTTGTATTATTTAAAGCTTGCAATATTCTCAAGACATAGAAAAGGGGAAAAAAACTCACACACAAATATTATTGTCAGCTCAAATTGCTATGGAATTTGTTTCCCAATGGAAGCCAAGCACCCTATAACCAACAAATAACTTCAACTAATAATAATAATTGTAAGAAGAAGAAGAAGAAGAAGAAGAAGAAGAAGAAGAAGAAGAAAACATCAAATAACTTCAACTATTAATAGGTACCAAAGGATATAGTTCAAATTTATCACAATTTTAGCAATAAAACAAACTAATTAATCTAATTACAAATCTAATTAATTAAATCCAGCATAATTAATTACAAATCTAATTAATTAAAGTTTCCAACAACTTTTCCCATAGTTTCAACATATCCGGCATAACTAACTAATTAAAATACCTGATTGTTGAGTACAAACAAAACAAATATGAAATCTATATAATATGACCGACACTTTGTTTTTGGTCTAGCAGAGCAATCCTCTAATTTTATTTTTTTAAATTTTAAAATTAAAATTAAACAAAGTGATGATGATAATGTGGATTAATCAAAAAAAAAAGAACAAATCAAACTCAATGATTTAACACAAATCAAACCCTAGCATAGAAACAAAACAAATCTAAAATATATATAAACAAATCCAACACTCTATTTTTCTTTTTGTGAATGAAGCAAAAAGAAAACAAAAGAAAACAAAAAGAATTCTATGAAGCTTTCAATTGGTGGAAATGACTCAACATGGTCCAGCTTTAATTTGCATGTTTGAGTGAAACAAAAAGAAAAAAAAAAAAATGCTCTGAAGCTTAGAAAGTTTTTTGTAAAAAAAATCTTAGAAAGTTTTAAGAAAATCTTAAAGCTCAAACTTAATGATTTAACACAAATCAAACTCTAACATAAAAACAAAACAAATCTGATTGTTGAGTACAAACAAAACAAATATGAAATCTATATAATATGACTGACACTTTGTTTTTGGTCCGCCAAAGCAATCCTCTAAAAAAAAATTTTAATTTTAAAATTAAAATTAAACAAAGTGATGATGATAATGTGGATTAATCAAAAAAAAAAAAGAACAAATCAAACTCAATGATTTAACACAAATCAAACTCTAGCATAGAAACAAAACAAATCTGAAACAAATCCAACACTCTGTTTTTCTTTTTGTGAGTGAAGCAAAAAGAAAAAAAAAAAAGAAAAGAAAAAGAATTCTATGAAGCTTTCAATTGGTGGAAATGACTTAGCATGCTCCAACTTTAATTTACATGTTTGAGTGAAACAAAAAGAAAAAAAAAAAAAAAGTGCTCTGAAGCTTTCATTTGGTTCAGTTTATGTTCTCAGAGAAGATGAAATAAAAATAAACCCCAAATTCAACCTAAAGACCCCAATAAATCCAATAAAAAATTACTGATCATATCACATTTTACACAAATAGAAAACCCCAATAAACCCAATAGAAAACCCCAACCTGACAGAGAGAGCAAACTCACACCAGGAACCTTTATAAGAGAAGAGAAACTTCGTAAAGGAAAAAATACATATAAAGCCTTCAGAAATCAAAATACACATAACCCCTGGAACTTCTAACTGAAACTTCTAAGCAAAAATCAAGTGAAACTTCTAAGAGGAGAGAAACCCACAAAAATATCAGTTGCAAATTTGTAAGTTGTAGTTTACCTCTGAATGGTTGCAATGTCATCGCAAGAGGAAAGAGGCAAATCAGGGTGGCGAGAGAAGAGAGTCCGTGGTCAGTGGTCGAAAGAAGAGAGGATAGCAAGAGGTGATGAGAGGTGGTCGTTAGTTGGTGAGTGGCGGTGTCATCACGAGAGGAGAGGGAGAGAAAGAAGAGCGTATAAAAGAAAAGGGATTTCTCTGAAATGAGAAAGAGAAAAGATTTGGGCAGAGATGAAAGAGGAGAGAGGAAGAGAAAAGGCTAAATCTGGACCATCTAGAGTGAATAACAATGTTGATCTCAACCATTGAAATGTCCTTCTAGGACAAATGAGAATGAGACATTTTCAGCCTTGGATTGAAGCAATCTAATGATCCACATTTTGACACAGACATTTTCAGTTTTGAATTCAAAAACAGCCTTCCATTGTTTTATATATATATATATAGAGAGAGAGAGAGAGAGAGACAGAGACAGAGACAGAGACAGAGACAGAGAGAGATTGACTATGAATTCAGTGACAGAAAATTTCTTACACCTCAACTTCCAAGCAAGCCTAAGACAGCAGATCGCAAAAAGCTTTATGTTCTTGTTCGGATTTCCCTCTATCGGCTAAATCAAGAATTGAAATCAAATCAAAGATTCAATCAAAAACACATTAAATCAAATCACATTGCTCAAAGTGGATAGATTTCACTGGTATATTTGAATTCCTCGACAAGAATCGATCGACGTAATCCACAGCATGGTAGGGCAACAAAATTAGATTGATAGATCTAGAGAGAGAGAGAGAGAGAGAGAAATACCGGTCTATCTTTATCGGAGATTAAGTGTCGTGGTTGAAAGAGTCAAATTTCTCTATGATATATGGGTGTGAGGTTGAGAGATCTTGGACATCATAAAATCATATTGTGAATCTCTTACATTACTAAAAATGGGAGAATGACCTTAGACTAATTTTCCCTTATATTTATTGTTAACATATATTTTTTGGATGATTATCATGTAGTTGAGGATTATTAGGTTTTTAATATGTAATTGATATGTCTAATATATTAAATATTTTTAGTTTTGAATGTTTTAATTTAATGGATTGATTTAATAATACATTAAAGTTATCACCATATTTAGCTTTTATAAAAATAGAAACTAATTTAATGAAAATAAATATAAAAAAATTATTTTAAAAAATTGTTTCTACCCTCCCAAAAGATAAAATTATATAAAAATGATATGTTTTTAACTTTTTCACCAATTTAATTTTTAGTTTCTTAAAAAACAAATTTTGAAAATAGATTCTAAAAACCAAACCAAACGAAACTTTATAATCAAGAAAGTTCCAACATTATTCATTAAAAAAGGCCATTACATTTCAAATAATGTACAAGTTAACCAATATAAAATAAATTGTATGACGACTTTGCCTTTGAAATGAATCATTTGTAAAGGAAACATCTTTGATTATCCTTGTTTGGAACCAGATTCAAAATTCATAGTCAAATGTTCAATTGAAAAGTCAATAACCAAAGTGACACAAACCCCAAATCATAGAAACTATTAGTGAAATTCACCTTAAAATAAAATGTTGTACGAAGTAGATGTTCTAAATAAATTTATAAAATTTTTCTTTACATTCACATATATAAATTTTTTTCATAGAATATAAAATTTATAATATATTGTGGGTATAAAAAGAAATTAAATAAAAAGTCACAAAACACATTTTATGGTTCCACCTCGACGTTGTTACAAGGTTATTTTTGTCTTGTATTTTGTAATTTGTTGGTCAAATTCAAACTTATGTTACAATTAACAATATAATATATGGTGATTAAATTTGGGTATTAAAAGTTTGACACCAAATAGTGTTACTAATACATTAGTGCAATATTGACTTATTGTACATATAAATGTGACATGTTACTAAATGTCTTCCCTTGTTTAGGTCATATCAATTTGCGAAAAAAAAAAGAAAGGGAAAAAAAAAAAAAGGTATAAAAATGAATAAAATGTGTATAAAAATGTATAAAATATTTAAAAATACGGTGAGATTCTAAATATTTTGAAATTATATTCATTTTAAAAATAGCTCAATGGATTATTATCAGCATAACTTTTTTAACCAAATGTTACCATTTTTGGAGTATGAATTTTATTATTGAGTGACATAAAACCATTGAAAATCAATGTTGTTACTGCATGTGTTCTCTCAGTGAGGTTCCAAATATAAGGGCTCGATTAATAACATATGACAATTTTAATTTGCATAGAATCCGATTGTAGAACTGTGTAAAATCTTGTAATAACATGAGATGAAATCTATTAAAGATATGAGTCTTCCTCCAAATTCTGTATGCATAGAAAAACAATGTCAATTAGAGATATGTATGGCCCGGTATGATTGGTGGCCAAACAAATTTTAATTGGAGAATTCAAAGCTTCCAAAACTAGGGAATTTTAATGGGTGTACAATGAGAAAAAAATATATATATTTTAAGATTTAATGTATATTGTCTTTATTAGTAAATTTATATTAAGGTATAATATGAATTAAAATTTTAAAATTTTAATTAAATATACTAAATTATTATTTGAGTGCAAATAAAATCACCCCAAAACTAGGTTTAGAAAGTGTAGTCACAATTTTTAGGTGCAAGCTAAGTTGTGCAGGAAGATCTGTAAGAATATATGAACCCATAAATTGTTTGAGATTGAGATAAGTTGGCCGCACTTAATAGCTCACTCTAGGTTGGTACCATTTGAGTAAGGTAAATTACACCCATAAATTGTTTGAGGGAAAATGTTCGAGACCCTACAAAGGAGGATCTTTACAACTCTCACTGATGTATTGATTATTGATATATTTAAATTTTTTTGGAGGTTGTGTCTGACAGTGACATCAATAGTTCAGACCATTTTGAAAGTTGTGAGATTTTATTTTATGGGGGTCTCTATCATTACTGATTCTTTGAGCTTGAGATAAGTTGGCCACACTTAAATAGCTCACTCTAGGTTGGTACCATTTAAGGTAAATTACACTTCTCCCGGGAGATTTAAAAAAATATATACAATAAATCTTACAATTTTGATCTAATTAAATTAAATTTCTTTGTGATTTTAATTTACTTAACACTTACTCTCATTTTCTTTAATAATTTATTAGTTATATCGATAAAAAGAAATAATGTTTTCAACACTTTTGTACGGAAATGTATAGTTTGCATTGTTTATTTTTTATTTTTGCAATATTTGCATTAATTTTTATCCATTTAACCTTAATAAAAATGAAATTAATATAATTATGTCAAAATTATTTCAATAGACATTTTACGTATTTCAAAATATTTTTATATTTTTCTAATACATTTTAGTATGGTTTTTACACATAACTCTTCACTTTGCAATGGTTCATTAAGAATAGCCGATGGATTGTATTATTTAAGGATAAATTACAAATACACTCTTGAGGTTTGATTAAAATACAAATACTTCTTTATTAGAATTTTTTATTTAATAGAATTAACCAAAAAATAAAATTCATAATTGCTCTCCTATACAATAATAAAATTACCTAAATTATTAATTGAAACATAATTTTAACATCATTAAAAACTGTTAATTGAGTTGATGATTTATTAATAAAAGAGGCGATTTGTTATGAAATTAGAAACCTCAGGGAGTGGAATGTAATTTTTAAAACCACAGGAAGCGATTCATATTTTAATCAAACATGAAAGGTATATTTGTAATTTACCCTATATTAAAGCATTTTTAGTTATTGATGTTAAAATAAGGATATTATATTTTAATAAGTTATAGTACCAAATGTTGTAATTTGTTAATTATAATTCAATTGTATAAATGTCACTTTTTAAAAAGGGTAAATTACAAATACACCTTTTGAGATTTATTTACAATACGAATTCCGTCATGTGGTTTAGAAAATTACAAATACCTCTCTGTCAGAATTTTTTATTTAACAGAATTAATTGAAAAGTAAAATTGATAACTGTTCACCTATACAATAATAAAATTATCTGAATTATTAATTGAAATAAAATTTTAACATTATTAAAAATTGTTAATTAACTTGATGATTTATTAATAAAATGACCTATTTGTTATGAAATTAGAAATCTAGTGGGGCAAAAAATAATTTTTAGAACTACAGAGGATAATTTATAATTTAAGTAAATCTCAAGGGTGTGTTTGTAATTTACAAAACACCTTTTCTTTTTTTCTTTTTTTTTCTGAAAAAGGCCTTGGAGTTATGTTGTCAAATTTTAATTTTAACAGATATTTTAGAATGACGGTATGGATGTTCTTAATCTTAAGCTATACGGATTAGGGGTCACAGCTGTGCCCCTCCCTGTTGTCTTCCCTGCTGTGCCGTGAAACGGCACAGTTTCACCCCTTTTTTTTTTTTTTCTTCATGTTCTCACATAGTTTCATCTTCTTTTTTTTTCTTTTTTTTTTTCTTCATGTTCTCACATAGTTTCATCTTCTTCTTTTTTTCTCTTTTTTTTTTTTTTTTTTTCTTCATGTTCTCACATAGTTTCATCTTCTTTTTTTTTTCTTTTAAAAAAAAAAATTTAAGAATTAAACCCTAAACCCTAAAATAAAAAATAAAAAATAAATTAAGGATTAAACCCTAAATCCTAAATCCTAAAATAAAATAAAATTAAAAATTAAACCCTAAACCGTAAACCCTAAAATAAAAATAAAAAAATTAAAATTAAACCCTAAATTCTAAAATAAAAATAATAAATTTTAAGAATTAAACCCTAAATCATAAACCTTAAAATAAAATAAAATAAAATTTAAGAATTAAACCCTAAACCCTAAAATAAAATAAAAAAATAAATTTTAAGAAAACTCTAAACACTAAAATAAAAATAAATAAATTTTAAGAAAAAAAAAGAAAAGAAAAAAAAGAAGAAGAAGATGAAACTGTGTGAGAACATGAAAAAAAAAAAAAAAAAAAAAAAAAAAAAAAAAAAAAAAAAAAAAAAGAAGAAGAAGAAGAAGAAGAAGAAGAAAAAGGGGTGAAACTGTGCCGTTTCACGACACAGCAGGGAAGACAGCAGGGAGGGGCACAGCTGTGACCCCGCCTCCAAGTTATACTGGCTACCTATATGGCTTGTAATTAAGGTCCCGTTTGTTATGAGGTAAAATATATTTTTTTATTATTTGCATGAATAATAAGTAAGTAAAATATTTTTTATATTTTTGCATTATTTTTTTAAAAAATGACTTACCTTTAAAAATTTCATAAGTCCATTTTTACAAAATTAACTCTCACTCATTGACATATTTAGCCTTCTCAAATAAATATTTTAACTTATTAAAAAGTCATAAACGACACTTTATTGAATCAAAATTTCTCTTTTATTTTTGTTTCAAGTGTCAACTAAATGCAAAAAAAAAAAAAAAAAAATGTGAATAAAATTAATTTATAAGAAAAATATTTTTTTTGTGTAAGCTATTTTGCGTCGAAACAAACGGAGCCTAAGATGTAATTATGGATGTGCAAGTAATAATTTAAATATATATATATATTTTTTTTTGATTTTTTTTTTTTTTAAAATGCAACTTCTTTGGCAACATGTTTTGTAGTGATAACTCAAAAGGGTTGTGACAACTTGGTAAGGTCTTGAGACATAAGTCTTCATGTTCCAAGTTTCATTCTTTCTTAGGCCAGTCACTCGAATGACAACACATACAGTTGGTAAGATGAACCTTCCAAAGCCACACGAATCGTATCCAGTATCAAGAATATGAGTTTGAATTCTTATCTATATACGAATTCGCTACTTTTCATTATATGATTGAGTGGTCCTATTATATAATATCACCTAAAAATAACTTCTAAAATCTCAACTCCTTGTGATTTAACTTAAGAAATCACCCCAATGTAATTACGCCTCGTGTTTTCCAGCGACCAAAATTTATGAGTATAAATGTTTGGTGAATTTATGAGAAGTCTTCATCAAACATGAATGGTTCATAGGACATCTTTTACAGAAACAATACTTATTGCACTGAAAGTTTTGTTTTATTTTGTTTTAGAAAAATACTTCGGAGCTCTAGAGCTCTTGCTCTAATGAGGTGATAGTAATTTGAGATTTATTTTGATGTGATATCTTGGCTTGAATTTTTTTTTTTTTTTTTTTTTGAACCTGCCAATTTAGTATAGTTCTGCTTAAAACTCTATTTTTAGAATTCTAGATTATCACTGTATATTTTATTTATGTATCAATCGTGTTGAGAACCCCCAGTGAAGATGACCTCAGCACCCCAACTTCACGTAAGAAGCTGTACTCTCAAGACTAAAAAAAAAATTTCAACTAATCAAAAAAACAGTGGAAACCCCCCAGTGAAGATCACCTCAGCACCCCAACTTCACGTAGGAAGCTGTACTCTCAAGACTAAAAAAAAATTTCAACTAATCAAAAAAACAGTGGAGAAGCTGGGGTCCCCCCCCCCCAACCAACTAGGTCCAACGCATTTCTGTTTATGTATCTAACAAAGTAGTTATATCGGATGTGAGTGGGATCATCTTTTTGGACTTCGACTCGCTCACTCTGATTGTATCACCGACAGTTTATTTAACTTAATGATGGCATGTCTACCTGGGGGTATAGTCTGGTCCAGCCTATTCAAGCCAAGATTTGAGCTGGTACGGGTGGGTCGTGCAGGGATTTATTTATTTATTTATTTAAGGTGTTAGGTTGAGTCCGGCTGCGAGTCGAAAAATGAGTCCCAAGCCTACTCAGATTAGGGCTTAGACTTGGACCCAGGCCTAGGGCCGCAAGTCGGGTCAGGTTAACTTTTAAAAAAAAAATAATAATAAAGAATAAAAATATTATGTATATAGATTATTTATGAGAGATAAAACAAAATTATAATAAAGTATTTTAGTTACGATTAATGAAATGTTTGATTATGTTTCATGTGTGGTGATATTTAAATTTAATTATGTATGATTTATATTTTTTTAGTTATGAACTTATGACCAAAAAAATATGAAATTATGTAATTTTCTTTTTTTAAAATGAATAATTTTATATACATCAAAATGAAACTTTCAATGTTACAACAATTAAAATTAAATAGATAATATTTATTTTATGAATGATTTTTATTTCAAAAAAAATAAAATATTACAAAAATTTATATCATTAAATAAAATAGATGTAGATTATTGATGATGGTAGAGCAATTGTATCACTATAGGTTAAGTGCATCCCAATTAGGTTGGCAACTACTAGCCTATTAATCATTTGCATTATACTCCACCTTAATAATCCAATACAAAAAAAAAAAAAAAAAAGAAATGAAATGAAATAGCGAAAAACAAATTGTTGATCAATTATCGGAGGAGGCAGACAATTCACTCACATTGCCCGAGGATATGTCATCCAAATCGCTTTGAATTCTCTCATTTTTACTATAATTTTGTCTTCTCGTAAGAGCATTCATATGATCTCTAGATATCATCAGTGTCTCAACCATTTTGAGTGAAAGCCTGTTGCAGTAATTGCTCAGTACCCGTCCACCTGTACTAAAAGTTGTTTCCGAAGTAACTATACAAATATGAATGGTTAGTATATCACGGACTATCTATGAAATTATAGGCCACATAGTTTCATTTTGTTTCCACCAATTCAAAATGTCAAGATTTTCGAAATCATCAAATAACGTTGTAGTTCATAACTACATACGCTTGTATGTTGAGATATTTGTCTACTTTTTTGTTATTAAAAAAACACTTGATATTCTGCCTCGAGATGAGGTTGCTATTGTAGTGTGTATAAGTGTATTTGCAAATGCAGTGCCTTGTATTCTTCAAATAATGTGTTACCCAAAAAGCAACCTAAGAGGGGGTGAAATAGGTTTCTACAAATTAAAGCTAACAATTCTCCATTAAAAGTTTTCTAACTGGTAAAACAGATACAAATCAAGCAAAACTTAAAACAATAAGTAAAATAGTAGTGGATTATCTAACACAGAGAGTATATCAATGTATATCAAATAGCTAACAAAATGTGTTCTAAATAATTTAGTAATAAATTCTAGCAAACACAATCAATGGAACCAAATATATCAGTAAGCCAGAGCAGTAGAGTAAAGAGATTAGAGAAGAGAAATGCAAACAGGATTTATAGTGGTTCAGCTTCAACCAAGCCTATATCTACTCCTCAAACTTCACTTGAGATTTTCCATTATCTTCTAGCTTCATAAGGGTGCTAACAACCTCTTCACAAATGGAGCAATCTTCCACAAATTTTCTAGCTTCACAAGAGTGCTAGTAACCTTATATACATAGAGCAATCCTCAACACACTACAACAAAACTGAGTTTTTACGGCTTCACATCAACGACATACAGTAAATGCATGCCGTGGTTTCTCGTTTTTACGGCCTTTTTTTTTGTATGTCGTAAATAATTTTCTAACCACGACGTGTCTATTACGTATGCCGTAAATGTTAATAATGATGATTTTTTACGGCTTACAAAGTTAGCCATGAATAATAAAAATTTCTATGACATACAAATGGCATGCCGTTAATACATGAGTTATACACGACACATATGTCTGCCGTTAAACATATTTCATTTTTCACGACGTAGAATTTATGTCATGAATAATATGACCCAAACAAATTATGCACCAAATAAAATAGGATCAGGCGCCAAAGACCAAAAATTAAGCGACAAAAAAAAAAAATTTATATCAAAATACACACTATTTGTCTTCTAATTGGGTTCTAAATCAAAATACACACTGTTTGTCTTCTAAATGGGATAACCTAGAAGAGAGGGAGAAAAGAGAGTTTCGAAAGGAAGACTGATTCAGCGGCACGAGATTTCGATCTGGAATGGTACGCTCTCTTTGGCGGTGAGACTGTTTCAGCGACGACAACGATCGACGGTTCGAAAGGGAAGGGTTTCGTTCTTCTCTTCTCTTCGATCTGGAAAAAATCGGAGATTCGATTCTTGAGTTATGTTCGAATTCGAAATCCTCTCTCTCTCTCTCTCTCTCTCTCTCTCTCTCATTCACTCCATTTTATTTGGTTAGTTTTTTTGCTTACATAGCAAGAATAGTTACAAAAGGAAATGAAGAATTTGTAGGTCGAATCAGATATCAATCCATGAAACCATAAAAACTCAGCCCTTGAGTTAAAGACAATATCATGAATTTTCAAAAAAACAAATTGCAGAATTAGCGAAAATTTGGCGATTACCTCAGGAATTTTTTTTAATCATAAATTAGCAGAAAATCAGGGATTAAAAATTATGTTTCTCTTTTTTTTTTTTTTTTTTTTAAACTGAAATTAATTGCCAATAGAAATGAGTCATACCCATTTAAATTTTTTTAAATTATTATTTTTTTTGGCATGTTGTATGGTTGTTTATCACTATATTGATTGTTTTGTTCTAAAATGTATTTTACCCACCTTTTGGTTGCTAAGAAGCTGTAGGAAAATAAAAGGGTTAGTATAGGAAATAAGGTTGGAGTGATTGAAATACATGTGTTGTGTGTCTACTAGCTTATATTTTAGATGTATTTTTTGGGTACAGTATGAAACTTGTATTTGGGTTAGGGTTGGTCATGGATTATGGCAATATCAAATTAACAAATTTATTGATTTTTTACCTGCTGCACAAGTACAATAGATCATGGTTAATTTCTCAGTTATTTATAATCTATTTCCTAAGCCTTCATATGCATTACAAAGATAAAATGAAGTGGTTATGACTTATGAGACCAAAGACATTAGCTTTCTAATTTTAAAAAAAAAAAAAATCATCTTTGCTATTGCCCACACAATTTATCCACCTATTCCTGTAAGTTTGTATGGGAAAGTTTGAAGTCAGGCATTGAGAGGTTAGGTATTACTCTGAGCTGGTTTAAATTGATAGGTGTAGACCGTCCCGAGAACTCCGCTCGCCGCACGCGAGGGCGCGAATCGCTTTGTTCTGAGCTACTACAGTTCGGACTCGTGTCACGGTTCTGAATCTAATCTCACAAAGTGCAATGCGAGACCGATAAATCACCAAAGAGTCCAAATCTGGCAAATCATTTTGGAAAACTGATTTTTATAAAGAAGTACCAAACATGGACTGCTTTGCCAGATACAGAGTCGCCACCTAAATGTTTTATTTTGGGAAAATTTAGGAAACCCTGACTCGTGCCTAAGGCCACGTGTCCGTTATCACCAAAGTTGCCTCGGCTCAGGAACTTGGGTACGAGAGGGGAAGGTCATGCAATGAGCACCCCCGCTAGCTCAATCAAAGATCGGCCTTTACTAACATGATATTTTGTTTTTGAAAACACATGTATTCTTATTCTGGTTATTAACCTAGAATTACTATGTGATGTGCACAGCATACAAATATAGACTAGATCACCTAAGTTAGAACAAAACATTGCATGTTCGTTTGTGAAAATGATTTGAAGTTTGCTACTCGCAAGTAGTCTAAGTCGCAGATTTCAATGAATTGTTCCAATTCAAGCAATCCAACCTTCACCCACAGGCATTCATACAGTTATATCAGTTAAGCAGTTAGCCTCATGGCAAGCATGCTAACATAGCAACATGCACATCCCATGCAGTATGCTAAAGCGTAAACACTCACAGTGTACTCTGAGCCAAAACAGAGAACTAATTAGAAATCATGCATGATCCTAGTTCATATGAAGAAGGCTAATGCAACACATGCAAAAATGCGACTAAGATATGCTCGGCTATTCTAAGATGTCATGTGAAATGCAACTTGATAACATACTGTTGAACACGTATTCAAGTAAATGTATTGAAATACAATGCAGTTAGTATGATGCGTTGAGCCCGGTACATGCAATACAGATGAATAGATGCATGCATGCAAGCATAAGGATGCTAATTGAAATATACCTTAGAACTAACCACTGAAAGCAGGTAAGTAAAAGGGAGAAAGAAATAGGGATTAGCAGACATGCACCACACACACGCACGCTTATTACAACAATTGGCCCTATCGACGGAGGGTCCGAATAAGAAGCTAACTAGCTAATCTAAGCTAATTAAACTAATTATTACAAGTAAACTAATTAACTAATCCTAGTTAACTAATTATTACAAAACAAATTCATTAGCTAACTACACTAGCTAATTAAACACAAACGAATAGCTAAATGCATTAACTATTTAAGTACAGAACCAAAGCATAAACTAGCTAAGGAAAGCAGTAAAAAGAGGTCCTCGGGATGAGGAGTGCATGCATGCTTGGTCGCCTCGTTTGGAAATCCATTGCGATGCCCCAACTTGCCTCTGTTTTCAATTATTCTCAGAACTTTGCACCAAGCTCTAGACAGCTTCTAACTCACCTTGGGGACCCTCAGGACCATGGCCGACCAGTTGTTGATGGGGGAGACCACCTGCCGACCACTTACCATTGCTGCAGACCAGATAAAGTGGTCGGCCGGCCACTTTTACTGGTCTGCCGACCAGTTTTTGCTGCACTTCTCCAGTTTGCTACAACAGAGAACAAGAAATGGCATGGCAATGTATTTACAAGATATGTGTGGATAACCACCCTCCCTATCATTTCATGATCTCAAGGGAGTGTAGTTCTTGACCCTCGGGCCACCAATCACGCATCTCGATGCATGATGGCCAAAGAGGCAATATTGCACATTTCAATGTAAATGAGTGCACAAAAAGACACATAAAGCCTTGACCTCTATCATGCACGATCAAGAGGGTCAGCGACCGAGAAATGAGGCACATTTCATCACTTCAAGTATGAAATGTCCCTCGTTTCTCATGTTCGGATTAACACTTAATCCAAACAAATGCAAAGCAACTCAAGCATGCAAACATGTAATGCAACTCAAGCATGCTAAACACAATGTAATGCATGCATTCATAATGTAATGCAATGCAATATGAGGAACCTAATGGCATGCATACACAATGCAATGCAACAACATGGCATACTCAATGCAATGTAATATGGCATATACAATGCAAACAACAACATAGCATATACAATGCAATGTAACATGAGCATGCTATCAATGCTAATGGCATGCATACTTAATGCAAAGCAACATAAGCAACCTATCGATACTAATGTCATGCATACTCAATGCAAAGCAACATAAGCAACCTATCAATGCTAATGTCATACATACTCAATGCAAAGCAACATAAGCATGCAAATAACATGAAAACAAACATGCTCAATGGACTTAAACCAAAAATGGACATACCTCAATCATGCCCAAATCAGTGGCCATAATGCTAAGAAAGATGGCATGAAATGCAAGACAAGCATACTCATGCATTGGCCCATCAACTAGGCCTAAGAGCACAACTCTCAAGAGCGCTCAAGAAGTGATAAAAATGGGAGTGTAACAACACTATAAGCTCTGAAATAAGGTATGAAATGATGCCAAATTATTCAAACAACACAAGCAAAACATGCTAGGGTCCTTAAATCATTAAAGCTAGCAAAGAGGACTATAGAAGAGGCATGCAATACATGGCATAAATGCATGAACCAACAATGGACAGAGCTCAAATGGGTCAAAACAAAGACCAAAGCATGCTGAGATGGGGGCTCAAATGTCTAAGCATGCATGCATACACACTAGGCCATAAGCTAGGCAACAATGCACAACCCTTAGAGGCACTCAAAGGGTGAAAGAAGTGGGAGCATGGCAATGCTATATGCTCTAAAATGTCATGTTAAGTGATGCCAAATCATGCACATGATACAAATGAAGCATGATATGGTGCTCAAAACTTGAAGTTAGCATAGGCATTTGTACTACAACTATGCAAAACATGAAGCATATGGCAAATACAACCCAAAACAGTCCTAGAGAATGTCAAAATGATGCTAAAACATGTATGGAAGGAAGCCAAAATAAGCTAGCATGGAGGGCCAAAAACATGGATCATGCAAGGGCAATAGGGAAGATTACACTACACATACCAAAACCAAGCATGAGATGGCTTCACCAATAAAAATCAGAGTTATATCATGGCAAAATAACCCCAAAAACACATTGAAATGATAGCTCGCAAGCTTAGGCATGAAGGCATATGCAATGACTCATGTTTAAGGCACAAAGCATGAACCTTCCAAAGCATAGAAAGAGTGACAAATGTGAGTGTATGACCACACTACATGTACTGAAGTAACATTTCAAATGATGCCAAATCATGAAAATAGTCCAAGTAATGCATACTAGTGGACTCAATACACAAGGCTAGTGAGCAAGATTGAATCATGACTATACAAATCAATACATACATGACTAAAACAACACAAATCAGAGCTTAAGCATGCTAAAACATGGACAAAAGCTTCTTAAAGTTGAGCCAAAATCATGTTAGAATGATGGTCTAAAGCATGATACATATTAGGCTAGTTCATGAAATTGCACTACAAGTGCATGGAGCATGCATGGGGCTATCAAACCAAACCTTAACAGAGGTATATCATGGAAAAACAACACCAAGAACATGCTGAGATGGACTCAAAACAAGCTAGAAAGACATGCTACTTCATGAAGCACACAAAGCTAGTTTGTAACATCTACACTACAAGTGTATAAGGCATGCATGGGGTGACCAAACCAAGTCAAAACAGTGGTATGCCATGTCAAAATAACCCCAAATACATGCTAAGATGAAGCCAACACAAGCTTAACAAACATGCTCAAACATGAGGCATACAAAGCAAGCATACAAAACACAAGGAGAGGGGATGACCCTCTCCTATTTGGGACCTCAAAACACTATTTCCACCACTGAAATTCCTCTAAGTTTCAGTGGTGAGAAGGCCAAAACAAGGTGGTCCCAATAGCTTAGAAAGAAGGCACAAAACAAGGCCAAACAAGGCACAAGAGGGGGTAGACCACCCCCAACACCAACAAGGCCTTAAACAAACATTACAAGCATAAAAAATCAGACCTTTTTGTAGTTTAAAGTTAGGTCTAAAACAACATGCAAGTACGGCCAAAAGCTTAAGCAAAAATAAGGGTTTAAGAGGTTAGTTTCTCACCCTTGTAGAACAACTCTAGAGCAACAACTCCAGCAGCTTTGTCTGACAAAAACCAGTCCAAAAACTTCAAAAACAACTTCAAGGGACCTCAGCTCCAAGAGTATGGTGTTTCACTATGTGTTTGTGTGTTAAAGTGTGATAAAAAGGCACTTTGGAAGCACAAATGTGAAGCAAAAAGCAAGATAGAGACAAATGTGTATCTATATCTCTCAAGCACAAAATTCTAAACCTAAGGCATGAGGGAGGAGGTTCCCTTATATAGAAAAAATAAAGTTCAAGCTTGTTGAACACACTAGGAGCTCCAAGCAATCCCTCCATACACGTGTATGGAGGATGCTTTCTGTGCCCAACAGTTGGCACAGCTGGCAAGAAAAGATCTTCAAAAAGCTGAAGGAAAGCTGCCGACCAGTTAAAGTGGTCGGCCAGCTACTTTTTCTGGTTTTCTAGAGGAAAAAGTGGTCTGCAAGAATGAAAAGTGGTCGGCAAGTGGCTTCCAAGGCCAAAAAGTGGCTGGCAAGTGTCCAAATTGAAGCCCCATAAGTTAGCTTTCCAATGGTGCCAGCCTTGCATGAAAATTCTAACTGTGCAAAAAGTTATGCCTGTTTTGATGAAGCTGCGCAGTTTCAGTCCAACTGGATTGATGCCCTACTTCAACCAACCATATCTCTCCCGTCCGGACTTGGCTTTAGGAGATTCTTGAGTGAAAAATGAAGCCCCGGAAGTAAGCTTTCCAACGGTGGTGGCCTCATAGCTGAAATCCAAGTATGCAAATGAATAGGCCCGATTCAGCGAGGGCTGCTCGACTCTCTCTTAATGGTTCATGCCCATTTTCTCCCCCAACTGGGTTTCTTCCCTCTTCTCTTCTTTTCTTCAACTCCAAACCCCTAAACAAGGTGTTTTGAGAGATTTTTTAGAGATTTCATCTCTCTTTCATTCATTTCCACTTTATCCCTTGCTCGGTTTACCGAAAAGTGCAACATTTAACAAAATGCGAGCGCCGGAACATCGTAAGAACTTTTTCAAAAACTATTTTGAAAGAGAGGGTTTCAAGGTCTAAAATCTTTTGATCAAGATTATTTTGGTCCAAAAGGGGTATGAAGTTGGGATTTGACTCTCTCATTGCTGAAGAAATTGAACGTTTACCCTACACACCTTTCACCACCAAGTAAACCATCAGTAATGCCCAAGTCTTAAGGGTGGTCAAAAATGAGGTGTCTACAATAGGCTACTGTTGAGATACTATCTTTTAATTTCATATGTACTACAGTATGTGTATAGGTGTTTAGGGCTCAAAGCCAGTCTAGCTAGGAATACAGAGGAGCAAATTGAGGTCCTTTTATGCAGCTTTGCTTGGTGATAATGGTTCTTCTTTTCCTTGGAAATGGGTTTGGTTAGTTGGTGTTCTAACTAAGGTTGTTAACAGTTAAGACTCTTAAGCAATATTCCTTTTTGAGGGCTTTGGTCTTCTTTTTAGATGTTCTGTAAATGGGAACTGTCAGGCATGTTGAATTTTTAACTGGATGCATATCTTTATTTTTCTATCTTTTCTTAGATATATAGAGATGTCCTTTTTTTGTGTGATGCTTCTACTCTGAACCACTATGAGTATGTTCTATTGTTTCTCTTACTCTGCTTCTATATTTTAAAACCCTATATATATATATATATTCCATTATATAAAACACATAATTCAAAACATGTTTTGAAGCTATGACACACATTTTCTCACATCCAAATTACCCTTATGCAAATAAATCTTTAATATGCATACATGCGTTTATGTTTTTGTCTGAGTTTGGAAGACCTTATAAAGGCTAGTACTTTGCTTCTATATTTTAAAACAATATATATATATATTCTATTATATAAAACACACAATTCAGAACATGTTTTGAAGCTATGTCACGCAGTTTCTCATATCCAAATTAACCTTATGCAATTACTCAGATGACGGTTACAGCCATCTTTTCTGTACATGCATCACACTTGTGTCCAATATCAAGTATAAAGTTATAAAAATAATCAATATATATCAGAGAGAGATATCATCATGTCTATTGCTGGGCCAATCAGTAGGGTTTATATTGCTTCAAAAATAGATAGAGCTTTGGTTAATGATAGATGGGTGAGTGTGTTTTCTAAGTCTCATGCATATTTTCACCCTTCTGGTACATCTGATCATTCTCCTTGTACTGTGATCCTAGACACTCAAGTCATAAAAATGCCTAAGCCTTTAAATTTTTCAATGTTTGGGCTGAGCATCAAGGCTTTATTTCTTTGGTTCAAAGGTTTGGTGTAAATATGTTACGGGTTCTCCTATGTTCAGGGTATGTTGTAAGCTTAGGGCTCTCAAACCTGAGCTTAAGGCCTTCAATAAGAAACATTTTAGTGATGTCTCAGTTAGGGATTCTGTTACTAAGGAGGAGTTGGATAGTATTCAGCTTAAGCTAGATAAGCAACCTTTTGATCTCAATCTTCAAGGGAAGGAAAGAGAGTTGTGTTTTCATTTTGCTTCCTTGTGTAGAGCTAAGGAATCCTTTGCCGCACAAAAATCTAGAATCCAATGGTTGAGTTTAGGGGATAGTAATTGTAAGTTTTTTTTTCAATCTATTAATAATAATAGGAATAGGGGTAAATTACTTGGTATGACTCTTGAGGATGGGAGTAGAGTTACTGAAATGGATGTTGTTAAATCCACTTTTGTGTCTAATTTTGAGGTTATTATAGGTAAACCCTTCTCTATCAGAATGTTCTGGCTGTCTCATGTTACTGGTGTTGCTGCCTAGTTGCATTTGATGCTAGCTTCATGTGACTGCTTTTGTGTTGTATAAGGCAGTATGCTGGTGTAGTGGTCTGCTATTGTGGCCTGTGTTGTTTCTGGCAGTGTGTTGATGCTACTGTGGCCGACTCTTGTTGTTGTTGCTTGGGTGCAGCTGAAGTTGGCTTCAAGGGACTGCTGCTACAGAATGTTGCTGCTGCAAGGTGTGCATATGTTCTTTATAACTTGTTGATTTTGGCTTGTTTTGTTTTAGTTGGTTATAGTCTAGCTTTAGTTTGTTCATTCCCTCCATTTTATTGTATGTAGTGAATGAACAAATTTGTGGTTATAGTTCTTAGCCTTGTTAGTTGTTTGTTGATAGTTTTGCTAGTTTTCAGTTTTTTGTTGTTTTAATGTTTAGAATGTTTAGAACTTGAAGAATAACTGCTTAAAATTCTGAAATTAATTCACTGAGGTTGATGATTTTGATGGTGAAGATGCTATGTTACTGAGGAATATTTATCAACTAAAAGTGAAATAGGAGAAAGTTAGAGTTTAGTACGAATAATGATCATTAGAACAATTTAAAGTGGTTGACGTATTTTAAATTCTCTGTTAAAATGGAAATCATGAGCATGAAGTCAATTTTACAATGATTTGTGTGTGAGTGTGTATTGGTGGGGCAATTGTTGGATGAAAAACTTGACAAGACTTTTAGGTGATGTTCATCTTAGCTTTGGAACCTCCAATTCTAAGAGATTAAGATTTTATTTTTCAATTTTTTTACTAATCTATTTTTACATTATTTCAAAGAGTTCTTCCCCTTGTGGATTCTGCAGCTTGAAATAGATTTAATTAGTTAGTTGTTTTAGTCTCTCCACACCATTGTCTGCACCTCATAGGATTTCCCTAAACTATTAACACATTAGAAATCCGCAACAGTTCTAAAACTGGACTCAATGTACCAAATGCAAGCCTTGTTCGAGAGAGATCAACATCTGATGTTATTGATTTGATGAACTTAGGACAAAAGAATCATGCGGTGGGTGCAACAGCCCTCAATGACTGTAGTAGTCGCTCTCATAGGTATGTATGGATTTATTTCTCTTATGCATGCCTCTAAGCATATCACTTTTGGTATTGCTGACTTTTACTACTAATTAATTTGCAGTTGCTTGACTGTTCATGTCCAAGGAAGGGACTTGACATCTGGAACTATTTTTCATGGCTGTATGCATTTAGTTGTTCTGGCAGGAAGTGAGAGAGTAAACAAATTTGAAGTTACAGGAGACAGACTAAAAGAAGCGCAACATATAAACAAATCTCTTTTTGTTTTGGGTGATGTGATCTCTTCCCTTGCTCAGAAGAATTCACACGTCCTTTACAAGAACAACAAACTCACCCAATTGCTCCAAGACTCACTTGGTAAACCTAGACAAATGCATTTACCACAACCTTCACTCTTGTTTTTCAGTGTTTTTTATTTATGTTTTGTGGTTGTATTTTCATTTTAGAGGGCCAGGCCAAGACACTAATGTTTGTTCACATAAGCCCCGAGCTCGATGCTGTTGGAGAAATAATAAGTACACTCAAATTTGCCAAGCGTGTTGCCACCATTGAACTTAGTCCTGCCCGTGTAAATAAAGATAGTGCAGATGTTAAAGAGTTCAAAGAGCAAGTCCTTACATTATCTTTGATTGCATAAGAAAATTTGACTCTTCTTTAGTTCTTTCATTTCACTAAATATTTTGAATTCTAATTTCAGATTGCTAGTCTTAAAGCAACCTTGGCAAGGAAAGAAAGGGAGGTCGAGCCTATGCAACAGCAGAAAGTGTCTAGTAAGCCATGTAGCACAGTGTCCTCACCTTATCATCCTAGGCCACAGAATGGAGATATATTTAGTTATTTCATTTCACTAAATATTTTGAATTCTAATTTCAAATTACTAGTCTTACTGTGGGTTTGCTCAATCCATATGTTGACATGATTTTGGCTGATGGCATCTGTCACGACCCAAACCCGCCCCTATGGGTTTAGCACCATAACCGGCCAGTAATCTATGATTACCGAAGGCCTGTTTAACAGTAAAGACAGTAATATAGAGTACAGGGGCTGGCGGAAGCCAAAACAGTAATAAAAGATGTCCAATGAGCTGTGACAGTCTGTATGCAAAAAGACTTCTCATACATATTCACATTTAGAACCCAAACAGTATATATATACATATACAGGCTTTCAGGTTAGGGACCAAATCCCTACCATAACAGTACAGTGCCGGTCTCATACAGTCTATACAAAACAGAAACAGAAAGGGGGAATCTAAAACACCCCAAAGCAGCCTTGGCTTGGCAGCACTTGGAATCTCGCAGTGAGACACAATGGTTGGCTTGACAAAAAAGAAGTTTAACCCAACGCTCCTAGCTCCGATCCGGTGCCTGGACACCTACATATATATATATATATAAACAGTGAGCTAAAGCCCAGTGAATAACATATGCGTAAAGAGGTTAAGAATGAATGTCCTTTCAGTACTTAAAACAGTTAGTTATAATAGTATATCAGTCATTCAGTCATAGCAGTCATATGTGGTACATCCCATCGCAAAACAGTACGGTAGGTCTTGACAGACCGAACAGTCAGTTGATGACCATCATAACAGTAAACAGTAGTGGTTCCAACATGGGAACCGACAGAAATCTCTGTAATAGTAGTAGTAACAGTACAGTAACAATAAATTGCTATGGATGCCACGAATACAATTCGCAAATAGGACAAACATTCATTCAGTAAGAAATATCATTTCAGAAAGCAGTACAGTTGGTCATTCAGAAAATATTCATGATTGAATATATCTTTACAACATTGTTACTCACAGAGTTCTAGGCTACAGATAAGCTAGTGAGCATCCTCGGATGCCAACCCCACATGGTAACAGAATGAACACACACTAAGTTGCACGTTTGGGAAACAATAACTTAGTCCCTATCTTGACTCGGTGTGGTTCTATAGCATTATCCTCATTAAGATGCCTTAAACTAGGCCTAGGAATGCCTAGGATGGAATGAGAATGCAAAGATGCACTTTAAAACACTTTTCAAATTTGTTGCTGAAACAGAGGTCTCCCTCGAGCGTGGCTTTCTCTGCTCGAGCGGACATGCAGACAAAAAAGCTACGCTCGAGCGTGACTTTCCTCGCTCGAGCGGACTGCAAAAGTACTGGATACACGAAATTCACGCTCGACGGGCGCTTGACCCCCGCTCGAGCGTGAGACACAAGTCCTCGCTTGAGTGTGCATTCCCTCGCTCGAGCAGACTGTAAACACATGCAAAGTACTGGATACATGCATTTCATGCTCGAGCGTTACTTTACCCGCTCGAGCAGACTGCATGAACTCAGAGTGTACGCTCGAGCGTGGAGTTCCCCGCTCGAGCATGGATCCAAAATCTGGAATTTCCAGATTTGTCTCCAAGCATGAAACTCAACATTTAAAGCATCAAATTCAATCCTTTTGGGCTAATTTTCTGGAAAACACTTTAAAACTCATAATATGACATGTTTCAAAGATCAATTTGCAAAATCAAAGCCCAAAGGTAGTTTAATTGAACCCATTTCCAAACAAAACTTCAAGAACATGATGTACATGCAACATGCATGAATTTAATCAACTTCAAAGCTTCTAATACAAGAACAAATGAGTCAATCCCTCCAAAAATATGCTGAATTCATGGACCAAAGCTAGAATATGGACATGCATGTAGCAATTTCCATGAAAACAACCTCAAAACTCAACAATGTGTACATGCATGCATGATTTACTACTCAATTCAACATTTAAACCAATACTTGACTTTAAAACTCTAATCTTCCACGAATCATGCAAGAAATAACTTAAATTCACAAACAATAAGGTAAATATCCTACCTTAGCTCTTGAATTCAAGGTATACAAGCTCAATTTGCCAATTCACTTTCAATTCTCCCAATTTTCCAAGCAAATCTTGTTGAACCCAAATTTTCTCCTAACTCTCTCTCTCTCTCTCTCTCTCTCTCTCTCTCTCTCTCTCTCTTGTGTCGGTTTTGTCTCTAGGAAGATGAATGAAGAGTGATGCCAAGCATAGGTAAATCAAGACTAATAGATGGCCTAGCATTGTGCACTAATGGCAATTTGGTAAATAACTCAAATTGATGTAACACAACTTTTTAATCTAATTTAACCACTCTAAATCACATTCTAATTAAATTTACCATAAAATCACATAAATTCTAATTAGCATAAAACATTAATCGATTCCAGATTCGGCCGCCGATAAGGCCTTCAATTTGCAGTTTAAAACATAAAACATGAACAGATCATTAGCAGTCAAACAGATAGAAATGCGTTTAAACTAATACACTAAATCAATCAGTTCAGAATGTCAGTCAAATCAGTTACTTAATCATGTTCAGTCACAGTTTAGCAGTAATCAGTGGAATTATCAGTAAACAGTGGTGAGGGTTGTCACAGTCTCCCCTCCTTACAAAGAGTTTGGTCCTCCAAACTCGAATTACCTTCATTTTGGAAGAATACCGGATCCAGAGGGAACAGTTCAGGATATCTCTTAATCATATCGTCTTCCCTTTCCCAAGTGGCATATACGCCACTATGGTTTTGCCAATCAACTTTCACTAACGGAATTTCTTTGTTCCTTAACTTCTTGATCCGTCTGTTTACAATCTGAATAAGCCGTTCTTCATAAATGTAGTCATCACTTAGCACTACACGGGTAGGCTCAATAACATGAAAGGGATCCCGAAGATAATCCCTCAACATTGAAATATGGAAGACATTATGCATATGCTCCATTTCAGGAGGAAGCGCTACTTGATACGCCATCGGATTAATCATTTCAATAATCTCGTACAGTCCGACATATCTCGGCGCTAACTTACCCCTGACTCCAAAACGAGTCTGCCCTTTCATTGGTGTCCCTTTAACAAAAATATGATCACCTACATCGTACTCTCTGTCTCGCCTTCGGACATCCGCATAACTTTTATGCCGGCTCTGTACGGTTTTCAGTCTCTGTTGGATCAGTTTCACTTTTTCAGTAGTTTCATGTACAATCTCGGGCCCAAGCAAAGGCCCATCTCCAACTTCTGCCCAGCAAATTGGAGATCGACATTCCTGCCATACAAAGCCTCGAAAGGCGCCATACCAATGCTTGAATGAAAACTGTTGTTGTAGGCGAATTCAGCCAACGGTAAGTGACTTTCCCAATTTCCCTGAAAATCAAGGACACACATTCTCAGTAAATCCTCCAGAGTCTGGATGGTTCTTTCTGACTGGCCATCTATTTGAGGATGGTATGCACTACGTAGTCTCAGTTCAGTACCCAATGCTGTCTGTAGGCTTTGCCAGAATCTCGATGTAAACTTCGAGTCCTTATCAGAAACAATGGACACAGGCACTCCATGCAATCTAACAATCTCATCGATATAGAGTATAGCCAATTTGTCCGCATTATAAATTGTTTTGACAGGTAAGAAATGAGCAAATTTAGTCAGTCTATCAACAATAACCCAAATTGAGTCCATACCTTTACTGGAGCGAGGTAAACCAACAATAAAATCCATAGTGATATGTTCTCATTTCCACTCCGGTATCGGTAAGGGTTGCAATAAGCCTGCGGGTCGTTGATGTTTGACTTTAACTTGTTGGCAATGAAGACATTTCGACACAAAGTGTAACAACCCTTGTACTGATTATCGATAACCTACTGAATTACGTATTGATTACTGTTAAACTGAACTGATAATGACTGATAATTGGATTAACTGAAGTACTGAATGAACTGATTGAAATCGAAACTAAAATTGAATAAGTTTATTTATTGAATTGCGTATTGCATCTGTTTGATTGAATGATTATCTGTTAGAATTTATATATTTAAACTGCTAATTGAAGGCCTTATCGGCGGCCGAATTAGGAACCGTTTAGAGTTTCATGATCAGTAGAATATTTGTGATTTAATGGTATATTTATCTGAAAACTGATTAGGAATGATTAAATTAGATTAAATTAAGTCAATTAAAGAGGTTGCCGTAATTACGACTTTGCCATGTGAGTGGCCCTTTGTTTATTGATTTCCTAGAGCCTTATTACACTTGACATATCAATTGATCAGTTCCCATCTTGCTTTCCCACCGACCAAGCTTAGAGAGAGTGAAGGAGAAGAGAGAATTTAGCTCAATTGTTGAATTTGCTTGGAGATTGCCTAGAATTGAAGTATAATTGGCATAATCTAGCTCCCACACCTTGAAATTGGCACTCTAGGTAAGGAAATCATCTTCTTCTTGTTGTCTTGAGCTAAGTCTTGCATGTTTCATGCATCATTAGAGAGCTAGGCCATGAATTTGCTCATACATGTTGAATTGGACCTTAATTGTTGCATGCATGGCCATTTTGGTGCATTTGGAAGTTGAATTCATGGTGGATTGTACATGCATGTCCATGTTTATATTATAGTCCATGTTTTCATTTTGTTTTCAAAGATTGAGCTCTTTGGAGCAAGAGTTGAAGCTTTGAATTTGGTTAAAAATTCATGCATGTCATGTTGCATGTTGTTCTTGAAAACTAGTTTGAAAATGAGTTTGATTAAACACCCTTGGGCCTTGATTTCTTAAATTGAGTCTTGAAACATGTTATTCTATGTGTTTAAAAGAGTTTTCCAGAAAATGGGCTCAAGAGGATCGAATTGGCAACATCAAAACTTGGTTTGGAATTTGGAGGTTGAATCTGGATTTCCCAGATTTTGGCCGTCCGCTCGAGCGGGGGAAGTGCCGCTCGAGCGGGGAATTCATGCTCCCAGCATTTTCTTCGACTTGTTTCACAGTCCGCTCGAGCGGAGTGTTTCACGCTCGAGCGTAGAAATCGAGCATCCAGCATCTTGCACCATTCTTCAGTCCGCTCGAGCGGGGAAATGTACGCTCGAGCGGGAACCTTTGTTTGCTTGTCCGCTCGAGCGGGGAAACCTGAGCTCGAGCGGAGGCCTTGTTTCACTGAAAATTCTGCAAATGTTTTCTAAGTGTATTTTCACGTCCTCACTTCCATCCTAGGCATTCTTAGGCCTAGTTTAAGGCATCTTAATGAGGATATAGATGTAGAACACACCGAGGCATAATAGGAAGTTAATTATTGTACTTCCCCAACTGTTAAACTTAGAGTGTGTTCATCTTGTTTACTGTTTAGGGTTGGCTTTCGGGACGCACTCTAGCTGCTATTAGCCCAATCTCTGTGAGTAACAGATTGTGTAAAGATATGTTCAAAATGGTTATCTTTTGAATACTGAACAGAACTGTTTACTGAACTGATATTGTTTATCGAATGAATGTATGTCCTGTATTGTGAACTGTACTGTGGCATCCTTAGCACTTATTGATTACTGTTATTGTTACAGAGCTCTGTCGGTTCCCTTGTGGAACCATACTGTTTATTGATTGATGGCCATCACTACTGTTGGGTCTGTTAAGACCCGGTCCTTCTGGACCTACTGTTTATAGGCTATTGGATGTACCACATATGACTGATTGACTGAAATACTGAAAGACTGAAATACTGTTTAATGAACTGTTTTCATTATTGTAAGGACATTCATTCATAACCTCTTTACACTTATTGTTATTCACTGGGCTTTAGCTCACTGTTTATATATATATGTAGGTTCTCAGCAGCCAGACCGGAGCTAGGAGCGTGGGTTAGTCCCCAGTTTTGTCAAGCCAGCCTATGTGCCTCACTGCGAGGTTCCGAGACGCCATGCTGTGGCTTGGGGTGTTTTTGTGTCCCCTATCGGTCTCCCTACTGTTTTGTACTGTTGTCTAGACTGTTTACTGTTCTACTGCACTGTTATCGAGGGATTAAGTCCCCGCACTGAATGGTTGTATATGATTGTATAGACTGTACTGCTTTGAGTTGAATGAATGCATGAAAAATGTTTTTGGCATACAGATTGTCACAGCTCAATGGACACTATTTATTTACTGTATTGGCTTCCGCCAGGCCCTGTACTCTGTTTTACTGTATTACTGTTCAGCAGCCTTCGGTAATCTCGGATTACTGGCCAGTTACGGTGCTAAACCCATAGGGCCAGGTTTGGGTCGTGACACAAAGTCAGCAATCTCTTTCTTCATTCCCGGCCACCATAAATTCAGTTTCAAGTCTTGGTACATTTTCGTATTTCCTGGATGGATAGACAATTTTGAATTGTGGCCCTCTTGCAGAATTCTTCTTTTTAGTTCAGAATCACTCGGTACACACAACCTTCCCTGGAATTTCAATACATTGTTTTCAAATTTGAAATCCGGCCTCGGTTTAGATTCTCGTTCATCAATGATCTTTCTCAAAAAGTCATCATGTTGTTGTTTCTCTTTAATTTCCTCAATCAGTGTCGGTTGAGCAGAAATAGCGGCTAAGGTTCCACCTTGTTCACGCAAAACAATTTCAACCTCAAATTTTTCAAGGTCACATAGCAATTCTTTCTGTCCGGTAAGTAAATAGGCTAAATTTCTAACTGATTTCTGACTCAGTGCGTCGGCAACGGTGTTAGCTTTCCCCGGATGATACAAAATTTGCAAGTCATAATCTTTTATCAGTTCTAACAATCTCCGCTGCCTCATGTTCAGTTCTTTCTGTGTGAAGAAGTACTTCAAACTCTTGTGGTCTGTATACACCTCACATGTTGCCCCATAAAGGTAGTGACACCAGATTTTCAGTGCAAACACTACTGCAGCAAGTTCCAAATCATGGGTCGGGTAGTTCTTTTCATGCGGTCTCAGTTGTCAGGAAGCATACGCAATAACTTTACCATTCTGCATTAAAACACATACCAAACCCTTATAAGAAGCATCACTAAATATAGTGTAACCATCCGTACCTGAGGGTAGGGTAAGAATCGGTGCAGTCATAAGTCGAGTCTTTAACTCTTGAAAGGCTGATTCTCTTTGATCGGTCCAGTCAAATGATATCCCCTTTTGAGTCAATTGAATCAGTGGTAGGGCAATTTTGGAGAAGCCTTTGACAAACCTTCTGTAATACCCGGCTAAGCCTAGAAAACTTCGGACTTCAGTAACATTTGTCGGTCTAGGCCAATTCACTACTGCTTCAATTTTCTGCGGATCAACTGAAATTCCATCCTTACTGATTACATGTCCCAAAAACATAACATTGTCAAGCCAAAATTCACATTTTGTCAGTTTAGCATGCAGTTTCTGTTCTCTTAGGGTCTGTAGGGCAATTCTCAAATGATGTTCATGTTCTTCCGTGCTTTTGGAATAAATCAAAATGTCATCTATGAAAACAACTACAAATTCATCAAGGTATGCTTTGAAAATTCTGTTCATAAGATCCATAAATGCAACAGGTGCATTGGTAACTCTGATAGGCATAACTAAGAATTCATAATGTCCGTACCTCGTTCGAAAGGCAGTCTTTTCAATGTCTCCTGTCTTGACTTTCAACTGGTGGTATCCAGATCTAAGGTCAATTTTGGAGAACACTTGGGCACCCTGTAGCTGGTCAAATAAATCATCAATACGAGGCAATGGATATTTATTTTTCACTGTTACCTTGTTCAGTTCATGGTAGTCAATACAGAGTCTCAATGAGCCGTCTTTCTTTTTCACAAACAAAACTGGTGCGCCCCATGGTGAAGTACTGGGCCTGTGAACTTCTTATCTAACAGTTCCTACAGCTGAATTTTCAATTCCTTCAGTTCGGTAGGTGCCATTCTGTAAGGAGCCTTAGATACTGGCTGTGTACCCGGAATCACATCAATGGTGAACTCAATCTCCTTATCAATCAAATCCCCTGGCAAATCATCTGGAAAAACATCTGGGAATTCTCTGACATTAGGAATACTGTTCACATCAATTTTAGCATCAGTAAGTACAGTCAATACACAACACAGATACCCTTTACACCCTTTTTTAATCAGCGTAAAAGCTTTCAGGGATGAAATCAGATACGGGGGAGGTACTACTCCAACTCCATTAAACACAAATTCAGACAGTCCAGGTGGACGGAAAACAACTTGTTTTGTTACACAGTCTATGGTAGCATGATATTTTGTTAACCAGTCCATTCCCAATATCACATCAAAGTGATCAATATTCAGAGGCAATAAATCAATATACAAATGAACATCCCCAACAATAATTTCACATGCAGGGTACATATAAGCACAAGTCATAGATCCTCCAACAGGTGAAGATACAATTAACAGATAGTTCATAGGTTCCAGTGGCCTATTTAATTTTCGCGAAAAAGCATGCGATACATATAAATGTGTAGACCCGGAATCAATCAGAACATAAGCATTTTGAGTACAGATTGAGAGTATACCTGACACAACGGTCTTGGTATTCTGTACATCTCCCGGTACGAGTGCGAACACTCGGCCTTGCCTCATAGGCTATTTTCCAGTAGCTTTGGGATTAGGTTTTGGTGCAACAGTTGATGTTGCGGTGTTGGCTGCAGCTTTACTATTGCCTTGAGGAGCAGAAGGGCAATCTTTAACCATGTGGCCCACCTTGCCACACCTGCAACAAGCACCAGATATTTTATAGCAAACCCCTTTATGTTTCTTACCACATTCAGAACAGGGCGGTATAAAACCACTTCCCTGACCGGAACTGGTTGTTGACCCTGTATTTTGCTTTTTATTCAATGAACTGTTTCGGCCTTTCTTAAACTTGAAGCCTCGTCTCTTACCACGCCACTCAGTCGTTGGTGTTTCAGTCTGTTTCAATGCCTCGATGTTCGACTCAGCCATTATTGCTCGGTCAAGAACATCTACATATTTCAGTAGTTTCAGAACATTGATTCTATCAAGGATTTCAACATTAAGGCTACCTTCAAACTTCCTGGCCTTTTTGTAATCAGTGTCCACCATGTGTGGTGCATACCTAGCGAGTTCGGTAAACTTTGATTCATACTCTGCTACTGACATAGTGCCTTGTTTCAGTTGTTCAAATTCAGTCACTTTTCGGCCCCTGACACACTGTGGAAAGTATTTCTCAAAGAAGGCTCCCTTAAACTGAGCCCAAGTCACAGCAGTATTGGTGTTACGGACAAGCATCCATCACCTTCTGGCCTCTTCTTGTAAGGTGAAGGTAACCAGTAGCACTTTGTGTGCTTCAGAACACGGAAAGTCTTCAAACAATTTCTCGGTCTGTAGGACCCATGCTTCGGCCTTTAGCGGTTCGAGGCCTCCTTGGAATGACGGTGGTTTCATTTTACTGAACTTCTGCGTTAGAGCAATTATATCATCATTCATATTCGGTTCCGGCTGTACCGGAGGAGGTGGGGGCTGTTGGTTCTATTATTGCCTTAAGGCCTCAGTCAGTAGTTCAACTGTTCTTTCTAATCTCGCCATTCTGGCATCAGATGATTCAGTTTCATCAGTAGTTCTTGCATTCTCCATTTCACCATAGCCAATTATGGCAATATTAAACATAGGCAGTTGCATACTTTAAACATATTAACACATTAGCACATATATTCATGTCATGGCCACACACACTTTTTCAATGCTCATGCAATGCCCTATTCACTTTTCTAGGACATTCTATAGCTCATTTGGACATGTGTGTACGGTATAACTCGTGGTTTGATATCGCTCTAATACCACTCTGTCACGACCCAAACCCGTCCCTATGGGTTTAGCACCGTAACCGGCCAGTAATCCGTGATTACCAAAGGCCTGCTTAACAGTAAAGACAGTAATACAGAGTACAGGGGCTGGTGAAAGCCAAAACAGTAATAAAAGATGTCTAATGAGCTGTGATAGTCTGTATGCAAAAAGACTTTTCATACATATTCACATTTAGAACCCAAACAGTATATACATACATATACAAGCTTTCAGGTTAGGGACCAAATCCCTACCATAACAGTACAGTGCCGGTCTCATACAGTCTATACAAAACAGAAACAGAAAGGGGGAATCTAAAACACCCCAAAGCAGCCTTGGCTTGGCAGCACTTGGAACCTCACAGTGAGACACAATGGTTGGCTTGACAAAAAGAGAGTTTAACCCAGCGCTCCTAACTCCGATCCGGTGCCTGGACACCTACATATATATATATATATATAAACAGTGAGCTAAAGCCCAGTGAATAACATATACGTAAAGAGGTTAAGAATAAATGTCCTTTCAGTACTTAAAACAATCAGTTATAATAGTATATTAGTCATTCAGTCATAGCAGTCATATGTGGTACATCCCATCGCAAAACAGTATGGTAGGTCTTGACAGACCGAACAGTCAGTTGATGGCCATCATAACAGTAAACAGTAGTGGTTCCAACATGGGAACCGACAGAGATCTTTGTAACAGTAGCAGTAACAGTACAGTAATAGTAAATTGCTATGGATGCCACGAATACAATTCGCAAATAGGACAAACATTCATTCAGTAAGAAGTATCATTTCAGAAAGCAGTGCAGTTGGTCATTCAGAAAATATTCATGATTGAATATATCTTTACAACATTGTTACTCACAGAGTTCTGGGCTACAGATAAGCTAGTGAGTGTCCTCGGATGCCAACCCTACACAGTAACAGAATGAACACACACTAAGTTGCACATTTGGGAAACAATAACTTAGTCCCTATCTTGACTCGGTGTGATTCTATAGCATTATCCTCATTAAGATGCCTTAAACTAGGCCTAGGAATGCCTAGGATGGAATGATGATGCAAAGATGCACTTTAAAACACTTTTCAAATTTTTTGCTGAAACAGGGGTCCCGCTCAAGCGTGGCTTTCTCCGCTCGAGCGGACATGCAGACAAAAGAGCTACGCTCGAGCGTGACTTTCCTCGCTCGAGCGGACTGCAAAAGTACTGGATACACGAAATTCACGCTCGACGGGCGCTCGACCCCCGCTCGAGCGTGAGACACAAGTCCTTGCTCGAGCGGACTGTAAACACATGCAAAGTACTGGATACACACATTTCACGCTCGAGCATTACTTTACCCGCTCGAGCGGACTGCATGAGAGTATACGCTCGAGCGTGAAGTTCCCCGCTCGAGCATGGATCCAAAATATGGAATTTCTAGATTTGTCTCCAAGTATGAAACTCAACATTTAAAGCATCAAATTCAATCCTTTTGGGCTAATTTTCTGGAAAACACTTTAAAACTCATAATATGACATGTTTCAAAGATCAATTTGCAAAATCAAAGCCCAAAGGTAGTTCAATTGAACCCATTTCCAAACAAAACTTCAAGAACATGATGTACATGCAACATGCATGAATTTAATCAACTTCAAAGCTTCTAATACAAGAACAAATGAGTCAATCCCTCCAAAAATATGCTGAATTCATGGACCAAAGCTAGAATATGGACATGCATGTAGTAATTTCCATGAAAACAACCTCAAAACTCAACAATGTGTACATGCATGCATGATTTACTACTCAATTCAACATTTAAACCAATACTTGACTTTAAAACTCTAATTTTCCATGAATCATACAAGAACTAACTTAAATTCACAAACAAGAAGGTAAATATCCTACCTTAGCTCTTGAATTCAAGGTATACAAGCTCAATTTGCCAATTCACTTTCAATTCTCCCAATTTTCCAAGCAAATCTTGTTGAACCCAAATTTTCACCTAACTCTCTCTCTCTCTCTCTTGTCGGTTTTGTCTCTAGGAAGATGAATGAAGAGTGATGCCAAGCATAGGTAAATCAAGACTAATAGATGGCCTAGCATTGTGCATTAGTGGCAATTTGGTAAATAACTCAAATTGATGTAACACAACTTTTTAATCTAATTTAACCACTCTAAATCACATTCCAATTAAATTTATCATAAAATCACATAAATTCTAATTAGCATAAAACATTAATCAATTCCGTATTCGGCCGTCGATAAGGCCTTCAATTTGCAGTTTAAAACATAAAACATGAACAGATCATTAGCAGTCAAACAGATAGAAATGCGTTTAAACTAATACACTAAATCAATCAGTTCAGAATGTCAGTCAAATCAGTTACTTAATCATGTTCAATCACAGTTTAGCAGTAATCAGTGGTATTATCAGTAAACAGTGGTGAGGGTTATCACAGCATGACACTCCTTTGCAATGATCTTCAAGTAGCTTTACTTGTTTACAACTAACTGCCTTCAAAGTGATTGGTTGATCAGGTTACTGGAATTTTTAGTTTAAATGATTATATAAGGAACATCATCTTCAAGCATTATGCTCATACTTTTAGTCGAGTGACATGACCAAATTAGTTTATTCTTTCTACATACAAATGTAAGCCTGCTAATTTTTGCCCCTTTAAAATCTCTTTTTCTTTGAAGGGAGATTGGATATGGATACTTAGTGTGATGATGACAAGTAGGCTTTTTATACATTGTAACTGTAGAATACGTGCAACATTTCCATACTTCCAACAATGAATGTTTGTGTGCACCATTTTCTAGAACAGTGCATAAAATGGTCAAGTTCCAATGGCATCTATGCTGAATGCCACTTGTTGCATGTCATCTTCGAAGCTTTTGTTTGGTGAGCTAAATATAGTACAGGTTGTGTTGGTTCCATAATTGTTTCTTAAGCACCATTATTTTATCTATTTATAAGTCTTTCATAAGAAACTGACGACTAGTCCCTCAGGGATTCAACATTTGGTATTAGGTGAATTTATTGTCATTGTTAGGAGTTGAGTTTATGTTCAAAATATCTTTTCTTGTCAAATACTTTACATGATTTTGTTCTTGTTCTTTTGCTTTCAAGTTAATTGTTCTAGGAGTCTATTTTATGTTATGAGGTAGCTGTTCATAGAAACGTGAGGGGAAGTACATGTACATATTAGGGTTTCATTTTGTGTTTGGGGTTCACTTCATGCACAAATTTCTTTCCTTTACCAGATTTTGGTTATAAGCTTTGGTTCGTTTGTTTTGATTATGATTTCATTTTCTTTGTATGGTTTGATTGTTGTTGGCATTGGAAGGAATATCTTTGTTCGGCTAAAGTGAGTAATGCCTTTAGTTGTCTTTTTATTCTTTGTGATTATTCTAATTATGAGACTAAATATTCAGTTATGGTTAGAACTTATGAAGTTTTACAAGGGAAAGAAGAATATCAATGCAAAGGATTGATTAGCAAAAAGTGAGCAAACACTAACCCTCTCCCTTGATTTATCTATTTTTGATGCATGTGATTTATTTATTTCTTGCTCTTTTGTCATTTAATCTAAATCGGTAGTCTTATTGTAACTACAGAAACTTATCAGAAGCAATCATGTGGAAGATGCCAACAAAGTGTTCGCTGCTCCATCTATTGTTGCGGGTTTAGGTGCCTTGGCACATATATTGGGCACCCTCATCCATGTGATAGGAGCAAGCGGGTTTGCTGTAGTTGCAACTGCTGCAAGAATTGTTGCTAGTAGTTTTGGATAATCTCTAAATAGTTTTGGATATATTTAGAAACCTAGATATGCAAAGTCTTTAGATGGTTTAAACTTTTTGTACAGTTTAACACTTAAAGATATGGTTTTTGAATGTTTAGAATGTACAGACAATTATTGAATGTTCATAATTTATGGATATTGTTTCTTTTTTATGCTTGAAACAATATTTTGATAGTTTGATTGATATTTTGTGAAGCTTGTTTGTAATGTTTGTTAGATTGTACAGAATAGGTCAAATAAAACCTGCTATTTTTATTTTTTTTTTAAATAAACATATTCTACGGCATGCAAAAAATGCTGTGAAACTTGGGCTATCTATGGCAGGCAAAATAGATCATTATATTAAATATTCAGCGACTAGCAATGAACGTCGTGGTTTTTCCTTTTAATTAACGGCGTGCAAAAGTAGTTGTAGAAAAATCAAACACGACACACAAGATCCGCCGTTAAATATTTTTTATGGCGTACTATAGCATGCCGTTGAAGTGAATAACTTTCTATGACTGGTCATAACACGGCCTTACCTTGCGTGTCATAGAATCGTTTCTACAACGTGCATTTGGTGCCATAAAAACCCTTTTTTGTTGTAGTGACAAATTTCTCTAGCTTTACAGGCTTGCTAATGACTTTTTACAAGATTGGAAATGAGTGTTTTGCTTTCAACGAAAGCTACAAAAATATCTCTCACAGTGTAAAAACCTCTCAAAGGCAAATAGGCATAAGGTTTAGGCATAGTGTGTGTTTTCTGAAGAAAATGAATAACACAATAATAGAGAATATTTCAAATAACTCTAAGGATGATTTTGCGACTGATGATAAAATCAAAGAAATTTCTTAGCTCAAGTCTCTCTAATTTTTCTAATAACCTCTCACGGGTAGATAAGCTTTAGGCTAAAGGTTCAATGTTTGATTTACTGAAGGATGAATGTAAAACTCAAATGAAGAACACTTCAGGTACTCAGTGTAGAGAGGATATGTGATTGATGAATGATATGAAAATGTTTGGTTTGTTGTTCACTCCTCTTTATCTCTTTACTTCACAGAGCTCTGTATGTATAGCAGAGCTCAGCGCTTTGCTCTGTCTGACAAGCACATCATCTTCTTCTTGTTGAGGAGATGGGATGATGATGGGTAAGATGATATACAAATGGATGCTCAGTAGTTGTCTTTAACCCATGTGAGATTTGCCCGTTGAATGATGGGTATCTGATGCAAACTATTATTTTATCAGTTCACAAAATCTGACAACTCTGCACAAGGTGGTCGTCCACCCAGATGTCCACTGTGACCATTTGCACTAGGTGGTCATCCACCTGGTCGACCACCTAGTCATCCGATTAAGTCCCAATCGTGAAGGTTGACTACCGCTGTTGTCGAGCATACTATTGGTCTGACAGTCGGTACGAAACAGAGTGAACTGGAGCTAAACTGGGCAGATTTTACACTGACTGACGCTCGGTTGACCGGCCGGTCAACCACCTAGGGTTGGCTTTAACCTCCTGTTTTGCCGCTCTTTGCTGCTTTGTTTTGCTGCTCACTTTTTGCTTGTTGAGCTGAAATTTGGGCCTCTAATAAATATAAATAAGACAAATAGATGATGAATTATGATGTTAAATTTATTATACTATTTCAAACAATTTAACTCTTTCAAATAAAACAAAACATAATCAAAACAAAATAATAATAATAATAAACAATCATCAAAATCATGTTATTCATGCTATGACTAATGTATACTTGCATAATAGAGGAAAATTATTTTTGACTAACAAAAATACATTCTAAAAATTCTTATTCTTGTAAACCAATTTCTTTACATATAAGATCAATTATTATGGCTAAACCTAAAAGATGAGACAATGAATCAAAATATTTATCAAATTTTTCTTTCAATAATAGTTACATAATATTCATTACCTATATATTTTACAAAAACTTTCATTATTTTTGCTAACATATGTAAAACAAATGGTGAAGTAAAAATATATAAAAAAAAATAATTTTATTGCAGTATCAAAAAAAAACTTTTAGAAAATCTTTATATAAGGCTACTTGGCACCAATTAAGTTTTGTGGGAGTCAGTACTCTTCCTATTGATGTTGTTGCAAAAAATAAATCTATTGTTTTTCTTTGTTTACAAGCTCTTTTTCACATTATACGTTGAATTCCACCTACTGTCTATAACTAAAATTAATTTTTTAAATTGCATACTTTCTCGTTAACAAATTTTCTTGCATTCTGAAATTCGATTAGCAGAAGACATTGATGTAGGCCGAAAGGTACCACATTGAGGCCACTTAAGTTACATTTTTAGTCTTTTAATTTTATTTATTTGATGGAGATTATGTGTTTCGTGCATTTGTACAGATTTGGCAGGAAATATGAAAATTCAATAAAAAAGGGCGCGAAAGCAGATCCTCTGAGTGAGAAGTGAAGAATCCGAGCCAGCCAGACCACCACACGTGCGTCCAAGCTTAACCGCACGTGCAGCCCACCACCGCTCGTGCGGCCCACATGGGGGCTCGAGTGACCCACCTAGAGACACGTGCACAGAATTTTTGGTCTGTTTTGCTCCGAATAAAAGACAGAAAAATAGCCAAAATGAGGGTTCGAAAATTAATTCTGAAATGAGAGAGGCTAGGGTTCCAAAGAGGTGATATTCTACCACAGCTTGAAGAACACTTCCATGGGGGTTTCTTCCTCATCTTCTGCCTAATCTCACTCCTCCATGAGTGGCTAGTCGTCTTTTTTAGGGTTTTGATGAAACCCTAGCCATGTAATAGGATTTCTCATTGGCTTTAATTGTGAATTGGTTTGAATGGATGTATGAATGATTTAGAAGTTTTTAATATTCGTTTCTTTCATCTCTTCAAGCATTTTTACTCTCTGTGATTATCTAATGCTTTCCATATATTAGTTTTCTTTGTGTTTGTATTCAAAGTACAAGACGAATCATGCTATAAGAGACGGCTCATGTTGCTATCATAGTTTAGAGCAAACGACTCGCACTACTCGGGATGATTCGTGCCTGTACGTTGAATGCAACAACCCTCTTGATCAATATTTCAAACTTGTAGTTGTGAAATATTGGGTAGTTCAAACCGAATCGCAATTTGTGGCCAATGTTAAATCTCATTCATGTAGTTAGTGGTGAATTCTTTACCCTAGGATTTTTCCCGAAAATTAATATCTCAAACCCTAATTTTAGTTGTCAATCTAATTCCTCAATTTCTTTTAATTGTTGTTTAGTCATAAAATCAATATTATCCTTTTAATCAAAATTAAATTAGGAATTTTGCGATTGAATTAATCTAATTTCACATTTGTCCCTACGGATCGATAGCCGCACGTGCGGCGACCGTCTTCTTGCCCAATTAGTTTTTTTTTTTTTGTTAACTAAACTAACTCTAAATCTACCTAAAATGCAAGATTGACAAAAGAAATAAAGAGTTTGAAACCAAAAAGGTATGATTTACTTTGAAGTCGTGAAGAAAGAGGAAAAGAAAGATGATTCGTCGGAAAAAATGGTGGTCGCCGGAGATTTGACGGACGGAGAGGAAATAGGGCAACCGGCGGTGAGATGGTGGTGAAAAGGAAAGAGGGTGAAGGTTGGTGATGGTGGGGTTTGATGGAGTTTATGGTTGTGTGGGGTTGAGAGAGAGAAGAAGAAGAAAAAGATGAGAGAGGTAGAGTGAGAGAGATAGTTGGGAAAGTGATAGGCAATCTGGGTGGTAGGGTTTGGTCAAAGGCCTTTTTTTTCTTTTTTCTTTTTTTAATTTATATATATATATACATGAATTTATTTTTATCATTATTTTTATTTATTTATTTTTTTAAACTGTAGAGAATTTTTCTTTATTTATTTATTTATTTTAGTATAAGAAGAAGAAAAAGAAATAGGAAAAAATAAATAAATAAAATAAAATCAGATAAAACAAATAATAAAAATTAAAATAAATCTGTATTTTTTTTTCTATTAAAATGGGCCACTCGTGCGCCACATGGGGCCGCATGAGCACTAACTTTGGGCCGCTCTTGCCACGTGGAAGTAGTACGCACTTGGGCTTGGGCCGCTCCTGCGCCCAGCCCTTCCGCTCGAGCGGTCTGGCTCTTTTTTATTATTATTATTATTATTATTATTATTATTATTATTAATTAATTAATTAATTAACCAAGTACAACACATTTTTTTTTAAAATTTTTTTTTATTATTATTTTATTTTATTTTATTTTTTTGTTAGTATAAATATGTGTATATATATAGTTTAAAAGATTAAAGAAAGGAAATTAACAACCAAGTACAACCCCAAATCATGCTAAACCATTTCTACCTTCAATTGACATCCGAAATAAATACAGCACTTAAAAAATATATATATATATCGGAATGCCTAACAAGGGTATAATCTTCACGCAAAAAACACGGGTACTACTTTTCTCCCTAACTGTGTTTGTAACTTTCCCTATTCTCCAACAGGGTGACAGACTAGGTTGATCCGGTATCCAGAATCGAGGCGCATAAAGCTACCTCAACCTATGGTGCTGCCATACAGAGTTCAAGCCGAGGTAGTTTTGAAACAATCTCCACACCCCTGGCTATTTAAACCAGACTCTAGTCTCAGAAATTCCAAACCTTTGTGTTCTAGGCTTTGCCATTCGAACTCTAGTTTCCACCGTCTCAGTTGGTCTCCTAGGAACTCACAACAAACACGGTTAGGTGGCTATACCAGACCGTCAGATGCCGTTCGGGCACGGCTAACACCAAAGGAATTATACCTTTAGAGGATTTAAAGTCTCCTAGACTCAAAGTAATCACTATGGAAGATATATTGGGTTCGTCAAATGGACAACCTCAATCATCTCCCCTTTCTCAATACCATCCACATAATGTTTCAATCTTTGGCCATTGACCTTGAAGGTCGTACCATCTTGTGGATTTTTAATTTCAACCGCCCCATGCAGAAAAACTTCAATAACCTCATATGGACCATTCCAACGAGACCGAAGTTTACCCGGGAACAACCGCAATTTGGCATTGAATAGCCACACTTTTTGGTGAGGCTCGAACGACTTACGAGAAATACATTTATCATGAAATGCCTTAGTTCTAGCCTTGTAAATTTTAGAACTCTCATACGCATCATTGCGGAGCTCCTCTAACTCATTGAGTTGGAGCTTTCGACGGTCACCGGTTTGGCCATATCAAAATTGAATTTCCTAATGGCCTACAAAGCCCAGTGTTCTAACTCAACCGAGAGATGACACGATTTTCCAAACATAATCCTATATGGAGACATGCCAATGGGTGTCTTATATGCAGTGCGATAGGCCCAAAGAGCATCAACCAACCTAGTGGATCAATCTCTCCTATCGAGCCTCACAGTTTTCTCGAGGATGTGTTTAACCTCCCTATTAGAAACCTCTACCTGACCACTAGTCTGGGGATGGTAGGGAGTGCCAACTTTGTGAGTGATCATATATTTGCGCACCAACGCCTCGAAGAATCGGTTGCAAAAATGTTTGCCACCGTCATTAATTATGGCACGTGGGAACGCAAAACGACAAAAAATGGTCTCATGAAGGAATTTAACCACAACCTTATGATCATTCGTTCTGGTTGCCACTGCCTCCACCCACTAGGAAACATAGTCCACAGCCACCAAAATGTATTCAAAGCCAAAAGATGGCGGAAAATGACCCATAAAGTCAATGCCCCAAACATCAAAAATCTCAACAATTAAAATAGGAGTCATTGGCATCATATCACGTCGTGGCATAGAACCCATGCGTTGACAACGCTCGCAAGCTCTACAAAAGTTATGGGTATCTTTAAAGATAGAGGGCCAGTAGAACCCACATTGTAAAACCTTGGCGACCGTTTTCTGCCCACTGAAATGGCCGCCACATACATGAGAGTGACAAAAGGTAAGAATGCTATGGGTTTCACTCTCAGGCACACAACGCCGAATCACTTGATCCGGACAATACTTAAACAATTCTGGGTCTTCCCAAAAATAATGCTTGGCTTGTGAAAAAAATTGGTCATTGACTTGCTTAGACCAAGTTTTCGGAATTTGACCAACTGCCAAGTAATTTACTATATGAGCAAACCACGGGAGGGTCGCGTGTGAAACCGTAAGAAGTTGCTCGTCTGGAAACGAGTTGTGCAAGGCTAAGGGATCACTCGTGTGCTGAATAAAGATGCGGGATAGATGATCTGCAACTACATTCTCGAATCCCTTCTTGTCCCGAATTTCTAGGTCAAACTCCTGAAGGAGTAAAATCCACCTAATCAATCGAGGTTTGGTCTCTTTCTTTGATAGTAAGTATCGCAAAGCGGCATGGTCAGTGAACACAATGACTTTAGACCCAAGGAGGTAAGACCGGAATTTATCTAGGGCAAAGACCACAGCTAGCAACTCTTTCTCGGTGGTAGCGTAATTCAATTGAGCATCAGAAAGAGTACGACTAGCATAGGATCTGACATGGGGTATTTTATTCACACCTTTGGCCCAAGACAGCGCCGAGGGCATAATCAGATGCATCGCACATGATTTCAAAAGGAAGGGACCACTCAGGAGATTGCATGATAGGGGCAGTGGAAAGGGCCGCTCGCAATGTTTCAAAGGCTTTAAGGCAAGCCTCATCAAAGACAAAAGGTGTGTCCTTAGCAAGTAAACTACACAAAGGACAGGATATTTTACTAAAATCTTTGATGAATCGACGGTAAAAACCAGCGTGCCTTAGGAAAGACCTAACTTGACGCACAGGGTTGGGTGGAGGAAGACCTGCAATGAGGTCAACCTTAGCTTTGTCAACCTCTATACCTCGATGGGACACAATATGTCCCAACACTATCCCCTGGCAAACCATAAAATGACTCTTCTCCCAACTCAAAATCAGATTTGTCTCCACACAACGAATAAGGACTTTAGTTAAGTTTTGAAGACATTCCTCAAAAGACGGCCCAAATACGGAGAAGTCATCCATAAAGACCTCTAAAAATTTCTCTACCATGTCAGAAAAAATTAGTCATCATACACCGTTGAAAAGTCGTCGGTGCATTATATAGCCCAAATGGCATGCGCCTATAAGCAAAAGTGCCAAAAGGGCAAGTGAATGTGGTCTTTTCTTAGTCAGCAGGGTACATCGGGACTTGATTATACCCCGAGTAGCCATCAAGAAAACAATAGAACCCCTGACTCGTTAACTTCTGAAGAATTTGATCAATAAATGGCAAAGGAAAATGGTCCTTCCTAGTCATAGAATTCAATCTCCTATAGTCAATGCACACTCGCCACCCAGTAGTGGTTCGTGTGGGGACCAACTCTCCTATCTCATTCTCAACAACAGTGATGCCCGATTTCTTGGGCACCACTTGTGTGGGACTCACCCACTTGCTATCCCGAGATGGGGTATATAATACCTGCATCTAACAATTTCAATACTTCCTTTTTCACCACCTCCTTCATATTCGGATTAAGCCTCCATTGCATTTCACGAGAAGGTTTGGTGTCCTCCTCAAGATGTATATAATGCATGCACACAGAGGGATCTATCCATCTCAAATCAGCCACTGACCACCCTATAACACTCCGATGTGCCACAAGAACACTCATTAGCTGACTCTCCTGCTCAGCAATCAAGTCAAATGCAATGATGACTGGTAAAGTGTCCTGGGGCCCTAAAAATGCATACTTGAATGTGGTCGGGAGTGGCTTCAAATCAAGTGTAGGTGGTGTGACTAGAGATGGTATGGCAGGCTCTCTCGACAAAGGAGGAAGTGACTCAAACTGGGTTTTCCACGGAGGAAAATCCGGTGTAGAGGAAGCATTAAGTAAAGCCTTTACCTCCTCAACCGACCCATCGATATCTATGGTCTCAAACTCAAAATGAGCTAGACAAGCCTCTAGAGGGTCCTCTACAAGTATGGAAGGTAAAGCTTCTTCCATAATCTTATCCACAACGTCCACAAATAAGCACTCCTCTCTCTCATAGGGTTGTTGGGATGCTTGGAAAACATTAAGTTTCACTTGCATGTTACCAAATGAAACTTCCATAACCCTGGTCCGACAATTAATGCATGCATTGGCCGTAGCGAAGAAAGGTCGACCTAAGATCACCGGGATTTGTTTCCTAGAACTGGCTACCGGTTCCATATCTAACAACAAAAAGTCAACAAGAAAGTAAAACCTATCGACCTTCACTAGCACATCCTCAATCATGCCACGTGGCACTTTGAGGGACCGGTCAGCCAACTGAAGAGTTTCAGTAGTGGGCTTCAACTCGCCAAGCCCAAATTCCTCGTACACAGAGCACGGCAACAAATTGACACTAGTCCCTAAATCTAGTAAGGCCCTATCAATGAAATGGTTCCCTATAATGCATGCAATGGTTGGGGGCACCCGGGTCCTTAAGTTTAGGAGGTGTGTTATTCAACAAGATGGAGCTTACTTGCTCCGTGAGTAGGACCTTTTGGGACACATGTGTCCTAGATTTACGCTTTTGCGTACAAAGATCCTTCAGAAATTTGGCATAGGAGGGGTACTTGCTTAATCGCCTCCAACAAGGGGAGGTTGATTTTTACCTGTTTAAAGACCTCCATCATTGTTTCCATAGATGCCGCCTTCTTATTAAACGAGGACGGTGTATCAAGGCATTGGGGAAAGGGTGCCTTAGGTACATATGGTGCCTTGGGCTCAAGTGAAGTGCTAAGGACTAAGTCATCCCTCTTAAGTGTTTCCCCTTCACCCTTGCTCTCATTAGGTGTACCACCATGGTCACCCTTCTTAGCTCTAGTTACATCAGACGCAATTGACTGAGGCTCTAACTCCCTCCCACTTCTCAAACTAATCACTACTTGCACCTGCTCATGGTGTTTTTCATTCCCACCCGAACTCTCTGCCCCGTATTGTCCCTTAGGATTGGCCACAGTTTGACTTGGTAATTTTTCCTCCTCTCTTCGATTCATGTTGTTAGCCACTTGACCCAATTAGGCCTCTAACTTGGCAATAGAGTGAGTGTGGGAGTGAACTACCGGTGCTAACCCCTTAAGTTCTGAGAGAACTTCCAACACCTGAGTATCAAAGGCAGAGTTGCCCTGAGGAACAAGCGGGGGTTGTGGTTGCCGATACAGTTGTGGGGGTCGATAAGGTTGCGGTGGTCAGTAGGATGATTGGTTGGCGAAATTATTAAAATTCTACCTTGGTGGTGGAGGATTGTAAGAAGTGCCTTGTGAAGGGGGTCTCCATGAGAAATTAGGGTGATTTTTCCATCCCGGATTGTATGTGTTGGAGTATGGATCATTACCCGGGTTGGAGAATCCTTGAGCCGCATTCACATGCTCTTGGACTGACTCCAGAAATTGTGATGCGAAGGGCACTCACTCAAGTCATGAGCAGGGCTCGCACAAACAACATACGCCTCGTGAAATTGAGGCTGATCTTGCTGGGTAGGGGCATGTCCCGCGGCTAATAATTGGTCCATCTTGCGGGACAGTGCCTCTACTTGTTGGGCTAACTCTAGGTTTTGCCCGACCTCATAAATGCCCCCTCTTTTCGGGGCTCCAACTACTGGTTGTCAGATTTGCCGAGCTACGGAGGCATGGTGAAGGGAATTATCACTTAGGTTCTCAAACAATTGCCATGCCTCGGCATCATTTTTGGACATGAATGTCCCACCACAGGATGAATCCACCATTTGGCGATGCGGCTCAGTTAAGCCATAATAAAATGTTTGAACAAGTTGCCAATCAGGCACTTGGTGGTGGGGATACTGTTGGAGAAGGTCTCGAAGTCTTTCATACGTCTCATGGAATTGCTTGCTATCCATTTGAGCAAAGTTTGTGATGGCTCGCCTAAGTTGGTTGGTTTTACCTATGGAAAAGTATTTCTCCAAGAACCGTTGTTGTAATTGGTCCCAAGTTGTGATTGAATTAGCAGGTAAGGAATTCAGCCAGTGTTTGGCTTTATCCTTCAATGAGAATGGAAACAATCGCAACATTAAGGCCTCATTTTTGAAATTCTGGATCCTCATTGTCGAGCAAATTTCCAGAAATTCATTCAAATGTTTGTAAGGATCATCATGAGTTAGTCCATGGAATGATGGAAGCATTTGTATGGTGCTGGACTTAATCTCATAATGAGCAGTAGTGGTGTTGGGTAATTGGATGCATGACTGTGATGTATATGCAGTGGGTGTGAAATAATCCTTAAGGGTCCTATTAGGCACATTCGGGACATCTGGATCTGCCATCTCTAATGGCTCAATGTATGAATATGAGTACTCAAGCCTAAGAACACGGGCAAAGGCCCTAAGTCTCCGAAGAGTCCTTTCTAGTTCAAGGTCCAAACTCTACAATTCAGGGCGACAAGAATGACGCCCGTGCATACACTACCCACACACACACAAAAAGTTCCGACTCTGTGCACTAAGTTATGAAAGCAAAATACCAAAGGGAGAAATACTCACAGCGGTTTAACGAAAACGCTTTACTTGTCTTGCGGGTGCTTGACGTGTAGACGTTGTCTCCAACCTCTAATTGAGCTTCGTCTTGCTTTTTAGCACTTTGGTGCTTTGCTTGCGAGTGTTTGCTTCTGTTTACGCACTTTAGTGTTGCGGTTTTTTTTTTTTTTTTTTTTTAAAGCTCGGTTGTGCTTCGTTTGCACTTGGGTGATAGCTTCAATTTCAAACGCTCTGCACACTTAGCAACACGAGAGCATAAAATCCTAAACTAAAAATTAAAATAAGAATGTAACTTTAAATTAACTAATTTCGCCAAAGGTCCCCGGCAACGGTGCCAAAATTTGATGGGTCATTGAACACACCAAAAATAAATCACTAAACTATACCAAATTCTTTTAGAATAATGGCAAGTCCAGGTATCGATCCGCAGGGACAAATGTGAAATTAGAATAATTCAATCGCAAAATTCCTAAATTAATTTTGATTAAAAAGATAATATTGATTTTATAACTAAACAGCAATTAAAAGAAATTGAGGAATTAGACTAACAACTAAAATTAGGATTTGAGATATTAATTTTCGGAAAAAATCCTAGGGTAGAGAATTCACCACTAACCACAAGAATAAGATTTAACATTGGCCACCAATTGCGATTCGGTTTGAACTACCCAATATTTCACAACTACAAGTTTGAAATATTGATCAAGAGGGTTGTTGCATTCAACGTACAGGCACGAATCATCTCGAGTAGTACGAGTCGTTTGCTCTAAACTATGACAGCAACACGACCCGTCTCTCATAGCATGACTCGTTTCGTACTTTGAATACAAACACAAAGAAAACTAATGTATGGAAAGTATTAGACAATCACAACGAGTAAAAATGTTTGAAGAGATGAAAGAAACGAATATTAAAAACTTCTAAATCATCCATACATCCATTCAAACCAATTCACAATTAAAGCCAATGAGAAATCCTATTACATGGCTAGGGTTTCATCAAAACCCTAGAAAAGATGACTAGCCACTCATGGAGGAGTGAGAAGAGGAAAAAGATGAGGAAAAAACCCCCATTGAAATGTCCTTCAAGCTTTGGTAGAATATCACCTCTTTAGAACCCTAGCCTCCCTCCTTTCGGAATTAATTTTCGAACCCTCATTTTGGCTATTTTTCTGTCTTTTCTTCGGAGCAAAATAGACCAAAAATTCTGTGCACGCGTCCCTAGGTGGGCCGCTCGAGCGCCCATGTGGGCCGCATGAGTGGTGGTGGGCCGCACGTACGGTTAAGCTTGGACGCAGGTGCGATGGTCTGGCTGGCTCGGATTCTTCACTTCTCGCTCGGAGGATCTGCTTTCGCGCCCTTTTTGATTGAATTTTCATATTTCCTGCCAAATCTGTACAAATGCACGAAACACATCATCTCCATCAAATAAATAAAATTAAAAGACTAAAAATGTAACTTAAGTGGCCTCAATATAGTACCTTTCGGCCTACATCACACCCCCCAACTTACATTTTGCTAGTCCTCAAGCAAAACAAAAGAAATAAGAAAAGTAAAATACTCTCAGCCACTTTCATAGGGATCATGATTGCATTGAGCATATGCAATAAGCCTTTAAACCACAAGGTTACCCCAAGTAGATGAGTATAGTCTCGTGAGGGTTTTCAGATATGATACCCACAAACATCAACATATTTATATCCGCTCAACAACAATTAACCACATTACTCCACACAATAATCAACTTATGTGCCACTACAGTATGATATCAAGACATAATGAGTCATTGGAGACACAGTGGACAAGTATGAAAAAATCTATTGAGCCAAAACCACACTTCAGTTTATACAAAAGTAAAGTCCCCTGTACTTGTGAATGCTAGTAGACACATCATTAGTACCCTCGGTGTAAAGTGCAATCTCCATATTAGTTAACTATTCACTATAATAGCCCAGTGTAACTCATAGTAACACTCAACATATACAGAAAAACTAAACTGTTGCAACTAAGATTCTCAATTTTTTTTTTTTTAGAAAACTGTGCAATGTCCTGATCCATTAAGCTTTCTAGTCAACCCTTGTAACAAGCATTGGGCCAATGACTCTCAAACCAGACGATTTTAGGGCACTAGGTGTAGAGACACCCCTACGGACTTAATAACTCGAGCTGAAAAGGCTACGAATCCGAACAAGTCATTCTTATTTTTCCTTAACTGTGCAATGTCTAGGTCCCTTAAGCTTTCTAATTAACCCATGTAGCAAGTATTAGGCCAATGACTCCCAAATCAGACGGTTTTAGGGGCACTAGGTGTAGAGACACCCCTACGGGCTTAGTAACTCGAGTTAAAGAGGCTACGAACCCAAACAAGTCAAGTTTTTTTTTTTTTTTTTTAACAAGAATCTTGGCTACTTATTTATTCTTTTCTGCAACCTCAACCATTATCAATGATGTACACCAAGGATTATAATAAAGAGGTCACTGATATGATAGTGTGTTCATGTGAATTAAGGCATACTCATGACAAGTATACTAATATCACAAACACAAACAACTATCCTAGTGCAAACATCACATGTGAGTATTTATCCAATAAACCCTTTTCATACAAGCACACTATGTTCCCCAATTAACATATGCTCATATCATTACCATACTGGCACAAAGTAAACATTAAGTGAAGTGGTGCAATCAAGTGCAGCAAGTACAAACATGAATAGTTATTATAAATACCCTCACCCCCCAACTGGAATATAACATTGTCCTCAATGTAAACAAGTAGACATTAGATAGTAAAATGAGAGAGAGGATCTTACCAGACAGCATGGGCACACATCCAGTGAGGCAAGGACACCCAACACACTTTTGGAATTTTTTTTTTTAATTTATTTATTATTATTATTATTTTTTTTTTGGTACAGTATAAAAGAGAAAGGAAAAGAAAATAAAACAAAACAAAACAAAATGAATAAGGAAAGAAAATAAAGGAAATATACAGAAATCACTAATGTGGATCTGGCGGTGGTGGTGGGAAATGCTGCTCAAATAGGGCATGCATCAGTGTCCGAGTCTCGAACGCCTCATCATGAGCCCTAGTGCCATGTTGATCAAACTACCGATCAAACTGATCAAATCGCTGCCCACTCAAATCCCAGTATGCATAGAAGTAACAAACGCATTTTTTTATTACTAGTACATAAGTTTTGTATACATGCATAATTTCTTTAACAATCAAGTTTCAAATATGGATACAACAATGAATATGAAATAAATCACCACCAACAAGTAATTGTAAAGTTGATTTCTATAGTCTGATTGTAATATGTTGCATTATCTAAACTAATGGTAAATATTTTATTTTGCAAAACCTACTCATATAATACATTTCTTATTTCTACACCAAGCGAATGACCAGTGTATGGAAGTTCAACTAATCTAAATGAAATAATTTGTTTATTTAATTTTCAATCATTATCGATAAAATATGCAACGATACATTGATATTCTAAACCATTATTTAACTACAGACCAGATGTTAAACAAACTCTTCTATTCAAATTTTTGAATATGTCAAATAATTCACTTTTAATATCCTCAAATTTCTTTAAAATCTTTTTTCTAGTAGTATTTTTTGAAAAACTTTTAATATAGTGGTACAAAACTTTCGTAAACCATTTGTAAGAAATTGTGATATTCACTAGTAGTAAAAGGTTATTCTTTTTTAATAATATAATCAATTATAGAATTTTGTGCACGCATAGGATCATATGAAAATGTTTGCAATTGACTAGTTAATGAAGTCCCTAATTGCATTTGACTTCTAATATTAGTTTGTTGACTTTGTAAATATTTGTTAGCATGCCTTTTAGATGACTAGTACGCCCTGCAGATGCAGCACTAAGTAAATGTGCACAATATTTACATTTTGTTTTAATTATAATTGTACCATCAGGATTATTTACAGATATTTTTTCAAAATAATCCCAAACAGTACTAGGCGTGCTCCTAGATGATGATCCAGATGTTGGAAGAGGGATATTAGGTATATTAGAAGGAAAATCAACATACTCATGTTGTGTAGTATATGCATCAATATCGACATAAACATTAAGAATATTATGATCCATAGTAATGGAAGTAAAATAATATATAAGAACTAACAATTGATTTAAATAATGAGTAAACAATAACAATTAATATATGTTAAGAAATAATTAATGTAAAAAAATTAGTAACTAATAAATTTAATTCAACTAATTAATATAGCCGACTGACGAATACGATACAAAAATTAGCTTCTTCTGATAAAAGTTTCTTCTTGCATAATTACAATTGCTACTTAGGGGTGAGACTTCAAAATTAATTGAGAGAGTTAAGAATTGATAAAGATTGAGAGCTTGAGATAGAGAATTGTTTGTGAGAAAGAAAATGGGAGAGGGGGATATTTATAGGAGTTTGGAAGGAGGGGGTCAATTTGTAAAAAAATATATATATACCATTGGAAGTAAACCGTTTGAATATTAAATTTTTTTTTTTTGAATTTTGAATTTTGAATTTTGACCGTTGGATAGCAGAGAGTCGTTGAAGGAGGTAGGTGGGCCGAGGATCAAGCCGCTTACAGGGTGAAATTGTTTTTGGGTCAGATCAGGCTGGACTTCAAAATGACAACCCAGGTCCAAGCCTAAGGTCCTGGGCTGGGCCAGGCCCAAGTCTAAACGAGCCTAATGGGGTCGAGCGAATCCCGAGTCGCCTATGGACCACAAGCTATTTTTACACTCCTATGTATCAATTGTACCGTAATAGCTTATTTATCAAGTAAATTCATGTAGATACAATGAAAATTTTGTGACTTCTTTGATATCTTTCAAAGTTGTTACTTCTGGGAAAATATTCGATGACATGATTAGTATTATTATATACTATGAAGTTTTTTTCTAAATTTTTTAAACAAAATAATATAACTTTGAAAAACTCATTGATCAAACTCATAATTTTATAAATGTCATTGTTGTATAAATTTTATTTGTACAATATTTTCTACTATACATACAATTAACCTTTTAATTTTGTTGCATTGGCTCTCCTTTTTATCCTCGACTAGATGGATTTTATTTTTATTTTTTTAAATAAAAGTGACCCATATAAAAATATTTCTATGTAAAAAATTTGTAAAGTATATAAATAAAATTTAATCAAGTTTGAATTGTTAGTCCAAACTTGATTAATTTTTAATGAACCGAGCTAAGACACTCTCGGCATGTTTGATTACAGGAATTATAGCATAGGATTGAGATTATTAGTCTATGTACTCACAATCCCATATTTGATTGTAATTTTTTTTTTTTAACCGGATTACGTGTACTGCGGATATTCAATCCAACAAAATTGACGAATTTTTAATATTGAGAGATGTTAGGAATCATAATTTCAAGTATGAAAGAAAAAAAATAAAAAAATAAATAAAAAATCAATACATAATAAATTGCTATCTCACTAATTTAATTATATAACTAATTCTACGCTAATTCATGAGATTCTTAATCCTTCATTATTAATCCTGTTAATCAGAAAATGCCTTCCGCTTGACTCGGTAATAAACTTATTAGCGACAAGCAGGCTCACAATCAATTCAGATATGGACCATCTCTATGGGCGGACAAAGTTTGGGTCAGCCCAGTTTCTACTTTTACGGGCCCGGACTACTAAAACATTGGGCCGAAGCTCAGTTTTGAGGTTAACAAATCATCCACCTTTTCCATCTTCTTTTCTTGCATTTGGATCCCCAAAAATGTTATTCAATTTTTATTAGTTTATTCTTCTACAATTATTTAATCGTGTAATGTAAAAAACATTAATGACTAGTAATTTACTATATTTATTAATGACTTTCCATAAATTTCAAGAACAATTTATTTTGAGATATTAAAATATTAGAATCTGAATAGATTGAGTGTTTTTTTTTTTTTTTTTTTTTTTTTTTTTTTTGCCACGATAAGATGTTAGAGCATTTCCAATGGTATTTGCTAAAATAGCATTGTCATTGCTTGGCAATGAATAGTGCTATTTCGTCAAATTATAGCAATGGTACTCCAATGGTTTATATATTATTTTGGCAAATCTCAACCAACTTTTTCTCCAAATTTGTAGTTATTGTTTGGATATAAATTTTTTAGTTTTTTTTTTTTTTTTTTGACCTTTTTCAAATTTTTTCTTAAAAAATTAAATATTTACATTTTACTTGTCTAGACAAATATGATGCAACACTATTTTGGCACAATCCCAACCAATTTTGTAAGTAGGTTTTTTTTTTTAGGGGGGTCTTTTATGACTTTTTTTAAAAAAATTATAAAAAGAATTAAATATTTTATATCATACCTGACCAAACAAAAATTTAAAATTTAAAAAATATATAGATATATATATATAATTCACTCCAAAAAATAAAAATCACTTGAGATTATTGTTTGAAAAAAATAATTACTTACAAATTATTTTTTTGGGATCATCAGACCATTTGGTCTCTCTCTTTCTTTCCATCCATGTCATTCTCTTATCTCTCTCTCATTTGTGCTCTTCCAATCCAAAACCTTCTCATCACCGACCCCCTCACTCTCTCTCTCATCAATGACTGTGAGACTCTCTCTCTCTCTCTCTCCATTGTTCTCTTCGATGAACGGGACTATCAACACCTCACTTTCTCTCTTCTCGTTGTCGATCGGTCTCACACAGTCGACATCCTACCCCCTCTTCTCTCCATCTCTTTTATCTCTCTCCGGTGAATATCAGTTGACGAGGATCTAACATCACAAACCCCTTTTTGGTGAACATCAGTCGACGAGATCAAAGATCACAAACCCTCTTCGCAGATCACAATCCTATTCGTAGATCACATATCACAAGCCCAAACTCGTAAGCATATTGAAATACAATTATTTCTTGTTTAAAATTTACTTTAGATTTTGGAATCTTTGCTTGAGATTGCTTAAGATTTGTTGAAATTTGTTTGAGATTACCAATAATATTTTTGAAATTGATTGTTGCTGTTGTTTTCGGTGAATTTGTTTTTTTTTTTTAAAAAGTTGGTATGAATCTGTTTAAAACAAATCCAAAAAAAAATCTGTTTAAAGAATTTTGTTGTTACTTTGGTAAAATTTTTTTTTTTTTTTAAAATAACTCTGTTTTCGGTAGTTTTTGCTAAAAAGGATGAGAGAGGGAGGGAGAGAAAGAAACGGTTGGTTTTGGATGAGTTGGCACAAATGGCATTTGCCAAATTTAGCAGCTGCCATCTTCAATCATTGGAGAACCACTTTTGGTGCAAAGCTGCTATATTATAGCTTTGACAGCTCCAATGGCAAACCATTGGAGATGCTCTTAAGAGATTAGTAAGTTAGATTATAACAAAAGGGTTGCAATCGCTCCACTAACTCTAATCCTGAACCTCTGACATTTTTATTGTCCCAAGGGACAATTGTATGGACCACTGGATCAACTGCCCTGCCTATCTAAATAAATTGTATCTAGGAAAGAGTGAATGAGCTAATTTCATAGAATTATGATTTAATCGATAATTAGCTGATTTTAAATTTTCTTTGAATTAACACCATAAATCAATCTAAACAATAGCGCAGTATTTTAACAAGGAAAACCCAATAAGAGAAGAAATCAAGATCCCAACACCCAAATAAAATTCACTAAAAGATTTAAGAATACAAAATGCAAACGTAAACTCTTACAACAATTCATCTAAGTTTACTTCTTCTTTTTTCTTTCTTTCCCTTTTTTTTTTTTTTTTTGGTAACAAGGTATCCTGACCACCTTATGTGTACTTTAACTAATCCCTAGGTCCTACCTTTGATAACTTGTAGAAACTCCAGGAACATAGTTTAACCCAATTAGGTTAATCTTTTGGACACCACAAATGCCATGTCACGATCTCCATTCTCAAGCGGCTCTAATACCCAATCAGTCTTAGGTGTAGAAAACATCAATGCAATTTTTTGAAGGTTTTTGAAAATCTTGTTAGATTTCTGTAATTGACAATCTCATTTGACAAAATTCTTTTCAGTTGTAATTTTATTCGCTCTTTTGTTTCAATGAGAATGTGAGTATTTAGATGCGAATTCAATCCAAATTATGCCTATGTAGAGGAGTTTGTGATCTTAAGGCTTTCATGTTTGCCACTTTACTGATTATGTATGGGGAGCTCATAGGAGTCCAAGGGGTAACGCCCTATGGCAGGTTCAGGGCAGTGCCTAAGCAAGGTCGAAGGGCAGCGCCCCCAAAGCCAAAGTGGTTTGACCTTGCGCTCGAGCAGTGAATAGTATCATCCAATATTTTTGCAAAGCGCCTGAACTTCTGAGAAGTAAGTTTTACCGCTCAAGTGGTGAAAGTTGTGCTCGAGCGGCCTGCCTATATGTTTTGCACCGCCTTTATTCACACCGCTTGAGCAGTGAAATTTGTGCTCGAGTAGATTTCGCGATCCAATTTACTATAAAGTGCGCAATTTGCTATTTTTAGGATTCAGGCCATCTAAATTTTGGCAGAGCAAAGCTACCATGGTTTTCTATATTGGAGGGTATTTTTCTGAGTGTTTCCTTGATGATTTGAAAGTAATCAATGGATCTATGAATTTAATATTAATATCATCAAAACGTTTGTTTGTGTTCCTTTATTCATAAAGAGTGGATTCTAGAATGGCTTATCGTCATAGATTCGACATCAGCGTTATGAATTCAACATTGGGTAAGATAATTCTGTGGTGAAAACAGTGGTGGTACAGGCGCATCAGGGTTAGTTCAATTTGGACGAGGATTCGTTAGGTAATTGAGGATACACATGAGTAATTCATTTTTGTCTTTTTAGTGGATTATTTTGTAGTTTTGACCCGTGATTTTTTATCACAATTGGAGGTGTTCCAATTGCGATTTTTTCATGTTAAATTGTTGTATCGATTTATTATTGATTGTTTGATTGGGATTGATATTCATTATTTAAAATTGAAATATAATCACAAATCAATGTCTCAAAAATTTTAGGCTCCGTTGGTAAGCCTCTCAAATTATAGTTCTACCTATTGATTTGAGTATGGTGTTTGTTTTGAGTTTTTAAATCATAATTCTACACCCATTTCTCAAAACTCAATTCAAAACATAATCATTACTTTTCAAAACTCATAACCAAACACATAATTCAAAACTCTTTTTAAAACTCAATTCAAATCAATATTTTAATTTTTTTAATATTTTAAATTTTTAAAAATATTTTAATTTTGTTAAGATTTTAAATATTTTAATATTTAAATATGTTACGATTTTTTTAATTTTTTAATTTTTTTAATTTAAAAATATTTTATAAAAATAAATTCAAACTCTATTTTATAAAAATATTTTTAAATATTTTAATTTTTTTGTTATGTATTTAGTTACGATTTGAGTGTAGAGTTGTGAAAGTAGTATGAAGTTTCGAATTATGTGTTTGGTTATGAGTTTTAAAAATACTTTCTTAATTGAGTTTTGTTTTACGTGTTTGGTTACGATTTGAGTGTAGAGTTGTTTTTAAATTTAAAATATTAAAAATTTAAATTATTTAAATTTTTTGAATATTTATTTTAATTTTTTACTTATTAAATTTTTTAGATTATTTAAATTATTTAAATATTTATGATTTAAATTTTTTGAATATTTATTTTGAAAAAAAATTATTTCATTTGTAGTATTTTCAATTAAAAAATTGATTAATGTTATTTTCTGTTAATAATAAATTTTTTTAATTGAATTTTAAAAAGAGTTTGGTTATGTGTGTTGATCAGAATTTTCAATAGTGTAAAGTAGTGTGTTTTGTTATGAGTTATAACAATTTGAATTAAGTTTTGAAAATTCTTTTCAAAACTCATAACCAAACAAATTTTCTTACTTCACATGTCAAATTAAACTTTCAAAACTCAATTCCACATACAATTCAAAACTCAATTCAACACTCTATTCAAAAACCATAACCAAACAAATTTTTTACACTTAAATCATAATTCCACAACTCACAAACTCAAAATACAACTCATACTCTCAAATCATATTTACAAAACTCTACCATACGCAACCTTAGATTTTTGAAATCTAACTCAAAAAAAAATTCACAATGATCAGAGTTATCACTCATAATTATTCTAGAGTTCAGAGAACTTTTATTGTGTAAAACGATATTCAAGCTGCCAAAAAAATATTTTTGAAGAGTTATTTGTAGATATTCAACTTTTAAAACTGCTTTGAGTTCTAAAAATGAACTAGCGATCAATCAATTTAAGTGCAAGATCATTTGCACTTAGTAAAGAGGGATCGATCTCGTATCAATCCCTCCTCTGTGAGAAATATGGGATCAATTGCATCTTAAAAGAATCGATCGCTTTGCTAAAAGTATCAGGTTTGAACACAATTTTCAATGAAGGTTTTTGTATTATTTTTAAACTCTTTTTTTTTTTTTTTATTTATAATTAAAATTTGTATGCAAATCATACCTGAGTGATTAATGGAACGAAACTTGAAATTTAGTGCTCTGGGCATATATGGTACAACGAACTGAGTATGACAACTTAAACATGGCACGTTAATACAAAACATACGAACGTACGAAAGGTTTGAAATGATCAATCAATGGTAATCAATGGTAGTCCAAATTAAAATTGATTTCTTTTGCAGTTTATTGTGCCAATTCACATAGAGTGATAAGGGCGTTGATTTAGATCCCCTTAAAACACCTATTCCTACAATCCCCTCGCACATATGGAGGTTGGGGATTGGGTGAGAAGAAAAAAAAAAAAAAATTGACCAATCAAAATTAAAGGGGGTGAAGGGAGTGACCACAAAAAGGGTCTCAACCTTTATTCGAGTGATAAATGCAGTGTTTGAGAAGTTTGTTTTTTTTTATTTTTTTTATAGTTTTTTTTACTAAAAGACAAATTAATTATAAAATTTAAAAAAAAATAAATTTAAATAAAATATTACATCAAATCTTATAATCATTTTATTTTTTCTATTACAAACATCACATCTAACCACAAAAAACAAATTTAATTATCTTCTCAAATATAAAAAAAAAATTCTTCAATAATATTCTACAATTAAAAAAATTTACAAAAAAACTCACTTCCCAAACATCTACAAAAACTCAACAACGAAAATCCGATGATAATTAAAATAAAATAAAAAAGAAAAAGAAAAGACGATTGACAGAGATATTAGTAATGAGTAGGAATCCGGTGATAATTTGGTAAAAAGAATGAGATGAAAGAACAATAGCACATGCACCACTTATTGTGACAACATTGGAATCATAAGTTTCCTGCTACTGCATCATTCTCTGTCTTTTTTGATTTTGAGTTTGTAAAAATAATTTTTTCCATTTTTAATTCGCTCTTCTTTTTCTTTTCTTTTTTCTTTTTATCATTAATGAATATTTTAAAAAGTTCACTTAAAAAAAAAAACGAAAAAAAAAGAAAAAACAAACTGGAAAACTCAAGACTTTATTTTTGAAAACTTAAAACTAAACAGAATAATTATCTCTTGAACTGAATTTTAAAAAAAAATGTAAAATTGTGAATAGAGCATTATTTTGTACTGCAAATGAATAATTGTTTATGAGCATGTTCAAGCTTGGTTTGGTAAAGGCTCATTCAAACTTAGTTTATTAAAGTTTTATTGCATTTGACTTCGAACTCAACTCAAATTCTTTAAAATCTTAATAAACAAATCTAAATATATTAAAACTCGACTCTTTATTTCGGCTCGTTAGTTGGTTCGTTTAACATTTATTTAAATAATAGAATAAATATATTATTTATATATTAAAAATATAAAAGGAAGATTTATTAGAAAATTGTTTTTTTAAGTGTTTGTATCCTAATTAGTTCATAAAATATTCTTGTATTCCAATAAGACCTATTATTTGAACATTTGATCTACGATCTTAATTCTCATATTTAAGGTATTTTATGAACATTTCTACCCTTACAAATATTTTTTTGAATAGTTAGCAATTTGGTGATGTGAACATTCAGATTTTACAATATAAATATTCACATTAACATGTCAACATTCACACTACGGAACATTTGCACTGTAAATGTAAATATTATTAGAGGTATTTTGGTAATTATGTCACTCATAGGACTTATTGGAATATAAAACAATAATGTGGATTAAATGGAACATAAGTAAGTGAAAAGAGATTTATGAAAAAGTGTCACATTACAAAACTCTATATAAAAAATAGAATAAAAATGTTATTTATATATCTAAATAATATAAATGTAAATAATAGCTAAGTTTATTTATATGTAAATAATAGTTAACTATAGAATATACATTTATTTAATAGTAGTGGAAGATATTATTATTTTGGTAAGATTTTGACTTTTTTTTTTTAGTGTGTTTATATACATTGTATATATAATTGTATAATCAAAGTTTTAATTGTAATTTTAGTCTCATACGCAAGTATGACTTTATAATTTCTTTGGCTCGTTAATGTTTGTAAACAGATTCAAGCTCGAACCAAGCCTAAACCAACTCAATTCGAGCTCGATTTGTTAAATTTTTATGGAACTTTGACTCGAGGTCGAATTCGTTAAAATCTTAATAAGTAAGTTTAAACATTCTAAAACTTAACCCAATTTGACTCGTTTACAGGCCTATTTTTTACAGTAGCAAAAATGAGACATTGGAATTTGGCTAATGGTCTAATTGCTATACTTTAGAGTGCGGTAATAGAGAGGTTAACAATTCAAGCTAATAGAGCAGCCTTGAACCTTTTTAGTTGTAATCTGACTTTCTAAAAAAACATATCTTTGTAAAAAAAATAAAAAACAAACAAAGAAAGAAAATAGCAGCAAAAATGAGTGTTGTGTTTGGTACAACTCTGGAACTAACGTTCCAGAATTTAATTTGAACACGGCGTTTGTTTACGAATTTTAAAACTTAATTCCACGCTCACTTTTGAAAACGCGGTCGAAAGCGGGAAATTTGGACTGACCGGTTGTCCCACCGGACATCCCACCGGTCGTCCGGCCGATTGACCGGAACAGTGTAATTTTTTTTTTTTTTTGCAATTGACATATGTTAATTTTTATATATTCGAAAAAAATATTTTCTAAATTTTTAAATTTTTTTTATGTGTTTTAATAGAATTTTGAGTTATATGTTTGGTTATAAGTTGTAAATTTTTGTATCAAATATCATGTCACATCAAAAATTCTTCACTCAATTCAAAATTCTTTTACCAAACAAATTTTTCACACTCAAATCATAATTTCAAAACTCACAAACTCAAAATATAACTCATACTCTCCAATCATAGTTAAAAAGTTCTGCTAAGCGCAACTGAGATCACTCGAAGCTGACCCTCCAAAGGTATCTAACTAATCTCATTTGAGTCACTAATGTGAGTGAAAAAATAAAAAATAAAAAATAAAAAGCATAGCACGGTAAGCAACCCACTAAACTGTGGACCCGAGCTCTCAATTCAAACCCCACTTTAGCTCTAAGAAGATAAAGGATTCCTTTGGGATTAAATAAAAAGCAAATCCAATTTATTCACATAATCTAATGTATGAACAATATATAAGTTTTAATTGGTGCAAAATAATGGGTTTACATGGGGGAATTTTTTTTAATATTTCTGATATTAAAATTGTATAAAATAAATGACACATAATATTTTTATAAATACTTGGGTTCCCTTAACATTTTTCACAGAGAAAATTGACTCAAAGAAATTTCATCCTCAACACAAAGAAGAAATTTCTCTAGTATGATCATAGAGAAATTTCATTAAGGGATCTTAATTAATAAATAAATAAAATATCTTGGACTCCTCCTACTACACAACGTTTGAGAAGGATATTTCTCTAATTTTTCTTTTACAATATAAATAATTATCAATCATATTTTATGTTTTGTTCACACACTAAAAAACTGTGTGAACAAATTTATTTTCATAAAAAAAACTAAAAATGAACCACAATAAAGTTAATGATAATGTGGATTTTTTTTTTAATCACATCTCTAGTTTTTTAACTTTTCTAATAACCTTTTAAATTAGTTAAAATGTGTTTTTTTTTTTTTTTTCTGCGAGAAATAAGTTTGTCAAATAAATTTTAATTTTTTTTTTCAACAAAGTAAAAAATTTTAGCCAATAAATTCGTTTTTTGGCTACAATCAAACCAAGTCTAAAAAATAACAATAAAAAAATTTTAATGCAAAGAGAATTTTTATGGAGTAAAGGAAAAAAAAATTGAAATAATGTCTAAATGATGTTTTTTTTTCTTTTTTTCTTTTTTTTCTTCTAAATGTTTTGTAATGAGAGCACCACAATGAGCAAACAATTTTATTTTGGCCCTGTTTGGTAGAGCTGTGGGAAACTGCTTATAACTTATGCCCAAACAGCTTATAGCTTATAACTTTCAGCTTAAGCTGATTTCCAGCTTATTCTTAAAGCATCTCCTGCCCCACTCAAAGAATAAGCTGATTTCTGACTTCCACAAAGCTATAAGCATAAGCTAAACCAAACATATCAAAACAGCTTAAATTAAGCTGAAAGCTGAAAATAAGCAGTAACAAACATGGCCTTTATTTTATTTGTATTAAATATTATACAAACTTATGAAGTTTTCTTATTCATGGCATAATCAAAGTTTGTTATTTAAAATATGATTCACCTAAAAAAATATAGAAATAATTCATGTGAATGATTTTTTTTAATAAATTTGTATAATATTAATTAAATTTTATTTATTTAGAATTACACACATTAAAAATTAGAAAACTTTTGGGTAGAGATTGGGTGCCACGAATCATACTAGAAACTTGGAATTGCACTTTGATTCCTGCAATTAAGCACAAAATTGCGGCAATCAAATTGTGGAGTGCCCACCTGCATTTTTCGAGTGTTTGTTATGTGAAAGTGAAATTGATGATTGTGTTTGTGGTTGCTCTTTTTTATTTGTGCTTTTGTTTTTTCTTTGGTCAAACCTCAAAAAACCTTATACGTGTGTTGTGTATCAATGTGCCCCTTTTAAAAACGTGTGAGCTTTCCTTCCTCACCCCTTCCATAAAGATGGACTAAAGCAAAATCTTGGGTCCACATCCAACTTTTGTTTTCTTGGCCCACACATGCCAATTTGTTAATTAATACTGTCTTTCTTTACTTGAATAGAAAATACTTTTTATTATTTTTTTTATATTAATGAAAAATAAAATTAATAAAAAAATAAATTTATTTAAGTGAAAAATATTTTTCACTTTTAAAAGATTATAATTTTTGAACTAAAATTTTATCAATCACATTATATTGCCATTACTACTATCACCTCCACCACCACATTCCTACTGCTATAGTTACCACAACTACGATCACTATCACCATCATCACCACCCCCAACCGTCCCATCCCCACACCACCACTATCATCGCTACCTTCACCCCATCACAATTACCGCTGCCACCATTTTTAATATCATCTGCATACTTGGATAACAAATTTCAATATCACTTTTTTTTGTGATTTATAGAAAAATGTAATAATTTATGATGTTGAAGTTAAAATCTTATTGCTAGATTTTTAATAGTATTTTGTTTTTCTCAACAAAATTCTTGTAAATATTGATTGTCGACAATAATTCTAACACAAAAACAAAAATAAAACAAAAAGGGCTCTCTTTTGTTCGGTCTCATCGCCCATCAGCACCAAGTTTTACTCGCACGCCAAAGAACGGTTGTTCACATGCACTGCAAAACTTTAATTTTTAAGTACCAACAATACTAGATAATCACATAAAACAATTTTAATAAGGGATTGGATTTCCTGCGGTTGGTGATCGGGCTGGAGGGTGTTGTTAGACCTGTGAGGATTTATCACGAGTCTCGTTTTGATAATCCGAACCATTTAATATGTAGAACTCGTCGAGTACTATATGTCTATAAAATATCTTGGATATCAATAGCTATTTTATCGGATCAGATTTCTATCAATCGTTTATTTTTTTACTGTTTATTTTTTTTATACAAAACTAAATTGATCACGTAGATATCGATATCCGATCAACGTGATTTTTTATAAGTATATAGTATTCAACGAGTTCTACACATTAAAATATTTTAATTATCAAAACAGGATCTGTGATGGATCCCCACATAGCCAAATACCTTTTAATCCGATCACGAACTGACAGATCATGAACGGAAGGGAATCCAAACCTTTTAATAATATCTATTAAACAGTAAAGTTGATCATAAAAGATAGATAGTATGTTACATTACAACATGGTAACATCTATTATAGAAATATGATCATAATCACTCTAATGACTTGAACTTTAAATGTATAAACCTACGAGATATTGAGGCCAAGTTTGGAGTATGTAAAAAAAGTCAAAAAGTTAAAAAGTTACTCAAAAAGTTAAAAAGTTAACACTATTTACCAAAAGTCAATAATTACGGCTGCACAACTCTCAATCATAATTTTTCTCTATAAACCAATTTTTACAATTTTTTATTACATATTTTTTCATGAAAAGTCAAAAGTTAACCCAAACATCCATATTTTTTCCTTCAATTTTTTAGTTTAAAAAGACAAAAAATACACTTATTTAGGACACCCCAAACAACGTCCGGAATCAGCTGTCCTTTTCATTTATTAAACTTATGTTATCTATATTTTATGGTGGGTGCATTAGATGCCTATCAGTCATGATGTTGGTAGTGTTGGGTCATGATTTATTGTAATATTGATCGTGATTTAATTATAATTTACATATATATATTATTATATTAATTATAATTTATTGTGATATTTATTATAATATTATTTTAATTACGATATAAAAAGTTTTTATTTTTATTTTATGTGATGTTTGATTGACTCATTTTTCTTAAGCTGAGTTTGGGAAGTTGGTTTTGGTGGGTTAGGGGCTAAAATAGCCACAAAAAATAAAATAAGCTATTTTAGTCATAAAAAACAAAACATCAAATCTAACCCATAATCATTACACTCCTCTCTCACAAAAAAAGTCAAAAAAGTCAAAAAGTCAAAAAGGCAACCCACTTCCCATACGGAGGCTTAATGACAACCCTAAGCCTCCGTTTGGGAAGTGGGTTGGCTTTTTGACTTTTTTAACTATTTTAGTTTAGGCTAAAAAGTTTGGTTTGAGAAGGGCTTTTTGGCTTTTTGATTTTTTTTGTGAGAGAAGAGTGTAATGATTATGGGTTAGATGTGATGTTTTGTTTTTTGTGACTAAAATAGTCTATTTTGTCTTTTGTGGCTAAAATAACCAAAAAAACTTAAAATAACTCTTTCTAAACGGACCCTAAATAAGTTTAATATGACATTTGTAATAATGACCTATTTTGACAATTGAGTTAAAAGTTAAAAGACTTGAATCATATTTACTTTTTTATTTTTTTCATACAATTTTAAAAAAATAAAAAAATAAAAAATTAACTTTTGACGTACCTAATAAATTAAACAAATGCCAGAGATGGTAATTTTATACGTTGGTAGACTTGCTGACTTTGATTTGCTTATCCATACTGCTAAAATTAACAAACGAGATTGCGAGAACTAGGCGGAGTTCCTTTACGATGTGTTTGGTTAAAAAATTTGATGAGAGATTTAAAAAAAAAAAAAAAAAAAATATGTGTAAATTTAAGTATAATACAGATATGTTTTAGAATAATGCTTGGGACCCCCTTTTGGGGGTCACCCCCTCACCCCCTTTGCCACGTGGCGGGGGGTGATTGGAGGAGTAAGAAAAAAAAGAAAAAGAAAAAGAAAAAGTAACCAATGAGAGAAAGAGGGGGTCAAAGGGGGTGGGGGAAAAAGGGGGGATGAATCATTGTTGTATATTTTATTCACATTTCACTTTCTTTTTGTATTTCTCTTTCTAAATCTCTTCCCAAATCTTCTAACCAAATACAACATTAATTAATGACAAGGAAAGGAGCATTCGCTGCCAATTATCTCTCTTTGGACAGGTGGTGTTTGGCATGAGAGTTATGTTAAATTTTTTTGACTAAATTAATCATAAAAGGATAAAATAAATTAAAAAAATTAATAAAATAAAATTTTATATTTAAATTATAATTATTTTATTTTTTCTCTCACAAAATTAAAAATAAATAAATTAATCAATCTAAACAAACATTTTAATCAAAATTAAAAGGGTAAATTACACTTACACCTCCTGAAGTTTGGATTTAATACATATCACCTCATGACATTTGAAAAATTACACTAACCTCCCTTGTCATTGTAATTATTGACGGAATGAAAATATTAAATTTATACACTTTTTCTTTTCATGCTTTACTTTACTTCCTCTGTTTTTTTTTTTTCCTTTTCCTTTGCTTTACTTTTTTTTTCAATATAATTTTCTCTATTTTTCTACTAAAAATTGTTAAATTTTATATAAATATTGAGATTTATAAAATGAGACTATTAACCATAAAGATAAAAACATAATTTTCAAAACGTCAAGAAATAGAATATAATTGGTCTAAACCTCAAGAGATCAGTATAATTTATCCAAATTAAAATAATTTAAAAAATCAACTAATTTACCAAGCCACACCAACCCCCAACCCAACACTATCATCATTCTCTTACCCTCCTCCATGTCCTCTCACCTTCATCATCGTAATAATCCCATACCATACACTAAAAGTTAAAGAAAAAAAAGCTCTTTTCACACTCACACTCACACACACTCTCTCTCTCTCTCTCCTAAAACTTAAAAGTTCACAGAGAGAGGGGGGGGGGGGGGGGGGGAGGGGGTAAAAAGTGCAGTCACTAACCTTCTTCAACAGAATTGAAGTACCAAATCCAAAACCCACATTTTCTCCTAAACTTCTGAGCCTTCTCTCTCTCTCTCTCTCTCTCTCTCTCCCCTGAAAACTATGGCCCAAACTCCAGAGCCAGCTCCGGCGACCGAAATTGGCTCCGACACCAAGAAGATCGTCAATCCCAGAGCTGAAATCGATACGTCACCTCCATTCGGGTCGGTTAAAGAGGCCGTGACCCGTTTCGAAGGCAGCGCCTCTTGGATCCCCCATCACCTGCTCCGACTTGCTGCTCAGGTGACTTCTACTCTTTTTCCTTGTTTAATACTACTATTTCTTGCTATCATTTTTTAGCTCCTTTCTTTTTCTTAATATTAATTTCTAACATTTCCTTAGTCCTGTTTTTATTTTGAAGTTCAATGTTAAATTTTTAATAATGTGAGGCATCATAAAAAAATATGAAGCAAGATTAAGAGTGGATACACCTTATGATTAAAGAAAAAATAATATAATTTTATATTTTACGATTCATAATTAAAAAAATATAATAATCATGACTAAACAATAAACGAGACATAAGTAAAATGTCATTTAGAAAAAAATTAATCATAACTAAATTAATTAAAGAAGAAAATGATATAATTTAGGGATGCATACAGGGGTGTGCATAGTAGAATTTTCCATCATTAAAAGGTTTCATGTAGATTCTCCATTAGATTAGTTGTAGTGTTTTATCGTAAGTTATGTAATGATTTTGGATTAGTTTCTTAAAATATTTCATGTTATTTATTTTATAATTCATAACATTACTCTTAGATTTTATGTGTATAGTTATTGTGTTACACATTATCATGAATATATTGCCCATTTTGATATAGTTTTCCAAATTTTCTAGTATTTCCTAAAATATGTATTTTTAGAAAACTTCGAATAAATCAAGAATGGTTTGTCAAATTAGTTTTCCCTAGTTTTCTTTTGATCTGATTCTTGGTAATAATGACTAAATTGCATTTTTTTTTATTTATCTATTTTTATCTAGTTTGAATACCCTTGGTAAATTATAAGTAGAATTTTTCCACTACATCTTTTTGGAAATGATATCCAAAATTGAACTCAAAACTTTTATTAGTTGTACATGGAACTAGAATTAATTTTCTCAAATATTGTGTTTGACAGCGTAGAATGCCTTGGATTCGTAGTATTTGAAGATCATCTTGGTTCAAAATTCCAAGATGGTCTCCGGTTCTAATTCCAAGGCATGGATTCTCAGCCGCCAAACACAAAATAAGGAAATTTTATTCATGATTCCACAATGGATACATATTTACTTTTCTTATAAACATCATGTAATCTCTACTCTTAAGTAGTGATCGATGATTCTTATAATCTCTTCGCAATAACATTAAATCTATGTGCAGCATGGCATTGAGTACGATTTGGACAAAGTGGAGGAGCAAGCATCGGAGTTGGAGAAAGATCTTATTGTGAAAGAAATGGAAACACTCAGTGTCTTAAAAGATCTTGAAGCCACAAAAAGATTCGTCGAAGGGTTAAAAGTGAAGTTGGTGAAAGAAGTGTCCGAGTGCGTGACACCTCCTGAGTTAAGCTCATCGCAAAGTTTGACCCTGTGCCCTGCTCCATCTCCTGGTTTAATTGTAATGGAGCTAAATCAAGCAAAATTGAACTTGAACAAGAGTACAAACGATCTTGCAGCGATTCAAGCTTCTGTCGAGTCTTTGAATAACAAAATGAAAAAAGAGAAAGTTTCTATTGAGAAGCCCCCCGAGAAGGTACCAAATTGTGTAGGAGTGCTGTCCATGGAAGAGAAGCTTGATAGAGCGAGAGCGAAGCTGCAGTTAGTGAACAATGGGGAAATTAAAGGCAATTCTAAGAATTCAACGAATGTTTTGATGAATTTCCAACAACTGAATTTCGAGGCTGACCAGTTCAAAAAAATAGCCGAAGCTGCGAAATACGAGGTAATGAAGGCAATGTCGGAGATTGAGCAAACGAAAACAAGTATTAATATGGTTGAGATGAGATTGATTGCGGCAAGAAAGATGGAGGAGGCGGCTAGAGCAGTTGAAGAAGTTGCTTTTGCTGAAATGAATGCTCGATCGTGCAGTGAGGGTGTAACGCTTTCATTTGAAGAGTACTCTTGTTTAGCCCAAAAAGCTCAAAAAGCTGACGAGATGTCTAAGAAGAGAGGTAGGGATGTCGTGTGTCGTATTGATGAATCAAATGTATCCGAAGTGGCTATTGTAAAGAAAGCAGAGGAAACAATGAAACAAGTTAAGCAGGGGAAAAAGTTTCAAGAAGAAGCTAAAATAGAGGCTGCAAGTAGAAGAAGCTTTGTCACGGAAGAGGCCTTCTTTGGTGGGAGAATGGAGCAACACGGTGAAATAAGAGAACCGGGACACCACTCCATGTTCAAATTCAAAAATTCGTGTCCATCTTATGGTCATTGTGATTCTCACCTGCTCGATGGGAACAAATCAAACCTAACGAAAGAAAAAACCGTGCCTGTTTTAAGGTCAACAATTTCGATTGGTGATATTCTGAGCAGGAAGCTAATTCTGCAAGATGATTTCATGGTGGGAAGTCATGTGGAAGGTCACCATGAAAGACAACACGCATCTTTAAGTCAAATGCTTCGTGAACAAAGCGGGCTTATATTTCAACCTAAAAAGGGTGTGAAAGAGGGGATTGTTCACAAGCAATTCTTCTCGCAGAGAAAGAAGTTTGGATTCATCGACATTTCACTCCCCATGACAAAGCAAAGCAAGAAAAAGTCGCAGGCGCCAAACACAAGGTGACTTTGGTTGATAGAAGAATGATAGTTGTTGCTGTTGTGAACTAACATTTTGCTTTTACTCATTGGTGTGTTTGTGTTTGTGTTTGATGCATGTTTTGTTCATGGCTTGAGATTTTGTTTCTAAAACTGTGTTTGGTTGAGAGATTTGAGGGGAGATTTAAAAATGGAAATGAAAAATATATATATATATATATATTTTTTTTTTTTTTTTTTTTTTTTGATAACTCAGGGTGTCCGGGCCAGCTTGCGCGCACCTCGACTAATCCCTGGGGGACCAATCCCACCGTCCACTAGCGGGGGGCCCATTTAATGGAAATGAAAAATATAGGTGAAATGTGAATAAAATATACTTACATTTCACCTAGTTTCACACATCTTTTCTTTTTCTCCTTTCAAATCTCTCCCCAAATCTTCTAACCAAACACAGTAAATGTTTTCATTATTATTATTTTTTTGGGAACATAGTCTCTAAATGTTTTCATTGTAAAGGTGTTTTGTGATTTATATATTGGATTGATTTCTACACCGAGGCTATTTCCAATTTCATTGCAACAAAATGATAAGTGAGAAGTGAGAGGAGACTGAAGCAGAATTGCCAACATATCTGGGTACTTGTTTGGTGCTCTTACCCAATTCCAATTTTCACTTGGGCTCCGTTTGGGAAATAAATTTTTGCAACCTTTTTTAGCTTTTGTTGTGGGCTCTTGTATTTTGACAAAGTTTGCTTGGTAAAGTTTTCAGCTTTTTGACTTTTTCTTACGAAACAACGAACTTCTTTCAAGCTGAAATTTGGGATGCTTTTCTTTAGCCAACTTTAAATATTTACCAAACGAGGCCTTGTTATGTGCCATGCTTTATTCCAATTTATGGGCTCGTTGAAGAAAGATTTTTTTTTTTTATAATTTTTTTAATTTAATTAGTAAAAGAGAGAATAGAAGAATGGGAAACAAAACTTGAATCTAAATATCATATTTGGTAAGAGAGCGTAATTCCTGTGTCTTGAATTTAAGCATCATATTTAAACTTCTCTCGTTAAAGAAAGAATTTTCTTAATCAGTTAATGAGAGAATAGAAGAATGGGAAATTATATAGTGTAATGATAAGACTTGAATTCAAATATCATATTTGATTAAACATATTATCTACTAGGCTAATAATCCCTTTGTCTTGAATGAGGGAGAACAATAAAAATTGGTGTACTCACTAGGAAAAGGAAGAGAAAGAAGGATGGAAATGTCCAATTTAGCTGGTTAAATAATAAAATTAAAAAAAACAAAAACAAAACAAAACAAAAATAAATTTAAAAAGGAAGAAGCTAATTCTTCAAAAATAAGTAAATTTAGAGCGCAAATCTTCTAAATTAGAAAGTGACATCCTTTTATCCTTGGCACATAAGTTCTCCTCAATTGGACAAATTTTTAGGTGTCATTTTTGTTTCACCACTTTAAAAGTTTGAGATCTAGAATTCAAATTTGACTTAGAATTATAAAAAAAATACTTACTCATGTCATATCCAACAATCCAGTCTACTTGATGTGCCGTTGAATCAGGATTGATGATTACATTTTAAAAAATATTTCTGATCATTAATTGAAGATCACTAATTGATCACTAATGACGTGGCATCATGTGGATTCCACTATTAATGTGATAATTTGGCCTTTGTGTTTTTTTTTTTTTTTTCTTGCACTGCCAGCTCATTAGAGTTGGCATTAGTGTTACCAAATTAGAGTACTGAATCAGTATTGTTACATTTTATCATTAGTAACAAGTATGAATAGTATAACTCATTAAACTAATTGTATAAGGTAAGGTGATTGGTAAACCAATTGTTATTTTATAAAATAAAAAAAAAAAAATTGGGGTAAATTATCAACCACTCCTCTTTTAAAGAGGTGTGGGCTATTTAGTCTCACAACTTTTTGTTTATATCCAAAAGTCTTGTAGTGTTTTTTTTCCTCTCTGCCTTCGTTCTTATCTGTCTATTTCTCTTCTTGATTTCCAGCGATTGGTGATCGACGACCACGTTTTGTTTCTTCTTCTTCTTCTTTTTTTTTTTTTTTCCTAATATATACTCATTGGCGATCAACAACCATTATCAATTGTGGTTCACCAGCAACCACCTACTCCTTACTTCACCCTTACCGATTGCGAAGTAAATGAGTTTTCAGTGAAGAAGATAAGTTTGAGTAGATCTACATCAAATAGGGCTAGATCTAAATCAAAATAGTTTGTCGGAGTAACAATCCCTCTCTCTATATTTGTCTCCCTCATTCGATCTCTCAATTTTTCTTTCTTTTTTTTTTTTTTTGCTACACATTTCTCTTTTCCTATTTTGATAGAGAACATTTTCAAGTTCCTAAACAAGTTGTTTCTCTAGTTTTAATTATAGGTGGTGAAAATTGTAAAATTTTGTAGTTTTAATTTTTTTGGCGTTGCAATGAATCATGGTTTAAAACTGTAAAATTTTAATATTCTTTAAAATTGTAAAATTTTATAATTTCATAATATGCTTTAGAATTATAAAATTTTACAGTTTCATAACATGTTTTTCAATTTGATTAATAAGAATAAATACTTAATAAATTTTTGCAGTTTCAAAACTTACTTTTCAGTTTGATCAAAATATTGAGATTATTTGCTTAAATCCTATAAAAATTGAAAAATAATATATGTTTTTTTCCCCCCATTATTGTTGTTTGTTGTTGTTACATTTTTTTTTTGTCCTTTTTACCTTATCAATATTTAGTACATTTTACTATATTTTTTTCCTCTAATTTCTCTATTTATTCTTTTTTTTTTTTTTGACAATATTTTGGATATTTTCGGTAAGTCTCCGACGATATTTTTAATGTTTCGAGAACGTTTTGGACATTCTGGCAATTTTCAATGATGTTCAAAACACTCCAGCGATACTTTGACAAACTTTTGGCGATATTCCGACTACTTCCTAGTGATGCTGAACATTCTGGCAAGTTTCTGATGACCGTCTAACGGAAATCCAACAATGGTTGGATGTAGCAGTGTCAGTAAAAATAAAAAAATAAAAATTTTTGGGTGATTAATTAAAAATATGTATAACTAAATGGTGTAAAGTATTTTGTTTTGGAATTAGATAAATTTTAACCTTTGTATATGAAACTTACCCATAAGTTTCCAAAAATTTGTGAGTAATGTGATTGGACTGGTAGAAAAACAATGGGCCACTGAAGTCACCCCCAAGCCCAACTCGCATGGGCCAAAGGATTACCATATGCACCTCCACTTTTTATGTTTTATTTGGTACTGTAAAATTTTTATATATATTAAAAAAAAAAAAATTTTTCTGAATTATTGAAAATAAAAACTTGTTTGGTAACTTCTTTTTATTTTCTATTTTTTTAATCACGAATGATATATATATACAAAACTTCTAAAATGAACAAATCAATTCATATGGAGCTTAAGAATCTGAAAACGGGTCTAGTTCATACAAAACGGCCCAACTCTAAGTTTTAACATAGGAATATGGGAATCGATGGGATGAAGGAAAATTTAAAAAAAATAAAATAAAAAAACAAAGTTCTAATTTTAAGCCCACCACACACCTCAAATGATGCGTATGTGCTCATATAAGAGTCTTGCTAACGATTGCCTAAATGAGAGTCGGTTAAGATATAAATAATATTAACAAGGTTAAAATTTAATAAACATTTCATATATTTATAAGTACTTTTTGTCTATTTTTAATATATCCTCGTACACTTGTTTGGGGTATTCTAAATAAGTGCACTTTTTGTCTTTTTGGACTAAAAAGTTGAGAGAAAAAATATGGATGTTTGGGTTAACTTTTTGACTTTTCACGAAAAAATGTGTAATAAAAAATTGTAAAAATTGGTTTGTAGAGGAAAATTAGGATTAGGAGTTGTGCGGCCGTAATTGTTGATTTTTGGTGAATAGTGTTAATTTTTTAACTTTTTCAGTAACTTTTTGACTTTTTGACTTTTTTTACATACCCCAAATGCATACAATACTGATGTTATCCATCGGCCATCAAGCTGTGGTTAACATTTTTTTTTTTATTTTTTATTTTTATATATGATTAGTAAGATGAAAATTCACATAAAACTTTAAGCCTGAATTATATGAGTCATTTTTCAAAAAAAGTCAAAAAATCATTAAGAAACTAAATCAGATACACGAGTTATTCACGTTTTTTCACACGATTAAAAAATGTCATTCTTAACTACATTAACTTTTTTTCACTTCATAAAAAAATTAAAAAGTCTTTAAGGCAATTCCCAAACAGTTACTAAGGGCAAAAGGCCTGGACCAGTACTCATGCTTGCCTTTTTATTAATTGAACAATTTTAGCCTAAATTATGAGTGGCCCAACATCAGCACAAGAGAGGCCCATGTTAAATACTCTTGTCGAGAGGCCATTGTGGGCCACTCTCAAAGGCTCAACGGAAAGGCCATTCTGTTTGAATTCAAAAATTATTTTAATACACTCAATTTAAATTTTAAAATTTAATTTTTATTATATTCTAATATGAATTTACTAATAAAAAAAAATACATATTAAACATTAAAATAAAATTTTTTTTTTTTTTTTCTAATGATACACTTTAATCAATTATATGTATTCTTTTTATTCAAATATCTTCTTCTTCTCCAAGTTTAAATTATTTTCTCTTCTTTTTCCTCCTCATTTCAAAACTCCAATACGTCCCACCAAAAGTCATCATTATCATCAACATCATCGTTTTTTATTATATTGTTACTTGCAAATAGAAAAAAATTTGAAAAAAATTAAATAGTGGATGAGAGTAATAATCAAAACAGTTTTTTAAAGAAACTTATTAAAGAAGAAGTAAGAATTCACATAAATATCAAAATACAATTATTGATTTCTATATTTATTTGTTTACATAACAACGAATATTCAGGCTGTTTTTCATTATTATTGTTTGGACTTTCAGAACCAAACAATTTTACTTTGTTCGGCAGTGTACAACCAAACAAAGTGAATTTGTTCAGTTCTGAAAGTCCGAACAAATTCACTTTGTTCGGTTCTAAAAGTCCAAACAATAATGATGAGAAACATGCTGAATATTCGTCGTCCTCCTATGCTGTTCTCCTTCTCTTTCACCGTCCACCTTAACCAGTGTCACTTTGGCTGGTGTTGAGTTTCCTTATCAGGTTCCATGTATGTACATGAATAAAAGAAAAGTTTTTCAAAAGTAATTTGAATTTTTTAATTTATTTTATTAGGGTGTACCTCAAAAGAGTAATTTGAGGGAGGAAAAATAAGGTGTACTAAGAGTAAATTATAATCTTAAATAATTTAATAAAATGTACTGAAAAATTCAGCACTTAATCATTTTTTGGGTGTAAATAGAATCTCCCCGACGGACAGTTTGGTTTATGGGTCCACTCTAGAATCCATCTCAGCAATCTCGAGCAGCTCATTTAATAAAATAAAAAATAATAAAAAGAATACACCTCTAGAAATTTATATAAAATACAGATCATCTTCTTGTGTTTAGAGTTATAAATGCTATCTTATCAGAATTTTGTATTTAACAAAATAAATTTTAAAAAAATTCCTAATTACTCTTCTATACGATAATAAAATTAACTGAATTATTAATTAAAATAAATTTTTGACATCATTAAAAACTATTAATTGGTTTGATGATTTATTAACAAAAGAAGCTATTTGTTATGAAATTAAAAGGAAAAATTTCAATACGGTGTATATTTTTTTTTTTATAAAAATAATTACAAATAAATGATTAAATTTATAAATATTAATAATTAAAATTATATTCTATTTTATAAAATTGTAATAAATTTTTAAACTAACCACTAAATAGTAATTTTTCCAAATTAAAAATGTCAAGGAACGGGATGTAATTTCTATAATCACCGGAGGTAATTCGTATTTTAAGCAAATCTTAGGGATTATATTTGTAATTTATTCTTTAAAAAAATCTTTTATTTTTCTTTCTCATTACAAGTTTAAGACAATCCAAACACAGCACTAGGGTTAATCTTTATATCTTGGATTTGTGTAGAAAAAGAAAAGAAAAGAAATATATATATAGGAATAGAAAATGAAGAGAAAAAAGATTTGTTTTTTTCTAATTTTTTTGGTTTGGTTAGAAAAATGAGAATATATATATATTTGTTTTTAAAATTGAATTTTTTTTATTTGGTTAATCACAAAATACAACATCTAGATATAACGTTCTATAGATTTTGTATGAATTAACTAATGACCCCAACAACATATGCAATGTCGAGTTGTGTGATAGTTATATTCACTAGACTTTTCACGATACTTCTGAACTAAAACACATCTTCAACAACAGAAACTTTAAAATATGAGAAAAAAGTATCTAGAACTCATCATGAATATTGATATATGGTATAGATTTAATTATAGATAATGAGACCCATATTTGAAATCAATCTCATCCCTTTAATATTTATTTTATGTATTTTTTCCAAGTAAACTTTCTGTTGTCCCAAGACTATTGTTTCAATAAACTAGCCGATATCTGAATGAATCTATACATCTTTTCTATAATTTTTCATGACAAATTTAAGTTCCAAATATGCCATTAACACAATGGATTGCACAACCAATAGGATCCATCCAATGGAGACAAGGCATATAGATAGTGTCACAGCAAGTTGGTTGGTTTAGCACCCAAAGCTCTTGACCCGATTGGACACTAACAACCAAAATTTATGCCCTCCATCCTCATTCTAAGGTTGTCCCTCTTGATGCCTTTGTTTCACTCAATTGATTCCCAATATTGATTTAGGTTTATATGCACATTGCTCATATTCTTAGCTTAAAGTAGAACATTACTCATCAGCACAAAAGCAGACATGACTTGAAAATGAAGGGTACCTGCAAGTGCAGAGAGATTTCATTTTGGTTGTTCAATACAATTTATTCATATTATAAGTATGATGAGATTGAGTAATAGAAAGATATTTATAAAAAAAACGTTTACAATGTCCAATCCAATGAAAGGTACTTATTATGAGAATGTTAATCTCACCTTTGGATGAATTAACCTGTACTTTTTCTTTTTCAACCAAACGGGATTTATGTGAGACTCACTAAATTGTTAATCAATTCCATTCTCTAAGAGAGTTATCAAACATGGCCTAACTATTTATCTCACTGTAGAGAGTTTTGAATCATATGTCTAAATACACTCCTACTTTTGAAATTATGCTTTGAAACTTATATTTTTAGATTCTCATAAAATATAACGATTGACAGAATATATTAAGATAAAAAGACTTAAATGAATTTAAAGACAAAAAATTCTTAGTCATATTTAAAAGACCTCTTTTACCTTCTCTACTATATTTGAGAGTTAAATTGATACCAAAATGTTACACGTTGCAAAAGCATTTGTGATTGCACAAACAAATAAGGCGTAGTAGGGGAAAAACTATTAGGTGATCTAGGGCACCATTTGTCCTTTGACCTCTACCAATCATCAAATGATAAGTCTCACAGTTATTTCGTTATACCTAATACAAATTTTTGAGTTCTACACTCTCCGTCAATGACAACACCTGACAAGATACATGTTAACCATTTTAGAGAAGTAGTGGTGAGGATACTACTACTCCAAACAATACCAAATAAATGAGAGAGAGAGAGAGAGAGAGGCTAACAACTTGTACTTGCATCTCACATCATCTTTCACTAGCAAAAAGAAAGGGGAGAGCTTTTGCTCTGCTCTTTAAAATTCAATAAATAATATTAGAATGACCAAATTTTTGTATTAATTTACTTATCAATTGACGTGTTGTTTCATATAACATGTATGCATTAGTACAATATATAAAAGGTGAGATTCATTGCATTAATTAGGGGTGTTTAGCAGATATTTCAATCCGTCTAAACCGATTGAACCGAATCGATTCGTTGCATTTTAGACGAATGCGTGATGACGAGCGGACGATTGCAGATTGATTTTTTTTAATCCGCCTAGTTTTGGACGGATGACAAATTTGAGGTTCTTTTGGCCGCAACCGAACTGTCAAACCATGAGCACCCTAATAATTTGTAAGATTTTGTAGTTTTTATTTGTTTAAATATTTTGTTTGTATTTTCGATTGAAAAAGAGTTTAGATATTCTGTTGTGTTTTCAATTTGTTTTCAATTTGAAAATCTTTTTATCAAATGGCAAATGTTGATATTTGATATTGTTGTGTGGAAAATACAAGACTTAATTTTGTCATTTAAAAAAAAAAAAATCAAATTAAATAATTTTTGAGTAAAAAAAAAGTAATGAAATAGTTTTGATAATGCATGGTTTCTTATATGTATTTATTATTAATATTTGACAATTTAGTTGATAATCTTTTAATTATGTTGAGTTGGATTGTTATCCAAAAAAAAAAAAAAAAATCTTGACAAGTTATATTATGTCGAAATTTGTAAAAGTATAAATTACCAAACCGATTCGCATCCATCCGCCAATCCGCTCAATTCGGCAGACGGATGCGGATTGATTTTTTTCAATTCGCCAATCCGGCGAACAGATGGCTGATTGGAGATTCTCCAGCCGCAACCAAACCACGAACATCCCTAGCACTAATACACATCAAATAAGTAAATTTAATACAAAATTTAGTCATAGTAACATTTACTTTTCTAAAACAGTGAAAGTAATAACAAAAAATAAATAAATAAAAGCCCCTCATTATTTGAGGACCATTCATAGTTAACATGAAAGTGTTGGTCCATATCTTCAATTTCTTTTCCATGTCCTTTTTATTGTGCTTGTGCTTGTCATTGGAATTTGATTTTCCTCTTCTTTTTCCCCCAAAAAGCAAAGTTTGGGTTCAACAAAAGTCGTAAAGGTGCTAATTATATTATTAAGGAAAAGGATTTGTTGTGTAAATCTATGTTTGCCAGTTAATATCGCATTAAGTGGTCAATTAAAGCACAAAAATTAATCATGATTTTTAATTTTCACTACAATTGAAGTGTAGGTCCAACCTATAATCATATTGTGAAAAATATACATAGAAAATATTTTGTATGGTTAAAATGTGATCCACATTGCATATGAAGTACACTTTTTCTGTTCTAATTTTATATACCCAACATTTTTTTAATGATATATGAATTTTAAACGAAATTGAAGCCCACGAGATCACCATTACCATTGCTTTCCCTCAAAGCTAATCAATTGGAAAATCAGCACAAGAAACCCAGAACTTTGGTACAATTATTTTTATTGCGTCCCACCAGATGTATTTTATTTGCTCTTTTGTCATAATCATCCAAAGTAAAAGGGCTCCTTGAGGTCTAAGTGGGAATGAATCCATCAACACTCTGCACACTATTTTATATGATATATATATAGTTATATATATTGAAAGTGGAAAAATATGATTAGTAGTCCCAACTCGAGCTGGCGTCACTTGTCAGATACAATAGGGTGTGTGATCGATTAACCACATGGCACGATATAATAAGATTAATCGTATCCCTAACAATGGTCAAGACTAAATCAACCATAATCAAAATAAAAAGGGACTTAAAAGAGGAGGGTATTATCGAATTCTCTAATTCAAGCACATTCTAATCGTATATAAATTTCCTGAGGTCCAAGCAATCTAATCCCCTGTAAATACATCAAAGGCTTCAAATGAAAGGGTACATAAGTTATTACACGCTTGAGCTACAATTATGTATTCTCAAAGGCTTTTGTTTAATTAATTAACCAAGTGCTTATTGACCAACAACCACTGTCAGCCTAACGTATTATGTTTTATTTCACACGTTTTCATCTTTTGGTCAAGCATTTATCTTCAACCAAGTGTTATATACCATCCCAAAAGAGGAAAGTCCTTTGAGCTATAATGTCATTAATTTTGACCACAACTTTAAGTTTGTGTGTCTATTTACTTGGGTTGGTGGATCTTCTTTCACATTTTACCATTCACGAACCTAAAAAAAATAGAACCCCCGTCACCTATGAAGTATGGGTATTTTGAAAAATATATTGGGCTTGTTTAGTTTGTTTTTGGGAGAGTTGTTTTTGAAAAAAATTTGGGAGAGTTGTTTTAGAAATTTTTTTGGTTTGTTTGGTTGTATATTTTGAGAGACAAAATTTTTTTTGGGAGTTTGGGATGATTTGATATTTTGGGAGAATTGAGTAGATGTGTGTGAGAGAAAAAGTGATTGAGAAGGAGAGATGAGAGAGAAAAAGTGATTGATTGATGTGTAAGAGAGAGAAAGTGATTTTGGAAATTTTTTGAGAAAAATCTCAAACCAAACAAATTTTTGAAATTTTTTTTCTAAAACTCATTTCCCAAACTCAAACCAAACAAGTCCATTGTACTTGTATCGGATATTTATCGACATATTGTACCTCATATGGTATTTCTGTATACGTACCGGATACACAAAATACGTACTCAAATTTTTTCTTATTAATTTTTGACATACTCAGACATAGCTAGTATATACCTAAGTCGTACCATACCTCAGTTTAAATAATATTTTCTTTTATTACAGAGATAAAACTCCCTTCACTAGACTTCTTTTTTATTTTTAGTTTTATACTTAGCATGATTTTAAAATTAAACTATGGTTTGTAAGTTATTTAATATATTGACATTTAATTTTGATTTATGCCTTTACTTTTAGTATTAAATGTTAATTATAGATTGGATCTTAACAAATAGAATAATGTTATATGCACTAATTAGTATACAAACTAGTGTATTAATAGATGATGTGACATAATTTTAGAAGTTTTTGGTATTTGTAATTTGTATAATAAATAGGGTCATTAATGATATCATAACACTAGTTAGTACATTAATGTATACACTAATTAGTGCATGTAGCACCACCATAACAAATTAAACTATTTAATTAATTTTTGCATTACTCTAAATTAAAAATAAATATTTTTTCACAAACTTATCAAACCGTACCCATACTCGTACCCATACCCATACCCATACCCATACCCATACCCTACCTTTTTTTAAAATTTTACCGTATCGATCTGCCCTAATCGTATCAGCACTCATACCGTGCTTCAGCCACATTAAGGGGCATAGAGCAGTCATAAAGATAGGACTGTTCCAGTTGTGTGTATATTCACAAGCATTGACTTGTGCCCCATGTTCTAATTGAGTGATTGTAAATCTCTTGTAAAAGTAAAATAAGTAAAGAATATACTTTGTAATTTATGAATTTTGTTAACAAGAGACTGTTAAAACATATCTAAAAATATGTTCTATATTTGTTAAGTTTTCATATTTTTATAAGTTTTTGTATTCTCATATTTCTTGATTAACACTCTATACAAGTCTCATGTATAAGTCATTTATTGTAATAGTTCAATACACAATACAACAATATATTATTCAATATACAGAGATTCTATTTTCTCACTCTTTTTCTTCTCTCTTCATACAATTATCTTAACATGTATCAGAACTATAAGATCCGACTTGTCTTTCTGGTTCACCGGCAAGCAGCCGATTGGCAACCTTACCTTCGCTACTCGCTAGAGTTTCAAGACATACCTGTGTTAATCCCAAGTTCCAACAACCAGTCAACCACCACCTCTCTTGTGGGCATCAAATCTCAATCTTCCGCCCTTTCAATATAGATCTAAATCTAGACTAAAATCCTTTTTTTTTTTTTTTTTGTGTGTGTGTGTGTGCTTCCACTCTCTCACAGTTCTTTCTCATTTAATCTCAAATAGATTTCTATCTTAAAATCTACACTACTAAAAAGCAGAACTTTTGCAGCGGTTTCAAACATCACAAAAGGTGCACATGTCATCACAAAAAACTTTTCGCGATGGAAGAGCGATGGGAAATGAAGGGTGACAGAAGGGGGGGTAACAAAAGGTATTTGCGACGTGACAGTTTAACTTGACACAAAAAAGTGAGAAAATTTTCACTTTTAGAAACAATTTAGGATGCCATCACCAAAAACTTTTTTAGAGACGATTGACATTGCGAAAACTATTCAGTGTGTTTGGTTTCAGTTTTCTAAAAATTGAGTTTTTTAGTTTTTTTTTTTTAGTGAATATTTTTTAAATTTTAAACAATATTTCTACTTTTTTAAATGTACCTTACTTAGATGTATCTAAATAGTAAATTATTTGTGAAAAAATATTTTAAAAAATTAATAAATATACAAAAATATGAAAAATGTACTGAAAATTATACTTTTTGGTATTTAGTAAATTTTTTAAAGATTTTTTTACAAATATTGTACTTTCTAAGTATATTTATGTTAGGTGTGTCTAAAAAATAAAAAAATTGCTTAAAATATTAAAAAAATTCAATGAAAACAAAAAAATACGAAAAATGAAAAGTAAAATTTTCTGAAAAGTGAATTATGAAAACTAGAAACAAACAGAGTGATTATTAGCAACGGTCTAAAATGTCGCAAAAAAATAGAATTAAATCAATAATGTATCCGCGACAGTTTAAACAGTCGCTAAAGAATTGAACTAATATTGTATATGCGACAAGTTAACCCATTGCTAATAAAATGCAAGAAAATGATGATTACATGAGCAACGGTTTATTATTGTTGCAAAAAAATTATTTTCATAAAATAAATATATATTTTATTAATTCATTCCCTATACAAATTATTAATATTTTCTAAATACATTCACATCCACATCCACATCCACATCCACAAAACCATATATACGAATAATAATATATATGTACCTTGTAACAATACATTGTCAACTAAATATTTTTTACAAAAATATATAAAACATCCTCCAACAATACTTATAATTTTTTATAATTCAAGAACTTAAATTTTTATCTAAAATAAAACAAAAGTATCGATAGTACAAATAAAAAAAACATATATATTATAGCTTGTTTTAATATTAACAGTAAACTCCAATATCGATATGCGAAGATATCATTACGTACTAAAAAAGGTAGCATCTACAAAAAAAAAAAAACAGAAGCTCCACACAATGTATCTTCCAACAGCTTCTCCAACTGTTCTTAGACCCCGGGATGGTGTTTCCAAACAAGCATTTGGCTTTTTCGCTTTTAAGACAAAGACTTTGCAATATTCCGGCCCAATCGGAACTCTATCAATTACACACAACAAATCGTCACTCATAAGAAGTCCCTTTACCAATTGGACTATTGGTATATTTGAACTATCTAAAGAAATTTTAATTACATCCTACAATAATAGTAATACTATTAAAATTAGGTATTGATTGAACACATTCCGTTATAATCTAACAATAATTGAATAAATACAAAATAAGAAATCTAGCCAAATAATTGTGCTTAAACACAAGCACAATAGCCCCTAGTAGTTTATGCTACTAAACATGAAACAGATGTGAGATTAACAACAACAAAAAGGCAACATAGGTGACACAACAGAGAATAAATAATCATTGCCAAAAGGCCAAGCCCCATCTTTTCTAACAAGTCATTTATGCCTAACTAGTCGTGTGTGAAGTTTCATTGACATCCGACTCCATTTGACCATTTTAGTGTGTCAAGCGGTTCAGAAAAAGAATTTCTAAAAGACAAGTTTTCACAAATGGAAATTTGGCTCTAGATTCAAACCGGAATCGAGTCCCTTTTTTTCCTGCAAGTCATTTGTGCATAGTTAGTCAAGTATGTCAAGTTTTGTTAACATCCGATGTCGTTTGACCATTTCAGTGTGTCAACCGATTAGAAAAAGAGTTTTTAGAAGACAAATTTTCACAAATGAAAATTAGGCTCCAAATTCAAAATTGGGAATCGGTTTCGAGTCCTGTCTTTTCCTACAAGTCATTTGTGCCTAGTTAGTCATGTATGTCAACTTTCGTTGACATGTAACACCGTTTGAGTATTTTAATGAGTCAACCGGTTCGGAAAAAGAGTTTCTAAAGAATAAGTTTTCACAAACAGAAATTAGACTCTAGATTCAAAATCAGGAATCGGTCTTTAGTCTTGTCTTTTTCTACAAGTCATTTGTGCCTAGTTAGTCATGTGTTTCAAGTTTCATTAACATCCGAAGCCGTTTGAGCATTTTAGGGAGTTAACCGATTCAAAAAAGTAGTTTCTAAAGGACAAGTTCTCACAAACGGAAATTAGGCTCTAGATTCAAAATCAAAAATCAGTTTCGAGTCCCGTCTTTTCTTACAAGTCATTTGTACCTAGTTAGTCGTGTGTCAAGTTTCGTTAACATCCGACGCCGTTTGAGCATTTTAGTGTGTCAATCAGTTCAAAAAAAGAGTTTTTAAATGATAAGTTTTCACAAACGAAAATTAGGCTCTAGATTAAAAACTGGGAATCAATTTCAAGTCCCATCTTTTCCTATAAGTCATTTGTGCCTATTTAGTCATGTGTGTCAAGTTTTGTTGACATCCAACGCCATTTGAGCATTTTAGTGAGTCAACCGATTTCGAAAAAAAGTTTCTAAATGTCAAATTCTCACAAACGGAAATTAAGCTCCAAATTCAAAATCGGGAATCAGTGTGGAGTCTCGTATTTTCCTACAAGTCATTTGTACCTAGTTAATCATGTGTATCAAGTTTCGTTGACATCCAAATGTCGTTTAAGCATTTTAGTAAGTCAACTGATCCGGAAAAAGAGTTTCTAAAGGACAAGAAGAAAAAAAAACGACTACCAGAATCCTCACCATAGAACAACGAAAACAATGAACATATGTTTGTTGAAACAACAAAACTTCAACAATAAAAAAAGCTACATAATTCATAAAGATGCACTTGATATCTTACAGGGCCAAGCATGGACAGCAATTCAATGTTTACTTGGAAGTCCAAGTTAAACAACGGATATAGAAAAAAGGGGAGCCAAAAGCTTCGCTTCTAGTAGCTTGCTTACTCTCCTAGTTAAGTTATAAAATGTGAATTGTCATATTCAATAACTTGGGTTGAATCTGTCATTGGTACATTTGACCATTTCATAATTGGATTTACTCCAAATTATAAGAAAATAAAGTTCTTGAGTTGATTACAATAACCCGTTCTACAATCTCCCTCAAAAATAAAAAAATAAAAAAGAACAATTTCAACACTTTTGCTACCAATCTATAGAATTCATATACAATTTCATCATTTATGCATTTATATGTTTGTCAAATATAAATGTAACTCACTGCTTTCCAATTCTGTAGAAATCAAAATGCAAATAAATGAAGCACTCTGTGAAATCAAAATCCAATTATTAGCTTTCAAATTGACTACTTGGAGTCTGTTATTCACTCATAAATGATATTTTGAAATTTCAAGCTATCCATAATAGTCTGTTACAATATAATATTTGCAAAATAAACTTCTAATACGTAGTGTATTTCTTTCATAAGTACCTGCGTCATTCTATGTGTCTTATACTATATGAAACTCATAATTGACAATAGTATATATATGTATTGGATTCTTTATACGAATAGACTAGGTAAAGAAGACACATACATCAGATAGCGCACAATTCTCAGGAAGCTCCACAAATAGAAAAAATGAACCTTGAGGCTTAAATTGAACTTGGAAGCCAACCACAGCAAACAACTTGATAGTGTAATCTCTTCTTAATTCATAATCCCAAGCACCGATGCAAAAATGCATTACAAAAACAATTGGCATTATCATGAGCACACATTTTATCAGAGTAAGCTATTGTATTTGATAACTGAATTGAATTTATGATAAATAAAAAATTGGGTCTTATATAATTGAATTTATGATAAATTAAAAATTAACACATATAACATGTCACAGGCTTCCATTAAAACATTTAAAAGTGTCTTTTTAGCTAGCTATGCTAATGTTAAGTAAATAAAGATTTCTGAACTTGTTTCAATTATAAAATGTTATGATAGAAACAACCATAACAATACCCAATTGAATTTTAAAACTTCAGCTACTTTTAGATTAACCCAATTCATGTTAAAAAAAAAATTAATTTGATCAGAAATAATTACAAGCCATAACCTCATTCAAACTCATCTAATTCTGCAACCTTGGTCAACAAACATCCTTGAATAATTTACTTTGGACAGTGGACCTACAAAAATAGAGAGGAATTGTGGAAAGAAAACAATCAAAGTAATAAATTTAGCCTCTTAGACCTCGTTTTGGCAAGTAGCTATTTTAGCCTAAAAGCCAAAAAAGTTATTAAAAAAACCAAAAAGCCTATAACTTATACTAAAAAGTCAAAGATTTTATTTTCTCTCTTCTTTTTGCACATCTTTTCGTAAAAAGTCAAAAAGTCACTCCAAACATCCCTATTTTTTTTTATCTCATATTTTAGCCAAAAAGTCAAAAAGTTACTAAAATAACCTGTTGGTAGCATAAAACTCAAAGAATTTGAATAAGTGATGGTACTATAAATGTAATGCAAATTCCTTGAAAAAGTTCCACAGTCAAAAAAATATGAATAAGTCATCATCTATGAAACATGGATACTTCGAAAAATATGTCGTATCTGTACCGGATACTTACCGGCGTATGGTACCTCGTATGGTACTTCTACATACGTACCGGGTACACGAAACACTACAGGAAAAATGGTCTAAAGCAACGTTTTTTTTTTTTGTGGCGTTTAGGGAAACACCACTATAAATTAACGAAACCTAACGTTTTCGAAAAACGTTGTGTCTGATCTCAGTGAAACGGCGCTGTATTGGGTCAATGTATTGACCGTCAAAACCTCCGTCTCTTTGAACTCAGTCTCTCTTTCTCAGTCTCTACCACAACTCAGTTTCCCTCTCTTCCAAAACCCTCGATTTGAAGCTCTCACTCTCTCTCGCTCAGTTTCAAACACACACACTCTCGCTCGCTCGCTCAATTTCTCATTCTCAACCCTCGATTTGCTCGATTGCAGATCCAAAACCCTCGATGGTTTGCGTTTCATCGATCTCTGTCGCTCGCAATCGAACTCTTTAGCTATTCTTCATCGATCTCTGTCGCTCAAGGGCTTTGCTCTAGCTGTTCTTCATCGAACTCGAACTCGAACTCGATCTGTTCTTCATCAAATCAATCTGTTCTTCATCAAATCGCAGATCCAAAATCCAAAATCGATCTGTTCTAGCTGATCTCTCTTGCTTTTATATTAGGTACATTTTTCATTCTCTAATTTCTCATTTTCAAATCTGCTGATCTGTTCTACTTTCTCTGTAATTTTTTCGTTCTTTAGTTTTTTTAAAAAAAACTAGTTTATTTAAAAAAAACTAGTTTATTTGTTTTTTTCGATCTGTTTTTTTCGTTTTTTGTTTGGAAGATAAACAACAGTAGACCTCAAAGATCCCAATCCATACAATTTATTCATCATCGAGTTTGAAGGTGGAGTATCCAAAATCTTGGTTCATAGCTGCCCACCCCAAGTGTCTGTTGGAAATGGTTATAAAATTCTGGATAAAACCATAATTTTTTCCTAAGTTTGGTCTATTTTTTAGGTGGGCCCCGTGCGTCGATTTACGCGGGTCAAAGTGGTAACGCGTTCTATGCTGCGTTGTGATTCACGTGGTATATTTGGTTGCTCAAAACCATTACCGAGTGAATGGAAAATTGAAGTCAAAGTATGCTCCATGGAAATGGAGTTTTGGTGGAAAATCCTTAAAGGTTTAAATAAGGCTTGTCCCACATTGATTTGGTAGGAAGTTTTGAATGGGTTTATAAGGCATGTGTTTGGTACTTGGGGTGTGCCCCAAGGGGTACCCAAGTGTTTTAGAGGGAGAGGTTATGGGCAAAATGAGCTAGACCCATTAGACCCAAAAATCACCACACACGCGCGCGCTGCCGTTCGTCCGGTCGGTCAAGCTAGGCTTGGGCGCAGGTGTGTGGTTGGGCTTGTTCGGCCAAAAACATTTGAATTTAATTTTATTTTTGGTAAAATAAAATCCAGAATAATAAACTGGTTTGGTTTTACTGTACATCCAAACAGGACCCTTCCCGTTTTCAAATTCAACCGGAAATAAACTGGTCTGGTTTTACTGTACATCCAAATAAGGCCCTTCCCGTTTTTTATCTGTTTAAATTATGAACCCAACAGATTCAAATCTGTTTGAATTCAAAACCAACAGGTTTCATACCTGTTCAATTCAAAACCTACAGCCACCTTTACATCTATAAATAGGACAGCCCTCATTTGGATTTTGGATCTCTAATTTCGTCATTCATAATTCTGCAAATATTATTTCCATATTGTTGCATTATTTTCTTCTGTGAGAGAGTATAAACACTTAGTGTATTCGTTAGGCAAACAATTTGTAGTACTGCTATTGTTTGTAGTAGATCATTTTATCCTGGGAGATAGACGTCTAAATTCTGAAAGCACCGTGGAGAGGACGAATCTGTCTTAAGGACACAGTGTCAAACACTGGACTTGATCAGATAATTATTCAAAGAAATTAATCAAGTAAGTTGTTTAATTTATTATTCAGTTTTTTTTGTTTATTTAATCAGATTTTAATTTTGTTTTTGTAACAAAATAAAATCTGTTTTTATTTATTTATTTTTATTTCGAGTTTGATTTTTGTAATCAAATAAATTCTCTCATTTCCTTTATTTCTTTTAAATTCTGTTTGTTGTTAAGTACACAAACTGAATTAATTAATTACAGTGAAGATTGTCCAACAATCTTAAGACAGACTATTTTTGGTGTCTTCATTGTATTTAATTTTCTGTGTTTTCAAAGTAATATTCTGGTTGGAAAATACAAATAGTATTTATAAACTATTTGACAGATAGTAGTAATATACTGTCTATTTTCTTTGACAACTAGTAGTAATATACTGGTGTCATTAACAATTGCAGAATATTATTTGGTGTTACAGAAAATTATTTTGGTATTTTATTTTTCTATTTTTAGTAACAAGGAAAATAAAATTATTTTGTATTATCATTTATTTTCTGGTTTTGGTAACTAGAAAAATTATTTTGTGTTTTAATTTATTTTCTGGTTTTGGTAACTAGAAAATTATTTTGTGTTTTAATTTATTTTCTAGTTTTGGTAACTAGAAAATTAATTTGTGGTGTGATTTTCTGATTTTTGTAATCATATATTTTTGTGGTATTTTATTTTGTAGTTTTAGTAACAAGGAAAATAAAATTATATTATTTTCTAGTTTTAGTAACAAGAAAAATAAAATTATTTTGTATTATAATTTATTTTCTGGTTTTAGTAACTAGAAAATTAATTTTGTTAATCTATCATTTAACTTTGTGTTTCGGTCACAATCTGTAAATTTTATACGTGACTTACGGTTTCGTTTGGAAGACCACTTAATTTTGAACCCTTTGTGAAAAGGTGTTAATTCTTTTGACTTTATCATAGTTCATCGTGAGTATACATGAAAGAATTTGTTTCTGGAGAAAAATATTAGTTTTACAAACTAATTTCATTTTTATTACAAAGAAACCTTTGTGGCAAGTTTATTTTCTTTATTGGTTTTTTGAATCATTTTTAATTTCTGTGTGTGGATCTATAATCATGAATAGTTTATGCACATGAGTCGGGAAATATATATATATATATATATATTCACAAGAACATTTTAATGTGTATATATTTAGTTTATTCTTGTACAAATCAAACTGATTAAATGAAGGTCTGTTTTTGTCATTTTTGGAGTTTAAAATTCAAAACGCGTTGAATTTTATTTATGAGTTGAGAATCTTTTTATTTCATGATGCAAGTTATGGGATCATGCATGATTAATTTATTTTGTTAATTCATTATTTTTAGTTGATGCGTTTGATATGCATGTATTGATATCAACTCGAGTTATTTTAAAAATAAATAAATAATTTCATATGATTTGGAATGATAAATTGATATGTTGACCTTGTACATAAGCGAATTAATTTTTGTTTTTCCAATCAATTTTTGAATGGGTATTTAAATACCAGAGAAATTGTAAACATGATGATTTAAATAGTTCCATTTAATTGGAAATAATTTTAAGAAATCTTTTATGTTGATTATTAGTTTGTTTTAAATTATGTGACATGAGATGTCGTTAATAATTATTTTACTTGCGTAGTAGAATTTGTTAAACCATAAACTATTTTATTAATATGGGGGTGTATCTCTTGCATTAGATGAGATAATTTAATTTTCTTCTGTCACAAATATTTTTATGACAGTGACACTTATTCGTAAATGAGTTGCAAGAATGTATACAATCAAATGGGCTATTTGAATTGTTTGATTCTCAGGCAAAATTTTTATGAGGATAAGATTTTGTCAAAACATTAATTCTGATTTGTGTAGTCATAATTATTTTAGATTTTTCATTTGAAATTTATGAATCATTGATTTGAAATTTATGAATCAAGCACATCATAGACAATAAGTGATGGATGTCATATTCTGATTTATATTAGAAGTGATAGGGGTGGTGAATATGATGCACTATTAAATGAATTTTGTACACAACATGGCATTATTCACCAAACTACAGCCCCTTATTCTCCACAACAAAATGGAATTGTTGAAAGGAAGAATAGAACCCTCAAAGAAATGATGATGCCATGTTACTAAGTTCAGGCTTACCATAGAACTTGTGGGGGGAAGCAATATTGTCTGCTAATTATGTTCTTAATAGAATATCTCACAAGAAAACCAACAACACTCCTTTTGAATTGTGGAAAGGTCGACCGCCTTCCTACAAATACTTTAAAGTGTGGGGGGTGTTTGGCAAAAGTTGAAGTTCCTGTTCCTAAAAATACTAAGATTGGACCAAAAACAGTAGATTGTGTGTTTATTGGTTATGCTCAGAATAGTGGTGCATATCGGTTTCTGACTTATAAATCAGAAATACCTGATATAAATGTGAACACTATTATAGAGTCAAGGAATGCTGTGTTTTTTGAACATGTCTTTCCTTACAAGAAAGAACATGAATTAAGTTCACAGAAAAGAATTTATGATTGTACACAAAGTCAAGAGACTAATGACAATCAAACACAAGAGACTAGTAATGGTCTCGACCAACAGGATTTAACTGATAATGAACCAAGACGAAGTAAAGAGAGCGAGAACATCAAAATTCTTTGGTCCAGATTTTCTGACATACCTGTTAGAAAATGAACCTCAAAGCTTTAAGGCAGCAATGACAAGTCCTGAAGCACCTTTGTGGAAAGAGGTTGTTAATAATGAAATTGAATCCATTATGTAAAATCATACTTAGGAATTGGTGGATCTTCCACCAGGTTCTAAACCTCTTGGATATAAATGGATATTCAAGAGAAAAATGAAAGCAGATGGTTCAATTGACAAGTATAAAGCAAGACTTGTAGTTAAAGGTTACAGACAAAAGAAAGGTCTGGACTATTTTGGCACATATTCCCCTGTGACAAGAATAACATCCATTCGCATGCTTATTTCTGTAGCAGCGTTGTTTAATTTAGAAATACATCAAATGGATGTTAAGACAGCTTTCTTAAACAGTGATCTAAATGAAGAGATCTATATGGAGCAACCCGAAGGGTTTATAGTGTCAGGGCAAGAAGAGAAAGTTTGTCGACTTGTAAAATCCCCTTATGGATTAAAACAAGCACCTAAGCAATAGCATGAAAAATTTGATCATGCAATGCTTACTAATGGGTTTAAGATAAACGAATGTGACAAATGCGTCTATGTTAAAAACACTGACCAAGGATATGTCATAGTTTGTCTTTATGTGGATGACATGCTTATCATTGGAAGCAGTCAAAACATGATTAAATCAACTAAGCAAATGCTTAACAAAAGATTTGATATGAAAGATATGGGGGGTCGCAGATGTTATATTAGGAATGAAAATTACTAAAACATTTGATGGATATGCATTATCTCAATCTCATTATATTGAGAAAATTCTTGATAAATTTATCAAGGATGATATGACTTTAGCTAGAACACCTGTAGACATCAGTCTTTATTTATCAAAAAATAAAGGTGATGCAGTGTCTCAGTTAAAATACTCCCAAATCATTGGAAGCCTAATGTACCTAATGAATTGTACTCGTCCTGATATAGCTTATGCTATCAGTAAATAAAGTAGGTACACTAGTAACCCCGGAGAAGACCATTGGAAAGCGATCATTCGGGTTCTTAGATATCTAAGATTCACCCGTGATCATGGTTTGAACTTTACTCGATATCCAGCAATACTTGAAGGTTTTTGTGATGCTAATTGGATATCGGATACTAAAGATTCAAAATCCACTAGTGGATATGTCTTTACTCTAGGAGGCACTGCTGTTTCTTGGAAGTCCACGAAACAAACTTGCATCGCACGATCCACAATGGAATCCGAATTCATTGCTTTAGACAAAGCAGGAAAAGAAGCAGAATGGCTTCGTCACTTCTTAGAAGACATTCCAATGTGGCCAAAACCTATGCCAGTTATTTGCATTCATTGTGATAGTCAATCTGCAATAGGCAGGGCGTAGAATCATATGTATTACGGTAAGTCACGACATATTCGTCGTCGACATAATACTGTAAAGGCAATTGTTGTCAAACGGAAATAATCTCAATAGATTATATAAAATCTAAAGAGAATATTGCGGATCCGTTAACAAAAGGTTTGACAAAAGAGCCAGTGTATAGTTCATCGAAGGGGATGGGATTAAAGCCTATTACATAAGAGTCGTCATAATGGTAACCCCTACTTATATGACTGGAGATCCCAAGAACTAAGTTCAAAGGGACAACTAAGTTATGTATGGCTCGCCAGAAATCACCAAGGGCTTAAAATTCCCTACCCATTCCTATGGTGAGAGTGATATCTGCAACATATGTTGTATGCAAGGGTATAAGGATAAGCTTTGCTTTTAATGATTACTTATATCTTAATTGAGGCATAAAATCAAGACGAGTATAAGGAGATACTCACAATAAGAATCACCTATATGAGTGTCGAACTGGGGGCCGGTTCTATGAGAATGAAGAGGCTAAATTCTCTAGAAACACTCATGAAAACTAGGCGCGTTCAAGGCCAAAATGAACACAACAGTGAGAACCACGATGTGTTAGAAGATATTTTGTGTGAAATCTATTATCTTGGCTTACACAAACGACTGAACAATTCAAGGCATCGCGTCCATTGGTTAGCTAGTAAGTCCGATAGGTTATCACTAGGGAAGGTTCAAGACCGAAGCTACCTATCCTGATGCAAGATATTTTCGACTTATACTCTTTCGATAAAGTCTGCATATTGTTGCATTTCCATTGTCATCAAATTCCATTCATGTGGGGGATTGTTGGAAATGGTTATAAAATTCTGGGTAAAACCAGAATTTTTTCCTAAGTTTGGTCTATTTTTTAGGTGGGGCCCCGTGCGTCGATTTACGCGGGTCAAAGTGGTAACGCGTTCTATGCCGCATTGTGATTCACGTGGTATATTTGGTTGCTCAAAACCATTACCGAGTGAATGGGAAATTGAAGCCAAAGTATGCTCCATGGAAATGGAGTTTTGGTGGAAAATCCTTAAAGGTTTGAATAAGACTTGTCCCACATTGATTTGGTGGGAAGTTTTGAATGGGTTTATAAGGCATAGGTTTGGTACTTGGGGTGTGCCCCAAGAGGTACCCAAGTGTTTTAGAGGGAGAGGTTATGGGCAAAATAGGTTAGACCCATTGGACCCAAAAATTACCACACACGCGTGCGCTGCCATCCAGTCGGTCGGGCTGGGCTGGGCCTGGGCTGGGGCGCGGGTGCGTAGTATGTGGTTGGGTTGGGCTTGTTCGGCCAAAAACATTTGAATTTAATTTTATTTTTGATAAAATAAAATCCAGAATTCAAAATAAACTGGTTCGGTTTTACTGTACATCCAAACAGGGCCCTTCCCGTTTTTTTATCTGTTTAAATTATGAATCCAACAGATTCAAATCTGTTTGAATTCAAAACCAACAGGTTTCATACATGTTCAATTCAAAACCTGCAGCCACCTTTACATCTATAAATAGGACAGCCTTCATTTGGATTTTGGATATCTAATTTCGTCTTTCATAATTCTGCAAATATTCTTTCTATATTGCTGCATTATTTTCTTCTGTGAGAGAGTATAAACACTTAGTGTGTTCGTTAGGCAAACAATTTGTAGTACTGCTATTGTTTGTAGTAGATCATTTTATCCTGGGAGATAGACGTCCAAATTCTAAAAGCACCGTGGAGAGGACGAATCTGTCTTAAGGACATAGGCCCTGTTTGGTACAGCTTTTTTTCAGCTTATTTCAGCTTTCAGCTCAACTTAAGCTATTTTGATGTGTTTGGTTTAGCTTAACAATGCAGCTTATAACTTTTTGTAAGTCAGAAATCAGCTTATTCTTTGAGTGGGGCAGGAGAAGCTTAATTTATAAGTCAGAAATCAGCTTATGGAAATAGTTATAAGCTATAAGCTGTTAAGGCATAAGCTATAAGCACTTTTCGACAGCTCTACCAAACAGGGCCATAGTGTCAAACACTGGACTTGATCAGATAATTATTCAAAGAAATTAATCAAGTAAGTTGTTTAATTTATTATTCAGTTTTTTTTTTTGTTTATTTAATCAGATTTTAATTTTGTTTTTGTAACAAAATAAAATCTATATTTATTTATTTATTTTTATTTCGAGTTTGATTTTTGTAATCAAACAAATTCTCTCATTTCCTTTATTTCTTTTAAATTCTGTTTGTTGTTAAGTACACAAACTGAATTAATTAATTACAGTGAAGATTGTCCAACAGTGTCCCTAGCTAAACTAACTGCTTTGGTAACAAATTAATCTAAATTTTCACTTCAATAATTGAGATAAACCATTTTATTACATAGGGAGTTAATGTTGTTAAGGGTTAATGTTGTTACAATTGACCTAGAAGATTGCCGAAGTCTTAGTAAATCACCTTACCAACATAAATCATATTTAGTACACCTTTTAGAAGAAATAATAAATTAATAGTTAAGTGTTATTTTGATGGTGGTTGGCATTCAATTCAAGTATGCTAAAGGTTGAAGGTGGTGCTCAGAAAAATCTAATTAAAATTGTAAAGGTTTTAGGAGATGTTAGGAAAAATTCATTAAGATTTTATGTTTATTGACAATTAAACATAAAATCAGATAGCATTATTGCTGTGGACTGAATGAAAAGGCAACCT
>CM069903.1:142294650-142419302 GCA_036172215.1 Camellia granthamiana | reverse complement strand
ATGCATAGTTGAAGTCAAAATAGCTTTGCTAAAACTATTTTTCGGCATGTTACAGTGCACAAAAGTACATTTTTGACTATACCACTCTCATGGAGACTTGTCAATTTGACACAAGTATTTGCCAAATTCCTCTTCTTCAACTGCTTATTATTGTCTCCATACTCTGATGAGGACTCAAGAGGCCGAGTCCGGTAGTTCGACAAAGACTCATAAGGCCGGTGCCGATTCACCTCCGTTTTCTTTGTTTATGAAAAATTAGCTAGTTTTAGTATCAAATTGTTGTTGATTTCTGAAAATCAATTAATTTGTTATTAATTTTTTATTTTGACAGTAAGATAACTTTGTTAAATCTTGAATCAAATTTAACCGTTTCTCAAGTGGGTGGGTTGGGGCTAAAATAGCCACAAAAGACAAAACAGGCTATTTTAGCCCCAAAAAAACAAAACATCACATCCAACCCATAATCATTATACTTTTCTCTCACAAAAAAACTCAAAAAAGCCAAAAAGTCAAAAAGCCCTTCCAAACCAAGCTTTTAAGCCCAGGCTAAAATAGCCAAAAAAGCCAAAAAGCCAAAAAGCCAACCCACTTCCCAAACCCACCCTTAAAGTTTGATTTTATCATTTTTTGACAAGAGCAATGACATGTTATTAGAGCACCAATTTTGTAAAATCAAACTATTTTAGTATGATGAATGGCACAGTTATTAGAGATGTTCTAAATTATTATTATTATTATTATTATTATTATAGATTGGAGATGCTCTACATTGTTGAAATGATAAAACAGAACAAGTGATGTTTCCAATGAAGACAAATGGTTGAAAAACCACCTCATTGAGGAGACACATGAAGTTAAAATGTACTACACAATATATATTTTATAAAATGAATGTAATGTAATGTAATGTTCAAAGTTTTAGTTGCTATATTTTCATTAACGTACGTAACTTGAAAATGTGTCTCCATTCGTTTGATTTGGATGGACTTTGTGAAACTATTATATGCTTCCACATGAAAACTTGTTTTAAGTACATTTGATTAAAAACAAATTGAATTTTTCATTGTACCCAAGTTGATTAGCTTGATTTTAGTTTTGAATTTTTATTTTGTCTCAATTTATTCATATATATATATATATATTTCACAACAAATGCATATATGAACTGTATGTATCATGCTTTTATAAGTAGAAATAAAATTATAAACTTATTAAATTAAGTAATTTAATGTCAATTAACTTAATGATTATTTTTGGTAACAAAAAAAACTTAACGATGTTATTAATTAGAACAAATTGACGCAAAATTTAAAATTGATAATCAAAATTAACTCAAATGAAACTGTAAGGATTAAAATAACACAAGTAACAAAATATAGGAATTACTGTATAATTTGCCCAATGAATTATATTAGTTGACACACTTATAATTTTTTTTTTGACATTATAACAGTTAAAATATTGTTTGGTATTGTTAGGCTTTTATTCTTGGCAATTCCGGTTGACAAAACTCCTTTCAGTTGTACTTGCTTTCGCACTTTTTATTTCAGTGAGGCTATGAGTTTTTAGATGCGAATCCAACCCGAATCATGCCTTGTAGAGAAGTTTGTGATGCTAATACTTTCAAGATTGCCACTTCGCTGATTATGACGGGGATCGAGTTGCCCGGTCAGCTCGCTGGGGTCTAGGGGGTAGCGCCCCTTGGCGGGTCCGGGGCAGAGCCACGGCGGGGTCGAGGGGCAGCGCCCCCGAAGCAAAATGCAAATTTGCATTCGAAATTGCATGTCCGCCCTTACTCGCTCAAGCGAAGGAGTTCTCGCTCGAGCGAAGGCTGCGTCTGGCAAAAAACCTGAGAAGGAAGATTTTACGCTCGAGCGCAGGTTGTTTGGCTCGAGTGAAGCCACTTATGGAAAACACGCATTTTTGGTTCCTCGCTCGAGCGAGCTTCGCAGTTCCAAATTTCTATAAGTATTTGTTTTAGTCCAAAACTAGGATTACTTCTTCAAATTTTCTTTTTGGATATTAAGGTTTATATCTGGGGATATTTTGCTAGTTTTCTTTGATGTTTGATTGAGTATTCAACTCATGATTTAAAGAGTATACATCAAAGGATTATTTGTTTGTTCTATACAAAAGAGAGAGTTGTTCTTCGGTGGATTCCGAAGAATTCGAGCTTGAAGCTTTGGTGGATTCTGAAGTGGCTCATCGTCAAGACAATTCCGAGGTGAAGACGAGGTTGGAAGAGGCACATAGGGGTTGGTTCAATTTGGGCGTGGATTCGCTAGGTAATTGAGAGTATACCTGTGTAATTCCTTTATATCTTCTTAGTGGATTGTTTTGTGGCAGTTCTCCGTGGTTTTTTTATCACAATTGGAGGTGTCCAATTGTGGTTTTTCCACGTAAAATCGTTGTGTCGATTTGTCTTGATTGTTTAATTGGGATTGTTGTTTACTGCTTAAAATTGATACATAATCACAAATCAACATCTAGAGGAATTTCTAGATTTTTTAATTAGTATCAGAGCAGGTTGCTCTTTTGTTTTTTAAAACTTTGGAGCGAGATCTTGTTTGATTTGTGATAATGGATTCAATTCGTGAGGGAAATTCTATGGTTTGACCACCCCTACTTGACGGATCCAATTATTCGTTTTGGAAAGCTCGGATGAGATCGTTTTTAAAATCTATTAATGAAAAAGTTTGGCAATCTGTCATGTATGGGTGGACTGAACCGACGATTACTGTTGATGGAGTAACTTTTCCCAAACCAATCGATAAGTGGGACACAATTGATTACCAAAATAGTAGCTGGAATAGTAAAGCTATCAATTCTCTCTTTTGCGCTGTCACACCTGAAGAGTTTAGTCGAATTTGTAATTGTGAAGTCGTAAAAGAGGCTTGGGATATTTTATAAACTATTCATGAGGGCACTCCTTCTGTTAAACGCTCAAAAACTTCAAAGGCTCACGTCTAGTTTCGAAAACCTTCAATGAAAGATAGTGAGACCTTTGATGAATTTATGCGAAGTTGAGTGATATTGTAAATTCCAGCTTCAATTTAGGTGAAAAAATACCGGAATCCAAGATTGCAGGAAAATTTTGAGGTCTTTGCCCGATCGGTTCCAACCAAAAGTTACGGTTATTGAGGAGGCTCAAGATGTTGATAACCTCAAGCTAGATCATTTTGGTTGGAAATCTCCAAACTTCTGAGGCACATAGGAATTTCAAAAGAAACAAAAAGATGTTGCTTTTAGTAGTGCTCATAGAGCTGGAGAGGATTCTGATGAGGATTGTGAGATAGATTCCAAGATTACGGATGCTTTTGTAAAACAATTTAAAAAATCTTTTCTGAAAAAGAATCATAATCTTTTGGAATCTACTCATACTCATAAATCCAAAGGCAAAGATAAACTCAAATTAATTCTATAGCAAGAAGGAGAAAGGAAAGATACAAGGGAACTCTGAAAGAGTCCAATGCTATGAATGCCAAGGATTTGGCCACTTTGCTCAAGAATGCCCCACTCGTTTGAGGAAGAAGAAAGCCCTCGCTATCACTTGGGATGATGAATCAGAATTTGATAAAGATGAAAGTGACAATGAAGATCAAGGTGAAGAGGGACATAAACAATTCCTTGCTTTCATGGCGGCTTCTGAAACTGAAGGACGAACAGAGTATCCGAAGAGGCCAGTTGAGAATGCCACTGATGATGAATCCTCGGGAAGTGATGATGAAGAGCTTGAGCAAGCTTATGAAAAGCTGTATAAGGAATCTCTTAACTTATCCAAATTGAATGACAACTCACTATGAAACTCAAAGCATGTGAAAGTGAGAATGTCAAACTAAAGGAGGAGATTTCCGAGTCTAAGATTGATGCCATCAAGATAGCTAATGATCGCCAAGCTCTTTGTGCAAACTCTTGACTTGTGAGACAGAGAGGAATGAGCTACAGCAAATCTATGCAATGTATGAAGAAAAGATTGAATCTCTGGAGATGTCTTAAGTTGCCTTGGAAGAACTAATGATCAATAAAGAGGAAGAGCTCAAGTGTGCTATGGCTACCATTGGTCTTTGGAACAAAGGATCAAAGACTTTGGAGGATATCATTGGGTCTTAACAAATGTGTTGTGACAAGAGTGGCATTGGCTTTGGTGATCACAAAGAGCAAAAACAGAGTGTATCTACATCTCATGATACAAGAACTCAAGGAAAGGGAGAACGAAAAATTCAACATAAGGATGGACTTATAAAACTTCCTAGAGTTGGTAAGGTAAAAGAAAAGAAGGTATATCCTGTACAACCCTGTTTTTATTTGTCATCATTGTGGTATGCATGGTCATATTCGTCCTTATTGTTATAAGTTGCATGGGAGAGTGTCTCATAGGGATGGAAGAAATTCCAACAACTCATGGGGTAGGAGACACTTCATTGGTGGTAATGAGGTTAAGGGCCATATTAGACCTCACTATTTTGATCAGTTTGAGACCAAACATGAACAGAGGATGTGTTTGACTAGACCTTGGAATATGAAGTTGGAAACCAAGTCGAGATGGGTTCCATTGAAGGGAAAGGGAACCGCAACGTCAAGACACCACCCAAGAACCACAATTCTCATAACTTTTTTCATACTAAAGTGGTTTGGGTGAGAAAACTTGACTTGTGCTAATTTGTTTATTCTTTTTAGTTTTTTTGGTTTCTGTGTGTTTTTTTTTTTTTTTGGTTATTTAATGTCTGCCTATTCGTTTTCTGTCTTGCTTTGTTTAGAAAAAGAAAAAAAATAAAAAATCCAAAAAGATTTTCTTGTATGGTTTTGCAAGCTTGAAATTTTTGAGTAGTCCTTGGTGCATATTGGAATTGATAAGAATATCCATTACATGTTAATATGTGTGTGCTTTCTGTGGTCATTACTCATTTTGGAGTGTGTATTTTTTGATTAGTATGTCTCATTCTGTACACACTCTTAGATTAGTAAATATCGGAGTCTTCCGCCTTAGTGATCATTTTTTTTTCTATGGACTTCTGTCATTGTATCTTTTGTTTTTCTAGAGGAATTGACCTATACTAGCATATCATGAGTGATGTTGAGTCTTTTAACCACCTTCCATCTTTTTGCATCTCCACGGCTTTCCCCCTCTATTCTTTGTAGTCTAGCCATGAGGAAAAAAGCTACCTCAGAGTCACTAACCAGGCTATCCTTTTTATATCCATGCTTCTCTGGTTCGGTTTCCATACTCTTGAGCATGTCAGCTGCCAATGAGTGTGCAAAAGAAAAAAAAAATGTGAAAAGAAAGAAAAAAAATGTGCAAAAGAAAAAAAAATGTGAAAAAAAAGAAAAAGATTCATTGATTGAGGGGGAGCCTCCGCTTTTACTCACCAAATACCCCTTGATTCGTAGTGGTTTGATTTTCCTTAGTTGTGCTTAGATTCTCTTGTCGGAGGTCCAGCTTTCATATCAATATTAGGATTTGAATCTTGTGTTTGTCGAACTCCAAGAGTCACACACACACTTTTTTCATGGGATCTATGCTTTTCACATAATGCATCACTTTCTTTTGTGAGGAATCTTCTAAAGGCTGTGCACATTGTGTTTTCAAGTAATTGTGTTTCTTGGATAATTTTGTGTGTTCTAAGGTATAAATCTAAGATTTCTTGCTTGCTCCACCATATTATTTTTATCGGTTTCTTCTTGTTCATTGTTTTCTGTACAGTGTTTGTGGTTGCTTTGAGTGAAAGGGAGATTGGCTTTAGTTGGTTTACATGATGCTATGCACTGCTTCTTTATTATTTCCTTCTTGTGTGTACCTGATATTTACATAATCTTATCATTGCTTGTGTGGTTTCTGATCTTGCTTTAGTTGATTGAGCTTCCTTTGTCAATTCGTGACAAAAAGGGAGAGTAATGTTGTCCGGTGCATGTGTCTTAGGATTTCATGTATTCATGCCATGTGTCGGGTACATGTGTCTTAGTTTTCAAGTTTTTATGCTACATGTTCTTAAAATCTCCAAGTCGCATCTATTCATGTTTTCCATCTCATGCTTCAAATGCTTCAAGATAATCTAGCCATATGTTTATTGCTTTTTCATATACTCTTGTGGGACTAATAGTTGTTTTGGAGATTATGGCACTAATAACTGTTTTGCAGATCATGACCTTGAGAAAGAAGTTTGTTTTTTGTTGGCTATAATGGGTTGGGGTGATTAGGATTTTATTTGTTAGGTGTGTTTTGTCACGGCATTGCCAAAGGGGGAGATTGTTAGGTTTTTATTCTTGGCAATTCCGGTTGACAAAACTCCTTTCAGTTGTACTTGCTTTCGCACTTTTTATTTCAATGAGGCTATGAGTTTTTAGATGCGAATCCAACCCGAATCATGCCTTGCAGAGAAGTTTGTGATGTTAATACTTTCAAGATTGCCACTTCGCTGATTATGACGGGGATCGAGCTGCCCGGTCAGCTCGCGGGGGTCGAGGGGGGCAGCGCCCCTTGGCGGGTCTGAGGCAGCGCCACGGCAGGGTCGAGGGGCAGCGTCCTCGAAGCAAAATGCAAATTTGTATTCGAAGTTGCATGTCTGCCCTTACTTGCTCGAGCGAAAAAGTTCTCGCTCGAGCGAAGGCTGCGTCTGGTAAAAAACCTGAGAATGAAGATTTTACGCTCGAGCACAGGTTGTTTGGCTCGAGCGAAGCCACTTATGGAAAACACGCGTTTTTGGTTCCTCGCTCGAACGAGAGAAGCTTCGCTCGAGCAAGCTTCGTAGTCCCAGATTTCTATAAGTATTTGTTTTAGTCCAAAACTAGGATTACTTCTTCAGATCTTCTTTTTGGATATTAAGGTTTATATCTGGGGATATTTTGCTAGTTTTCTTTGATATTTGATTGAGTATTCAACTCATGATTTAAAGAGTATACATCAAAGGATTATTTGTTTGTTCTACACAAAAGAGAGACTTGTTCTTCGGTGGATTCCGAAGAATTCGAGCCTGAAGCTTTGGTGGATTCTGGAGTGGCTCATCGTCAGGACAATTCCGAGATAAAGACGGGGTTGGAAGAGGCACATAGGGGTTGGTTCAATTCGGGCGTGGATTCGCTAGGTAATTGAGAGTATACCTGTTTAATTCCTTTATATCTTCTTAGTGGATTGTTTTGTGGCAGTTGCCCGTAGTTTTTTTATCATAATTGGAGGTGTCCAATTGTGGGTTTTCCATGTAAAATCGTTGTGTCGATTTGTCTTGATTGTTTAATTGGGATTGTTGTTTACTGCTTAAAATTGATACATAATCACAAATCAACATTTAGGGGATTCCTAGATTTTTCAGGTTTTTTTTTTTTTAAAGCTTTTTTGATATGTGACAAATGGAAAAATAAGTCTTTATTTATCTAAAACAAATCAAATAAGTTAACTTGTAAATGTTCTCAAAAGCCTAAACAGATAGTTTTTATACATTTTAATTTCAGAGCATCTTGGTTAAAATTTCTAACATAACACACTAGGTATATGATGGCTCCGTTTGGTAGAGCTGTGGAAAAGTGATTATAAATTATAACTTAACAAATTATAACTTATAACTGTAAACATAAACTGTTAACCTGTTTGGTGCAGCTGTGGGATTATAGATTTAAGCAGTAGAGTAGTGCTTGGTTAATAAGCAGTAAAATAGTTTTTTACTGTATAATTGTCCTTTCTACCCTTATATGATATAAAAATGATTATTTTGTCATTTTTTTCAGTTTTAATTTTTAAAAAAATATTTCATTAATAAAAGTTAATATAAGTAGTATTAATTAGTATCAATTAATATAAAAATCGATACATTTGCTAAAAATGTAATGGAAGTATTATTGTCACAATTATTTTCCATTATAAATTAATTAGTATCAATTAATTGCTTAATTAGTATCAATTAATACTAAAATTATTAATTAGTATCAATTAATGGCTTAATTAGTCTCAATTAATATTAAAATTATTAATTAGTATAAATTAATATTAATATTTAATTTTATTAGTATCAATTAATATTAATAATCAACAATTGTTATTAATTAGTATCAATTAATAATTAATTCATTACAAAAGTATACAATATTAATTTATTAATAATTAATACCAATTAATATTGATTTTTTTAATTAATATTGATTTTTTTCTTTTTCTTCAGAAGTATACAATTTTTTATTTTTTAATTAATATAAAAATATACAATATGATTTTATTAATAATTAATACCAATTAATATTTATTTTTCAATTAATATTGATTTTTTTCTTTTTCTTCAGAAATATACAATTTTTTATTTTTTAATTACTATTAATTAATAATATTAATATTTGGGTATTGATGAGGGCATTTAAGTAATTTCAGCCCCCCAACACCAGCTGCGCGCTTAAATAAAAAATTTAAGCACCCCCTGACCAGCTTTTGAGATAAACTGAGAAATAGCTTGATTTAAGTTATAAGCTGGTTAACTTATGCTGTACCAAACACAATATTTTAGCTTAAATTAAGCTAAAAGTTGAAATAAACAGCTTATATGCTCTACCAAACAGGCCTGATATAGTCTTCAAAAGTTAAAGCAAAACGTAATGGCCATTGTGATTCCTTTCTTCCATCTTTATTATTTATGTGACATTTCGTAACATGAATAGTGTTTATAGAAATAGCTAAAATAAATAATAGTGTTAGAGTAAAAATAAAAAAATAAAAAAATAGACAAAATAAAATGTTGACTTTATAGTAATATTTGAATACACACAATGACTAATAGTGTTGGGGATGTTTTTATTATCAACCATTTTATATATATTTTTGGATAAATTATAAATACATCTCCCGAGATTTATTCAAAAATACACATTGCCCTACACATTCTGAAAATTATAAATATCCTATTGTTAAAAAATTTCTTGTAACTGATAATTTTTTTTATTCAAATACCATCTAATACCAAAATGAAATTATTATATTATCCTTATTTTCATCCACTCATCACCAAATCATTTTCTTTACACCACAACAATATTCTTCAACCCTCCTTGGCGACACACCCAATGTTTGTAAACAATAATGATGGTGGTGTTAATCAAGAGTGGGAGGGGATGGTGTGATGATTGGATAAGATGGTGTTACTAATTGAGAGAAAATGGGGAATAAGGATAGGGATAACAATCCGAAACCGGCTCGATGGGGACCCGACCCTCTGATCTCGGATATAACGGTTATTCCCCGAAAAATACCCCCGACGGGCCGGGGATGGCGATAAAAAAAAAATCCCGATGGTGATAAAAAAAAAATCCCCGATAATTTTCGGGCCGGGGACGGGGATACATGTTTCAGTCTCGGTCCGGCCCCGGCCCCGAGCCCCAGCCTGAGCACGCCCCGATCAGTCCCCGTGTATATATAGATATATATGTCTCAGTCCCGTGTGTATATAGATATATATGTTTAGAAATTAGTGGCTAGGTTATTATTTTATCTCAACTACTCTCTCTCTCTCTCTCTCTCGTTCTTCTCTCCCCTCTACTCTCTGTGTGACCGAGAGATGAGAAAGAAGCGAAGGTCCAACCCTCCGTCGCCTCCTCCCCTCCTCGCCTTCACCACCGTCCTTCATCGCCTCTTCTCCTCCTCCCCGTAGTCCACTTCGCCCATCCGTGACTGCAACGTACACAGACTTCGATCTACCTCCGATCACAGACTTCGATCGACTCTCTGTGTTGATCTGCCACAGACTTCGATCATAGACTTCGATCTACCTCCGACCACAGACCACAGACCACAGACTTCGATCAGTTTCTACGGCGGTGGATCTACCTTCGATCTGTTTCTACGGGGGTAGATCTGCCTCCGATCTGCCTTCGATCTGTTGCTATGTTGATTTGTTGATGATATATATATATATATATTTTTTGTATTTGATGTTGTATTTGATCTGTAAGTTGTACACTGTATTGTTGGTTTTTTTTTTTTTTGGACGGGGAAGTTTCAGGGTCGGGGAAACCCGATCCCCGTTAGGAGGCGGGGGTGGGGGCGGTGATAGGCTCCCCGTCGGGGATCGGGGCCGGGGACGAGGACATTTCTACTATCGGGGATCGGGGACGGGGAGTGTGATCCCCGGCCCTGACCCGCCCTGTTGCCATTCGTAAATAAGGAATGTAATGTAAGAAAAAGAATAAATAAGTAAAGTGTTTAACTTCATAAAAGTTAATACAAGTATTTTTGAATTTTTTTTTGTTAATTATGTCATACATTTTGTTTGTTTAGCTTAACAGTTGATTAATTGAAAGAGATATTTATTATGTGATTGGAAACCTCAAGGGATAGGATGTCATTTCTCAAACGTGAAGAATGAATTTGTATTTCTAATAAATTTTAGGAGTATTGTCTATGAAAATAAAAGGTAATTAATTATTGAATAGTTTTAGAAACCCATTGTATATACAGGGCATCAAATCAATAATGTAAATATTTTTTTTTAAAGAGAACTGTTATTAGTACCTACTTAATTTCTTTAGACTCTTCATTTCTTTAAACCCCAACCTTAAACCCTAAATTTTAATGAGATTGCTTGAATACTTCGCTTAATACTAATTTTACCTATATTAATAATATCATCACACCCAAGTGCACACCCACCTAATTTTGCACACCCTCTCTTCTTCTTCTTTTAGTAAACGAAGAACAGTTGAGAGATGATTGAGAACAACAAACGATTGAGAGATGAATAAATTGTCCCTCTTTTATCTTTCTCTCATAAACGATGGTCTATTTCTCATTATCACCATGAACGACGATATCTTAGTCAGAAATCTCTTCGATAGTCTCTTTCTTCTTCTTTCAAGTAACCTCCAACTCCCCATCACATATTATGTTTTTTGGTTTATTTCGAGATAAAACCCTCGATACAGGGGGTTTTAGAGGGAAAAAGCCTAAGAAAAAACAGAAATAAAGGAAAAATCCTACAAAATGGAACCATTCGGCATTTTAGTGCTGAACAAAATATTTATTTTCAACATTGTATTACTAAACTAAATGTTTTTGTTCAACAATGTATTACTGAACAAAGCCTTAACAGTCGGCAAACCAGTACCAAACTAAAAACAATCCAGAATCGTGAATGTAAGATAAATAAACTTACCCATGCAACTTCAACTTTATTAGAGTTGTTGTCATCGTCCTCTATTACTCTATAAGTATCAATGAATGGTAAAAACGACCACAAATGTAGAAACTCAGAGTCTGTAATACGATTGTGTGCAACATTAATTGATTTGGAATATCGAACACATTTGAAATATCGAACATTAACTGATTTGGAATATTGAACACATTAATTGATTAGGTAATTTCAAATATTTTTCATTGAAGATGAATGCGTGGGCTTTGGTTGGTGATAAAAAAAGAATACAATTAGGGTTTAGATTGGTAAGAAATATGTATGAATAGGGATGGAGGTGGTTGTACAATATTGTAGAGTGTCATTCTAATTATTTTCATTTGGTGGGTGCGTGTTCCATTAAAATTTGTCATTTAATGTAATTTTATTTCAGGGTATAATTGTAATTAAAAAAATTGAGAATTAGAGAGTCTAAAGAAATTAAGTAGGTGTTAATAATAACACTTTTTTTTAATTGATAAAACATGTTACTAAAATGTGTTGCAATATTTTATTTATTGAGAATACTTCAAGTACCTAAAAAGTCTCGTTTGGGATAAATTTTTTGATTTTTTTTAAATTTTGTGAGAGAAAAATAAAATGATTATGGATTGAATGTGATATTTTGTCTTATTAAATTAAAAGTCTATTTTATCTTTTCATAATTAAAATAACTAAAAAACTTAACATGCCAAACGAAAGTTGTAAGTTTTTTTTGACTTGTGACAGTTCAATTTCCTTGCCTATCCCGGGATAATTTATTTCCAATGTCTTTAAGAAACTATTTTACTCAAAAATGAGTTCTCTCCATACTTCCGTACTCCTGTTATGTGCCTACCTAGCCGTTTGACATTAACTTTTTTTAGTTGACTTTGATGAGCTAGAACTTGTTTAGCTTGAAATTAAAAAATTTGTTTGGTTTAATTTTTTTAATTTTTGTAGGTGAAAAATTAAAATAGTTATAATTTAGATGTTATATTTTATTTTATTGGTGTCTATTTTGTTTTTTATACTTTTTTAACCCAACTAAATTACCCAAACAAAGGCTAAATCTGGACACACATAAATGATATGAACTGTTTAACTCGTAAGACGCACAATAAAAGTTATTCATACAAAAAATATACATCATCGGACAACTAAAAAACACAGTAATAAATTGCGTTTTATTTTATAAAATAAATAGTTCAAATTTACAATCATATTCATCATTCACTTTATAAAAAAATAAAATGTGATTTGTATATGATGAAGTTGATTTTTCGGAGATTGGCGGTTCAAATTATTTGGGTGTTCTTGGGTCAGAGCCCCCAAGAGGAAATATGAAAAGGTATGAAGAGATGAACGTATAGAGAGGAGCTAATCACTCAATTTGGTTTGGTGTTTTCAAAAATAATTTTGTAAGTTTTCAATTCGTATTTTTTTTTTTTTTTTGAAAACAAATTTAACATTTAAATCTAAATTTTGTAATTTCTAGATCCATTTAATGATACACTCAAACAATATAAAAATCTTTAAAAACTTTATTGAATATAATAATATACGAAAATATGCTTTTTTTTTTTTTTTTTGTATTCAATAAATTTTTGAAAGATGTTTGCATAAATTTCATACTTTTGAAGTATATCTAAATTAGCAAAATCTAAAAACTAAAAATACTTATAAAAATGTTATAAAAAATCATTGAAAAAATCAAAAACTCCAAACCAAAATGAGTGAATCTTTTTTTTTTTTTTTTTTTTAATAAATAAATACAACTCTTTGTTAAACCTCAAGAGCTTTTGTACTTGCATCCCCACCAGCAGCTTCACTATTGAACCCAATAAACCCATCATTATTACTTTTGAGCCCCTTCAAAACCCCAAATTTGGTGAAAACCCCCTCCCCCCAATCCCAAAGATGCAAAACGACATAAGTCCCAATCCCAGCAATCAAACCATAAGCAATCGAGTATGTCAATGGCATCAAAATCATCGTCACGAAAGCCGGTATCGCCTCCCTCATATCGTCCCACTCGATCTCCACCACCGCCCTCATCATCATCACCCCCACCAGTATCAGCGGCGGCCCCACCGCCCACGGCGGAATCGAAGCCAACAACGGCGTTAAAAAAAACGCCAACATGAAATACGCCGCCACCGTAACGCTCGTCAAACCAGTCCTCCCTCCTTCTCTTATTCCCGTTGACGATTCAATGAAGGCCGTCACTGGCGATGTTCCTAACAACGATCCCACAATGATTGATGAAGCGTCCGACATGAAAGCGAAGTATTGGCCCTCGAAATCGCCGTTTTCGTCTGTGAATCCCGCGAATTTGGCCATTGAATAGAGAGTACCGGTTGTGTCTAGAATGTCTACGTAGAGGAATGTGATTAGAGCTTCCCAGAAATACCCTTTTTTAATGCTTTTGAAGCTCAGTGCTCCGGCTGTGTCTGTGATTTTGTGAATGTCGACCACCCTTTTGAAGTACTCGTAAGCGGAGTCTCCGGCGGGGGTGTTTGGGAATGCGGTCACGGTGGTGTTGCGAAACCACGACACGGCGGTGACGAAAATTATGCCGTATATCATCGCGCCTTTGATGTTTTTGACTAGACAGTAAGCGATGATGACGAAACCAACTACTCCGAGCCATAATGTGGGGCTTTCCATGCGGTGGTGGAGGCAGAGTATATCGCCGGACATGGCGGCGCCGGGGATGAGGGTGCCGTTGGTGAAAACAGGGGCGAGTGCTGCGCGAGAGGAGGTGGGGCAACCGCCGAGTGTGACCAGTGTGGAGGAGCTGTAAGCGATGAGTCCAATGCCTTGGTTGTTTTGCAAACCGATGAAAGCGAGGAAGAGTCCGATTCCAGCGGAGGAGGAGATTCGGACTGGTTTTGGAATAAGTTTAGCAAGTTTTGTTCGCAACCCAATTGACGAAATGAAGAGGAAGATCAACCCTTCGGTGAACACGGCTGCGAGAGCTCCCTTATAGGAGATATGGCCGGAGCCATGAAAACCCACTAGAGTGTAAGCAAAGTAAGCATTGCTCCCCATACCAGGTGCGAGAGCTAGAGGAAGATTTGCCAATGTTCCCATGATGACACACCCGATGAGGGAGGAAGCGACGGTGGCGACGATGAGGTCTTTGCGGATTCGGCCTACGCAGGCGGAGTAGCCGGGATTCACCGGAGGGAACTTGCAGGACTCGTCGGGGATGATGAGGCGGTGGTTCGCGGCGGAGCAGTTGGCGGCCGAGATGGTGGGATCGGAGCAAAGGGGGATGCAGTCGGAGACCGAGCAGGTGCCGCCGGAGTCGGAGAGGATGGAGGCGTTGACGGCGAGGATGTAGGCCATGGTGAGGAAGGTGGTGGTGCCGGCGCGGACCTCCGTCGTGAAGGTGGTTTTGCGGTCGGCGAGCTTGAAGTGCTTTCCGACTCTGCTCTCTGCCATGAATGTGTTCAGTCTAGTGAGCCGTGAGCGCTTTGGTGTGCTACTCTCCATCTCCATCAGAGTTTGGATGTTAGAGAGAGAGACAGAGAGAGGAGGGTGATGATGGAACTGTGGAGGAAGGGGTTAAATAGCGAAGAAAGAAGAGAGGAAGGGGATAGATTCCATCGGGGAAGTATGTTCTTGTATAATTGGTGAGTATCTCAAAAGTTTAAATTAAATTCTCTTGAACAAATTTTAGGTTTTTTATTAAGGCCAAGTTTAGGAAGTCTCAAAAAAAAATTATAAAGTCAAAAAGTTACTTAAAAAGTTAAAAAGTTATAACTATTTACCAAAAGTCAACAATTATCGCTGCACAACTCCTAATACTAATTTTCCTCTACACATTAATTTATACAATTTTTTAATACACATTTTTCCATAAAAAGTCAAAAAATTAATTCAAACATTCATATTTTCAACCTCAACTTTTTAGTCTAAAAAGACAAAAAGTATACTTATTTAGGACACCCCAAACAACCCCTAAATTTTTTCCCAAATAGGTACATGTATTAGATTTGGTAAAAAATTAAGGTTTCGTTTGGTATAAATGGTTTGAATTAAAATAGTCACAAAAAAATAAAATATATTAAAAAATCAATAAAATAAAATGTCACATCTATGTAATAATCATTTTATTTTTTCTTTTACAAAAGTCAAAAAAATCAAAAAACTCATCACAAACGAAACTTTTTAACTTTAATCTAAAGAAATTAAAAAATTAAAAGCCAATACACATTCGTCAAAAAGCCAATGCATTTTTTTTTAGCTTTTTTTTGGCTACAATAGTACTAAAAGACAAAATAAGCTAAAATGATTAATAAGACAAAATGTCGCATCAAACTTATAATTATTTCACTTTTTCTCTCACAAACATCACATCCAACTACAAAAAAATCAAACTATATTCCCAAATATAAAAATTTTAGTCTCTTAAAATAGCTTACTAAAAGAACAACTTCCCAAACATTCACAAAGTGTAAGTCTCTCACCATTTTTATTTTGAAAGGCTTAGGCTACTTAAGTCACAAACTTAAATTCAAATTTTAAACTCACTTATGACCAAATCTTAAAAAAAATAAATAAATCAATATATGGCAATCTATTTAAAGTCAATCTAAAAAATAAATTTGTATATTAAAATTAGGCAATGCTACCGCTTAAAATTATAATTACAAATTTATTTTTACAAGGGTCTTGTATAGGGATGGGTATAGGGTTAGCTGACCTGCACAAACTGTCCGATCCTACTCGAATCGCATATTTTTGGGCAATTTCGAGGGTTATGTAGAGTCGGGTACAGGTCTAGTTTAGGCATAATTTGTGGGTCGCGGGTTTTACACAAATTGCCCGCACTTTATAATTTTTTTTTCTTTATTTTAAATCTCTATCGTCGTATGTTATTCATTACCCTAGATTAGAGCTTTCTTCTTGTAAACCTAAGTAGTAAAACTGGAGCTTTGCAAACTTTTGGCTGTATTTGGTTAGATGTTCAAATTATGATTTCACCGTTTGGTTTTAGTATGGTGTTTATTTAGAGTTTTCAAAAGTTAATTCCACACTCACTTTTGAAAATTCTTTTCAAGGCGGGAAAATTTAGGTTAACCAGTTGTTCTCTCGGATGTCTGGCTGGTCGTCCTCGCGGACATCCAGACGACCGACCGATTGACCGGTACAGTGTAATTTTTTTTTATTTTTTACTTATTTATTTATTTTTATTTTTATTTTTTTTACAATTGATACCTGTTATTTTTTATATCTTAAATAAAAAATATGTTGGAATTTTTAAATTTTTTTTATGAGTTTTGAATATAATTTTTAGTTGTATGTTTGGTTATGAGTTATAAGTTTTTGTATCAAATAGTTCCACTACGTAGCTCGAAATTGGCCCAAATCCAAAACGACATCGTTTTGGAATTTTTTTTTTTTTTCTTTTCTTTTCTTTCTTCTTTCTTTCTCATTTTTTTTGAAGATGAAGATGATAATGAAGAAGAAGAAGAAGAAGAAGAAGAGGGAGCAGCTGGTGAACACATTCATCAACAACAACATCTTCATCAACATCATCATCAACACATTATCAACAGCCAACAAATTTTTTTTTTCTTTTTCCTTTCCCTTCCTTGCCTTCTACACAGTTTCCTCTCTCTCTCTCTCTCTCTCTCTCTCTCTCTCTCTCAAACATGACCAAGTGAAGTTCCAATCTTCTGATTTGTGTATACAAACAAACCCACAAACAAAATCAAAATCCACAAACAAATCAAAACTGATCAACAAACAAACAAAATCAAATCAAAATCCACAAACAAAATCAAATCAAATCAAAATTCATAAACAAAATCAAAATCAACAACAACTAACCCACAAACAAACCCACAACAACTGATCTGTGTATAAAAATCAAAATAAAAAACAAACCCATAAATCAAAACAAATCAAAATAAAAAACAAACCCACAAATTAAAACCAAATCACACATAGATCTGTTGAGAGAAGAGGAAGAAAGAGACCCACTGTCGTGCCATCACCGTCGCGCCCACCGTTATGCCATCACTGTCGCGCCATCGCCTCCATCATCGCGCCGCCATCGCCTCTTCTCTCTTTCTTCTCTCTTCCTTCCTCTTCTTTCTTTCTTCTCTTCCCTCTTCTCACTGTTTTAGAGAAAATAGAGGAAAAACAAAAAAGAAAAAAAATATATCAAAACGACGTCGTTTTGATATTCAGGCCAGTTGAGCCACCAAAATTTCGAGCTACCAAGCTTTATTCTTGTATCAAATATCATATGTCACATCAAAAATTCCCCACTCAAGTCAAAACTCTTTTCAAAACTCTTTTACCAAACAAATTTTCCACACTCAAATTATAATTCCAAAAATCACAAACTCAAAATACAACTTTATTCTCAAATTATATTTAGAAAACTCTATCAAACGTTACCTTTTTTTTTTCTTTTTCTTTTTTGTTTTATTTTATTTCTTTCGGATTTTGGATGAAGTTTATGAAAAAGTTATTTTAGTTCTAGTTATTATTATTATCGCATTTTGGATGAATGTAAAATTAATTGAGAACTAGTTTCTAGTAAATTTAGCATTTTGGATGGCTTTTAACTGTGTTGGGTTGACATATTAATGATTGGGTACTTGGTCCATAAATCTAAATTTGAATTTTGTTTAGCCAAAAGTCCACACTCTAAAATACTTTGTCCATAAGGACATACCTAGATAAAATGAACAAACTACCCTATATGTATATATATATATTATAGCTACCGTATACACTCACATTCCCAAGCCCTAATTATAGCTCTCTCTTTCTCTCTCTTCCTTCTATTCTCTCTTCCAGCTGTTCGTTGTTTATTCCAATTGTTAGAGATGGCGGCGATGCAGTGGTGACCAAGATCTAAGATCGGAATTGAGATTAAGATTTGAGATCGGAGGTGACATCGCTATACTCTTCATCATCTCATATCTTCGAGGTGACGACTCCAACAACTATCACCACCTTATCCTCCATCTCACAGCCGCTATTCGTTTTTGACCAATGCCGCAGCTCCCTCATCATCAGTCCACCGCGCTGCTGCCGACTCACCAGTTCTCACTTTGAGTTCATCTTTATTTATTTATTTTTGGTCTCTCTGTGTGTCGAGGTGTAAAAATGGCCTGCGGCCTGTGAGCGGCTCGAAGCCCGCTAGCAGCCTGGGGTGGACTTGGCCTGCTTAGGTTTGGTTAGGCTTGGGCCTAAACCCAGCTTGGAACCTTGGGCTTGGGTCGTCATTTTGAAGCGTGATTCGGCTTATTGGCCCGCTGAAGGCCCATTTAAAGCTCGACTTAAGGTCCGTCTCGGCCCGCCTGAGACCCAGTGTCATTTTTAATGGAAAAGAATAAAATTTTAGTAGAAAAAATAGAAAAAAGATTTAAAAAAAAAATGTTCAGGTCACTTGGCCTGCCCCGCCTCGCTCCACCCCGCCCAGCCCAAGGCCAGAATACCCCCTAGGCCTAAACTTGGGCTTGGGCCTAATTTTTTGACCCGTGGGCCAGCTCGAATTTTGGCAGAAGCCCAGGTAGCCTGACATGGGCCGGCCCAATTTACACCCATATTTGTGTGTAACAAATGTTTGCCTTAACTTGGTTACTTGCTCAAATGCTGTATGTCTAGGGTTTTGTGATGGCTACAGATTGATTTAAATTGGGCTTATCATATAATTGTTCTACTTCTTTTTAATATATCATTATGTGCATTTGTTGGCTTATTTTTCCTACGAAGGAAAATATTATAAATGCGAGCGTGCCAGCAATGATTGAAAAATCCTTACAGATTAAATTCAAGCCAATTATCAAGCGATTGTGTTGACGGTTCTTTTGCCTCAACAAAGAGGACTTCAAAATTGCCAAAGTGTAGAGAAAAGAAAAATTAAAAGAAGAAAGGGAGATGGAGAAAGACGATTGAGTGAACAATCAAAGTAATAATTACTTACCTCTACTCCTATGTTTCGAAAAGGAAGTGCATGAAATGCTTCGAAATGAAAGTGCTGAAAATAAATGCTTCGAAATATAAATCTATGTTAAACTACTCCTAAGATAAGGAAAATGACAAGAAATATTGAAATCAATTGTCTTTGATTTAAGTTCTGGATCTTTTACAATGTAGCCATCAATGGCTATTTATAGAGAAAAAATACAGCAATAACTACTTAGTAACTACCCATTTCTTCCATCTTCATTCTTGTCTTGCCATGTGTCCTTCCACTCATCCACTTTGTCCTTCATATTCTCCATCATCTTTATAACTTCTTTTAACTTCCAAATGAATAAGAGGATGCCACGTGTCCTGCAATTACATAAATAATAAAAATTGCAGATTTATGGTGCTAACAGCATTATAGTTTTTCGAGCACATTTGGTTGCAAGACTATTAATTTAAGGTTAATTGGTTTTATGTTTTAATGATCCATTTTTTTTTTCTTCCTTATTTCATGGATGGAGATGTAATTGAACTTGGTTGTTGGTTCCTCATATGTTCCTGTAAATGCTAAAATGATTGGATTTTATTTGGTTATTAAATTTGTTATTATGTAGTAATTTTTTTTTTGATCTGGCTTGTTGTTGTTTATTATCTAATTATCTGTTTTTTTGTTGTTGTTGTTCTCTGTCTCTCTCTCTCTCTTTCTCTCCATACTCTGTATACATGATCTGTATAGCTTTAGATTTGTTGGATTTTTTACTGATAGTTAGAATTATGTTGGATTTGAACACAGATCTATAGGAATTCTTTTTTCTTTTTTCTTTTTTTCGTGGCTCTCAAATCTATTTGTTGTTGTTGTTTAGATTCTTTTTTTTTTCTTGACTCATATCTATTTGTTGTTGTTGATGAAGAAGAAATAGATTTAATTTACACAGATACCACAAGAACAATTGCACAAATTTAATTTTTTTAAACAGATTCAATTTTTTTAACAAATCAGACTCCAACAGATAAAAATATTGATTAGATAAAAAAAAATTAACAAATAAGTTCAACAGATAAAGAAAAATAGGGAAAATTGAATAGATATGAAATTTAAACAAATAATTGAAAAATTGAACAAATAGATAATTTTAACAGATAATTTCAATAGATAAGGAAAAAATTTGAACAAATAGAAAATAATTTAAATAGATATATATAAATTTGAATAGATAGTCAACAAATAGTTAAAAAAAGTCAACAGGTAGATAAAGAGTAAAATTGGAAACAAAATATCTTCCAAAACCAACAAAAGGACTTATTGTTAGATAATGTCTCAATGGGACCACATAATTAAATGTGGTGTTATCATTTATAGGAAGCCTACAATTTAAGTGATTCAATTTAGTTAATAGGCTTAAGGGTATATGTGTTATGGACCTAATGTGTAGATACTAGTTGTTTAATTCCTATTTCTATGAGGGGCAGAAATAGAATTAAAACCAATAATGGTTAAAGTTGGTTTTCAGTTTTGAAACAATAAATAGACATTTATTGTTTCCTTTTGAACTTCCATAACGTTTCAGTTGAAAACCAATAAATAGAAATTAATACATATTGGTAACGTTTCAGTTTTGAAAACCAATTACAACCTTTAAAAGGTTATGGTCCCTATTCCTTCCCAGGTGGTAAAAAAACACTGCCATGTTTTCTAAATCCTCTCAAGGAGAAACATAAGGCACCAAAGGGGAAAGGATTAGAAGGCAATAACATAATCAATAACAAAGAGCTTATTGATAATCACGCTTCCGTTTAACCGTTCGTCAATGGATTCAGGTATGTCATTTTGGCTTGATTTCTTGATAATACACATGGCAAACGATCCGAAGGGTAAGGTTTATGTTCTGAAATTTATGTTTACAATTGGTATCAAAGGCCGCATATCATGTGTATTATCAGAATTGATATGCTTTATTCATTCTCTTTAGTTTCCTGGAATCAGATTCTGAATTTTCTTATGGATGTAAATTCTGTTTTTTCCTGTTTTGTTCTGTGAAAATGGCAATCTGTTTTCTGGAATTGTAACATGATTCGGTGGTCCGTTTGTTTTTTTGGACTCGTCAATTCTATTTATATATGTATGTATATAATTGGGATTGCTGCAGATTATATAATATTTCGGGGTAACAAATTAAGAAATCTTTAAATTTAATGTAATTTCATACAACGTCTACAGAAATTTAATTTTCTAACATTCTCAATATAAGTCCATTCAAACAAGATGTCACAAAAGTGATCTCTCTTGTCTAGATTGTTTTATATGGAATGTTTTGATGTTCATGTCTGTGTATCTCATGCGGGTATTTATCGGTCCAAAGACATGATTAATACTTGGCAGAATTACACACACATTTTGTGGTGATAAACATGTGCCAATTGTAAAGGAAACCTAATGTGAATAATAAATCCATCAAAAGATAGATTTGTTATTTGACATAACTTATTGTCAATGTTTGATCATTACAACAAGAATACCACTTACAGTTAATATCACTACCCAAAGGCTTGGTATTAATGTTGTGCTAGGTATCTTGAGATGTTGTCATTAAATTAATTTATTTAGAGATTATCTGTTTGGTAACTTAATGTGAGCATAATTGTTCATTCCTTTTATTTTCTTTTCTATTCAGCTTTAATGTCGACTACTTCAATCTCTGCCAACATGAACAATGTTCCAATGTTAAATGGAACAAACTTTAAGGACTGGAAAGAGAACATATTGATTGTTCTCGGCTGCATGGACATAGACTTGGCATTAAGGATGCCAAAACCGAATGCTCTCACTGCACAAAGTACTCCTGATGAAATTGTGTACTTTGAAAAGTGAGATCGTTCTAACAGGCTAAGTCTTATGATCATGAAGCGTGGGATTCCAGAAGTCTTTCGGGGTGCAATAACAGAGGATGTTACCGTTGCCGGTGAATTTCTTTCAGAAATTCAAAAGCGTTTTGCTAAAAACGATAAGGCTGAAACAAGCACGCTTTTAGCAAGCTTGATTTCAATAAAGTATAAAGGCAAGGGTAATGTTCGCGAGTACATCATGGAAATGTCTCATCTTGTTTCAAAACTTAAGGCACTAAAGCTCGACCTATCTGATGATTTGCTCGTGCATTTAGTTCTCATCTCTCTTCCTGCACAATTTAACCAATTTAAGGTCAGTTATAACTGCCAGAAGGAGAAATGGACTCTCAATAAGCTCATTTCATTTTGTGTGCAAGAGGAAGAGAGATTGAAGCAAGAAAGGACTGACAGTGCTCATCTGGCAAGCACCTCCAAGCATACGGGCAAAAGAACGAATAAGGGAAAGGAAGTTGCTATTCCTCAGGGTCCGGAACCAAAGAAACAGAAAGTGCAGGATGGTTGTTTCTTTTGTGGCAAACCCGGACACAGAAAGAAGGATTGTGCCAAATACGTCGCCTGGCGTGTAAAGAAAGGTACATTTCATGTTTTGGTCTGTTCTGAAATAAATTTAGCTTCAGTACCAAGAAGCACTTGGTGGGTAGATTCTGGTGCTACTACTCACATATGTGTTTCTATGCAGGGTTGCCTGAACTACCGAAAGCCAACTGATGCTGAAATATACATCTTTGTGGGTGATGGCAAGTCAATAGAAGTGCAGGCAATAGGGCACTTCAGATTATTGCTTAAAACTGGTTATTATTTGGATTTATTAGACACTTTTGTTGTACCGTCCTTTAGACGGAATTTAATTTCTGTTTCTGTATTGGACAAATTGGGATATTATTGTTCTTTTGGAAATATGAAGTTTAGTATGTCTATTAATTCAAATGTTGTTGGTACTGGTTTACTTAATGTGTTTGATAATCTATATTTGCTCGAAACTATTGCATCTTATAATGAAACCTTGCACGTGGAATCACGAGGTACAAAGCGTAAATTAACTAAGGAAACTTCAGCCTCATTATGGCACAAACGCCTAGGTCACATCTCTAAATCTAGAGTTGAGCGCCTTGTGTCTGATGGAATTTTGGACTCTCTTGATTTTTCAGATTTTGATATCTGTGTTGAGTGTATCAAGGGAAAACAGACCAAAATAAAGAAATATGGTGCCCATAGGTCTACAGATGTCTTAGAATTAATTCATACGGACATTTGTGGCCCATTCCCTATGGCGTTTTGGAATGGTCAACAATATTTTATCACATTCATAGACGACTATTCCCGATATGGGTATCTATTTCTTATCCATGAGAAATCACAGTCTTTGGACGTATTCAAAACATTTAAGGCCGAAGTTGAGTTACAACTCAACAAACGGATTAAAAGTGTCAGGTCTGACCGTGGTGGTGAATACTATGGCAGATATGATGGGTCAGGTGAACAACGTCCAGGACCGTTTGCAAAATACCTGGAGGAATGTGGAATCGTCCCACAATACACCATGCCAGGATCACCTAGCATGAATGGTGTATCTGAGAGACGAAACCGGACTCTGAAGGATATGGTAAGAAGTATGATCAGTCATTCTACTTTACCAGAGTCCTTCTGGGGTGAGGCTCTAAAGACAGCAACTTATATCTTAAATCGGGTGCCAACTAAAGCAGCTGCAAAAACACCTTATGAGCTTTGGGTTGGGCGAAAGCCTAGTCTAAAACATTTGCATGTGTGGGGGTGTCCTGCTGAGGCGAGGCCTTATAAACCTCATGAACGAAAATTGGACTCTAAAACCATTAGCAGTTACTTTATTGGCTATGCCGAACGATCACGGGGTTACAAGTTTTATGATCCCACAAATAGGTCAATATTTGAGACGGGAATTGCAACATTTTTTGAGGATGTTGAGTTTGGGGGGAGATATCCAGTTAGAGACATTGTTTTTGAGGAGGAAGCAGGAGTAATCCCACTTCCTACTACTACTTTTGACCAATTACAGGTTCCTATACCTGTCATTGCTCGAGAAGTAATTTCGGATCCTCAACCAGACAATGTTGTTCAAGATAATATAGTGCAAATTCAAGATGAGGTAATTGTTCCTGAGGAACAAACTCTACAACCTCAAGAATCTGTGCCATTAAGGCGATCCACAAGAGAAAGGAGATTTGCACTTTCAGATGATTATATTGTATATCTCCAGGAACATGAGGTAGAAAATGGAATGTCGAAAGATGATCCAATCAACTTTCGTCAAGCCATGGAAAGTCCCAACTCTCATAAGTGGATAGAAGCCATGAATGAAGAATATAAGTCTATGCAAGACAATAAAGTTTGGGAACTTGTCTCATTACCAGTTGGTGCAAAGCCCGTAGGTTGTAAATGGATATTTAAAACCAAAAGGGATTCAAATGGTAATGTGGAGAGGTATAAGGCACGTCTTGTAGCCAAAGGCTTTACTCAAAAAGAAGGAATTGACTTTAAAGAAACTTTCTCTCCAGTTTCTTCGAAAGATTCTTTTAGGACAATTATGGCGCTTGTTGCATATTTTGATCTTGAGTTGCATCAGATGGATGTCAAAACAGCTTTTCTTAATGGTGACATTAAAGAAACAATTTATATGGTGCAGCCAGAAAACTTTGTGTCAGGAGACCCAAAGAATATGGTTTGCAAATTGACTAAATCCATCTATGGACTCAAACAAGCTTCTCGTCAGTGGTACTTCAAATTTCATCAAGTTCTCACTTCGTATGGTTTTGAAACTAACGTTGTTGATGAATGTGTGTATCACAAGTTCAGTGGGAGTAAACACATATTTTTGGTTTTATATGTTGACGACATATTGCTTGCCACAAACGATATAAACTTATTGCATGACACCAAGAGATTTCTATCTAAGAATTTTGAAATGAAAGATCTTGGGGATGCTTCCTTTGTATTAGGAATCGAAATACACCGAGATCGTTCTCGGGGTATTCTGGGATTATCACAAAGGAGCTATATCGAAAAAGTACTCATTAGATTTGGCATGCAAAATTGTAAATCAGGTGAAACCCCGATTGCTAAGGGAGACAAGTTTAGTCTCAGCCAATGCCCGAAGAACAGTCTTGAAATTCAAGAAATGCAGAAGATTCCTTATGCCTCGGCTGTAGGGAGTCTAATGTATGCTCAAGTATGTACGCGTCCGGATATTGCGCTCATAGTTGGCATGTTAGGCAGATATTTAAGTAATCCTGGCATGGATCATTGGAAAGCAGTCAAGCGTGTTATGCGATATTTACAGAGAACAAAGGAATATATGCTCACATATAGGAGATCGGATAAGTTAGAGGTCATTGGATATTCCGACTCCGATTTTGCTGGATGCCAAGACAGTAGGAAATCCACATCAGGCTATATTTATCTGTTAGCTGGCGGAGCAATTTCTTGGAGGTCTGCAAAGCAGACGCTCATAGCTTCATCCACCATGGCTGCAGAGTTTGTAGCATGTTATGAGGCATCAAACCAAGGGATATGGCTGCGGAATTTTGTCACTGGGTTGCGTATTTTGGAAGGCACTGAAAGACCACTTAAGTTATATTGTAACAATAAGTCTGCAGTTTTATATTCCAATAACAACAGGAGCTCGACAAAATCAAAGCATATTGATATCAAGTTCCTAGTTGTAAAAGAAAGAGTGCAGAGTGGACAGATTTCCATAGAGCACATTGGGACAAACTCCATGATAGCAGATCCACTTACGAAGGGACTACCACCCAAGGTCTTTCATGAGCACACTGCTCATATGGGTGTTGTTCTATTTGAGAACATTCTGGTTTAGTGGGAGTTTGTATTTATATTACTGCTTTATGTCAGCCTTGAGTTTTATCTATGTAATTAGATTAATTTCTGCAGAAATGAAGTATTCAGTTTATTACGCTCTGTTACGTATTGTGAAGTATTGATCTCAATAAAGTTAAGTAGGACCAGTTGGAAATAGGCATGTATGGATCACATTATATGTAATTTCCATGCTACGCATCCATGATTGATCTATGTCATTTAGCTGTATTAGTATACGTGACCATTGGTGGGTCGAGTTACGATTAATGTAACGAAGACCGCTTTGATCCTATATTAATATAGTTAATGGACAAGATTGTTTGGATACCCTCAAGTTATGATAACAAATTTCTGAGCTCACTAAAGTTAAGCACATTTTTCAGGATACATATGTGGTCCAGTGGGAGATTGTTAGATAATGTCTCAATGGGACCACATAATTAAATGTGGTGTTATCATTTATAGGAAGCCTACAATTTAAGTGATTCAATTTAGTTAATGGGCTTAAGGGTATATGTGTTATGGACCTAATGTGTAGATACTAGTTGTTTAATTCCTATTTCTATGAGGGGCAGAAATAGAATTAAAACCAATAATGGTTAAAGTTGGTTTTCAGTTTTGAAACAATAAATAGACATTTATTGTTTGCTTTTGAACTTCCATAACGTTTCAGTTGAAAACCAATAAATAGAAATTAATACATATTGGTAACGTTTCAGTTTTGAAAACCAATTATAACCTTTAAAAGGTTATGGTCCCTATTCCTTCCCAGGTGGTAAAAAAACACTGCCATGTTTTCTAAATCCTCTCAAGGAGAAACATAAGGCACCAAAGGGGAAATGATTAGAAGGCAATAACATAATCAATAACAAAGAGCTTATTGATAATCACGCTTCCGTTTAACCGTTCGTCAATGGATTCAGGTATGTCATTTTGGCTTGATTTCTTGATAATACACATGGCAAACGATCCGAAGGGTAAGGTTTATGTTCTGAAATTTATGTTTACACTTATCACCAAACTATTTCACAAATGGTGGACCTCTTTACCTACAAAAAATATCCACTAAACCTAGTACCTTATAACTTATTTAGCTTGGACCTTTTAACAATTATCTCTTTTTTATTTTTTATTTTTTATTTTTATGACTTTTGAATAATAGATTTTTAATGCTTTAGTTGAAGCCGTTAATTGTTAATTATACATTGAAGTTTGAACTATTAATTTTACATATGTATGGTTTTCAAGTATGATATCTATTAATTTTACATATTTTGGCCTATTAAAATTAATTAAATAGTAGTAAACAAGTCCAAAAAAAAGAGTCTGAAAATTAAGCCCTACAAGAAAATTACATGAAAAAAACAGAAGTCCAACCTGCTTAACTGATTCACACCCATTCGCAAAACTGATTAACCCACTTGCACAAACCACAACCCACAGTTTGGGCAGATGTGGGTCTATTTTCTTCAACTTGAAGCTTCGCGGGTCGGTGCAACCCTTGTCTTCTTAACCAGGCACATGTTAAGAAAATAAAAATTAGTGTTAACTATCTCTACTTATACAGGAATAAGAATATAAATAAATTTAGTGTTTTTCCCAGAAGCTAATAAATATGATGGCAAACTTCACTTTACTCCCATGTGGTTTGTACCGGGTGCGATTTATCCTCTTGACATTCAGAAATCATTATATAACCCTCATGTGGTTTGTAGACCAAAACGCACCGTTAACTTTTCCATTTAAGTTAACTGGCAGTGACATTGACGCGCTAATTTGGTGAGCAAACCTTTGTTTAAGACATAAATACCTTTTTATTTCTTCAAATTTACAAAATAATGCGATTGTTCTTTCTCTCAATTTTTTTTTTTTGATGCAGATCTTTCTCTCTATTTTTTTTTTATATAGATCTTCCTCTCTACTGCATACTATCTCTCTCTTTCTCTTTCCCCTTCTAATTATCTCTTCAATATCTCCATATCCACATTTTATCTTGTGAATGAAGAGAAGATCATTGTGTATATACATACATATATATATATATATATCTTTGATTGTGTTGTATATGATTAGAAAAATGATCTGAACTAGGTTTGGATTTGTCTACAACAAAATGATATGAAAATCAATGTAAGAGATGCTGAATAAACTAGCCAAGTGAATTGGGTTTGGATTTGTATACGTGAATTGGGTTTGTATATGATGAAGAAAAAGTTTGTATATTTATATGTATGTATAAGATATGGGTATGGTGGAAGTAGAGAGAGAGAGAGAGAGAGAGAGAGAGAGAGAGGAGTATAACTATCAATTTACAACTTCTGTTAACAAAAGTTAGTGTGCATTTCAATCCATAAACCACGTAGGGGTTATGTGGTAATTTCCGAATGCCAGGGAGGTAAACCGCACTCGGCCCAAACCACAGGGAGTAAAGTAAAGTTTGCTCTAAATATAATATATTTCTTTCATGTAGACAAAAAATACCCCATTCTTAGAGTAGGAAATTGACAATAAGATTCTTGGGCAAATTACATCAATAGTCCCTATAGTTTGGGTCTCGTGTTACTTTGGTCTTTCATTTTTCAATTGTGACACATTTGACCCTACATTTTGAATCTTATTCCAAATAAGGACAATTGAAGATACCATTACTTAATTTCAAGGGCAAAATCATCAATTTGATAAAATATAAACTAATTGGACAAAAATAAATATCAAAAAAAATATTTTTAAATTTTAAAAAATTATTTCTATACACCAAAGATAAAATTATGTAAAATTGATAACTTTTTTAGACATTTATTTATTTATTTATTTTTATCAAATTAATTTTTATTATGTATTTGGATGATGATCATGTAATGAGTGGTTGTTAAGATGTTAATGTGTAATCACTATATTTAATATATAAAATGTTTTTAGTTTTGCATTTTTTTTAATTTAATGGATTTTTTTAATAACGAAATCAAAATTGTCACTATATTTGACTTTTGAAAAAAAAAAACTAATTTAATGAAAATAAAAACAACCACCCATTGCATGATCATTATCCAAAACATAATAAAAATTAATTTGATAAAAAAAATAAATGTCTAAAAGATTTATCAATTTTATATAATTTTATCTTTAGTGGGTAGAAATAATTTTTAAAAATTCAAAAAAAAAAAAATTTGACATTTATTTTTGTCAAATTAGTTTATATTTTATCAAATTAACGATTTTGTCCATAAAATTAAGCAATGATATTTTCAATTGTCTTTATTTGAAACAAGATTCAAAATTGAGGATCAAATATGTCACAATTGAAAAGTTAAGAATCAAAATGATACAAATCCCAAACTATAGGGATCGTTAGCGTAATTCATCGAAGATTTGTTATTACAAAGTAGTGTCAAATAAAAATAAAAGGATAAATTACATTGACACCCCTGAGATTTATGTTTATTACAGTTTCTTCCCTTACCTTTTGGAAATTACATCCCCCTCCCTGAGATTTAAAGTTTCATTAGAGATTGCTCCCTGAGATTTAAAGTTTCATAACAGTTCCCCCCTCATCGTAATGATCATCATATATAAAACTAAATTAACAAAGGGGTCAGTGTAACTTTCCAAATGTGAGGGAGAAACTGTAATAAACATAAACCTCAGGAGGTGTCAGTATAATTTACCCAAAATATAAAATAAATAAATAAAACTATCACATGAAAGTTCCGCCAACCGTTACGGTAAACGCTTGTCTAATTGTTCTCAATTTATTGTTACTTTTATTATGGGTATTGGATCGCTCGTTATTTTTATAATAAGTTATAATCTCAATTAAAACAAAAATATAGTTGGAAATTATTTTTGTTTAGTTGAATTTTGGTAATTTCCTTTGAAAAATTAGAAATTAATTTGAATAGATACAAAACAAATATATTTTTTTAAAATTTTATTATTTTGTTTAAAAAAAAAAAGGCATATAAAAATAAGGAAAGTGAAAAGGTATAAGAAAAGAGTGCGGCTATTAATACCCCATAAATTATTTTGGACTTCCCAATTTTTAGCTTTTTTATTACAATAACAACCTCAAATTCTCGCAATTAAGGAAAATGCTATAGGCCCCAAATTTTTTACAAAATAAATGACCAAATGTCTCACATTGTGAACCCCATACCCATGTGAGACATTTGGTCATTTATTTTGTAAAAAATTTGATATCTATAGCATTACTCCACAATTAAACCTACACACTCACTACATCATGAATTAGGGTTTATGAGAGCACTCACATCCATCACCACCCATTCATCTTCCCCAAATTCCACATTTAAAACCTACCCACCCTCAAAACCTTGAAAATCCTTTGGCGGCAATATTTCGATTGTAACGGTGGCAACAATTTGATTAGCTACATTGAACGGTCAAAACATGGAAATTTCTTAACACATTGAACAGTCAAAATTGTTAAGACTTACAGAAGTTTTCATTTTTTTAAGTTCGGGAATACAGGCCCGACCATTATTTATTTGTTCTGGAAGATATTCCGAACAAATAAGTAACGTTCGGAAATGTAGGTCCGAATATGAAAATTTCTTAACACATTGAACGGTCAAAATTGTTAACGCTTGTAGCAGTTTTCATTTTTTCAAGTTCGGGAATACAGGCCCGAACATTACTTATTTGTTTACGAACACATTCCCAAATATAGATTATTTGTTCAGGAATGCAGGTCCAAACTTGGAAATTTGTTAATACTTTTAACGGTCAAAATTCTTAACAGTTGTAGAAATTTTATTTTTTCAAGTTCGGTAGTTTCAGTTTTGAAGAAGCAATGTGTGTATGTGTGTGTGTGCGTGTGTGTGAGAGAGAGAGAGAGAGAGAGAGAGAGAGAGAGAGAGAGAGAGAGAGAGAGCATACCAACTGTGACAATGGTTAAACTGGCAAAGACAATATTCTTGTTGTTCTTTTTCTTCTTCTTTGTGGGTTTTGAAAAGAATGAGATTCTTCTTCTTTTTAGTGGGATTTGTTAGGGTTTTTTGAAAGGGAGATTTTTTTGGAGGTGTGAGGGGTGTGCATTCAGTGGGTGGAATGTCTAAGGATAATTTTGGTATTATTTGGGGGGGAAAGAAATTTTAAGGGCTTTAAAATTTATAAGTGGGAGTCTAAAGAAATGGGTGGCCCAAAATAATTCATGGGGTATTAATAGCACCACTTATAAGAAAATGAAGGATATGAAAAAATAAGATGGAGGAAAAGCAACCATTATGTTTTGGTTTTATTTTTTGGCTAAAATAATCAATACAGATAAAAAGTCTAATAGTTAATAAAATAAAATATTACATCTTATATATCAATCAATTACTTTTTCTCTCATAACAATCTATTCAACCAATAAGTCTAGGAATACAAACACTAAACATAAAATGAAACACCTATGTCTCACATGTGATGGGTCTCACATATACGTCCCACCCCATATGAGACATATGTGTCTCATTTTGTGTTTCAAATTTGTGTTCTTAACATTACTCCTAAAATAACCAACACCCCAAATGAATGCTGAATTTAGATAATTGTTGAACTTTTACTATTTTCTACACAAGTAGAGCTAGTTGTTTCTATTATATAAGAGTATCTCCAATGAGCTCTTTAAATGAGACATGTTAGTTATTATAACTAGTATTAACATATTTTAGTCACTTTAAGAGCATTTCCAACCCACTAGGCATATAATGCTTGTTAGTCAAAATGTTTAATGTGACTCACTTTTTTCAACTCCAATGCACTAGGCATATGATTAGGCATTTTGGCTCAGCTCACATTCACTAGCTGCATGTAGTTAGCTTTCAAGGCTAGGCAAAATATATTTAATCATTAGGATTATTTCCTTCCATCTTTGTTGTTTAATAGTATTTGGATGAATAGCTAAAATAAAGAGTATGGTTGGAGTAGAAATATGAAACAGTTGACATGCAAAATAAAATGTATACTTTATAGTAATATTTAGATAGGTAAAATGCCTATTACCGTTGGAGATACTCTAATGGGGCTAGATATTACAATAGCTATATTAACAAAGGGTTTGGCTTCTCTCAGGTTGTTATGTCAACTTGAAAGGGCGTTTGGGCTTAATAGACCAATTTAGAACCGATTTCAGTGATCATAACCAATCACTTTTAGGACTCATTGAGAAAAATAGCCATGAAAAAAATAAGATGATTAGATATTGATAGCTATATGTTTTTAAAAAATTGATGACAAATATAAGAATAAAGATTAAGAGCTCTAATTTTGGAACTCTAAAGAGAGCTTTAGTGATGTGGCAATGAGTAGGGCCTACATGTGATGTGATGTGTGTGCCTATTTTTTTTTTTCTTCCTCTTGCCACATCATTAGAGCTCTCTTATAGCTCCAAAATTAGAGCTCTCTATCATTATTGCAAGGAAAATGATTGAGACCACTAATTAGTGGTAGCACTAATGACCCACTGCCACAGTGTTGCTGTGCTTTTTTTTTTTTTTTTTTTTTTTTTTTTTTTTTTTTTTAAGTGTGTGCCAACTCACTAGTGGTGCTTTAGAGCACCACTTTTAGTAGTATGTATCATTGCCGTTATTGCAAATATAATTTTAAGAATAGCCATCCATTTTTTGTAATACAAATTTAATTCAAACATATAACTATCAATATCTGATCATCTTAATTTTTTACATGAATATTCTTGTCCTAAAAAGTGAATGGTTCAGATCATCGAAATCTGTTCCAAAATGGACATACGAAACCCAAATGCTCTTTCAAATTGAGATGACCAATATGAGAGAAGTCCAACCCATTTCTTCAAGGCTAGTTACATTTAAAGAGCTTTGGGAGGCTCTTTAAACAGTTTGTGTGCAAAGATAAATGAAGAGCAGGGTTGGAGTAATATATAAAAAAAGAATTAGGTAAAATAAAGAACCTACATTTTTTTATAGTTTAGCTAGTAAAAAAATGAAAAGTATGATTGGATTTGCTCTAATAGTTAAATTTTTGAATAAATTTATAAGCAAGAATTCAAATGATTAGTTTTATGCTTTGAAAATTATACTTGGGATTTGTGAGGTTTTAGAAAGGAATTAGCATGTAGATAAAGTATAAATAAAATTACAGAAATGGGAGATTGTTACATATCACTCAAATTATGAAATAAATTATTAACAAGGTGCATGGCCTTGCTAGTAATCCATTTGGTGAATGGTAAGTGTATGTAACAAAACCATATATCAACGGATAGATTATCATTACATTATCAGAAAAATTTTCACTGTTGTCTCACCTCTTATGTGGATATAGACATTTAATATTATGCATAAATTTAAGATCTGCCATATTTAAGAAATAATGGTAGGTATGTTCATGATTTGTGAATTGTACGTGACTGATACAAAGGACCTGCAACATGATGATAGGGATGGCAATGGAGAACTTATCCTATGAATACCCATGGAGATCCGACAAAAAAATATGAATTTTCTCCTTTTTTTCCTTACCCATCAAGTTGGTTAAATGGTGTTTTTTTAAATATTCATAGGATATGGGTCGGGCATGGTACTCGCCCATTTCCCCGATACATAAACGTGTCTTCACATCGTATGTCATGTTCATGGATGGACTTATCAGCAACCAGAAGGACGTGGAGGTACTTCTTCAATCTGGGGTTTTGCAGAGTCGAGTCAATGATGTGAGTGGATTGGTCTCTCTCTTTAATAGTCTCTCTACAAATGTAAATTCCAATCCAGAGGACTTTCACTTTGCAAATCAAATTAAAAAAACGAATGCATATTGTGAGATTGAATAATGATTTGTCCCCCTAAAAACAATCCCCCTAATCCCCCTAATTTCCTTTTTTGGAAAACTGTTTTCTTTTTTTTTTTGTTTTCTTTTTTTTTTTTTTTTTTTTTTACTTGATTAGGCATTTCGGGGGATTCGGGTTCCCCCATTTCGGGGGACATAGCACTGCCGTTGTGAGATTAGATCTTATAATACTTTCTTTAAACAGGTAGTGTGCAATAAAGTAGTACATAGAAATGGAAGAAAGAATGTAACATTGTAGGAGAGGGAGAGGGTTGTAATTTTTTTTTGTTTTTTTTTAAATATTCCACGTTCTTTCATATTTTTTTTTTCAATTACTAAAAATTTATTTGATTGTCTCAAAATTATATATTTGATTATTTAAAAACAAACTTTTTAATTAATTAATTAATGTGTATTTGATTTTGTCATTGAGTCAAATAAAATAAAATAAGAGTGAATGTATATTTAGTTTTGACTGTGAATCTTAAAAAATAAAAAATAAAAAAAATGTCAAATTGGGTTGGGAAAAATCCAAATCCATTAAGAGATAGAGAGGGTAGTATCCATGGGAAATGAGAAAAAATTATTATAGGAGAATGGAGATGGATAATTAATATTCACCCTATTAACCCTATTGCCATCCATTGATGGTTGATGTCAATTGGACTGCACCTATGGATTGCATGCTTCCTTGGACTTGCTTACTGTAACCATGCCCCATCCCGCCCTAGTTTCATTTAGTTTTACAATTTATATTTTTAGTGTGCGTGTGTCAATTTCCGACCACACTGTCAAATTAGTACTTAGCTAGAGAACATCGGCAGAATAAATTAAGCCCAAACGACCTATCACAAAAAGAAGAGATTCCGGTGGTGATTCGTCCACCTGGGGGCACTTCAACGATCAAGTCAATTATCTCTCAAAGATAGTAAAAGTGCTTAACTCACTATTCAGATCATAAAAAACATATCTTAGACCCAAGATGGTGCCTCTTTTTTATAGCCAAGACTGACCTAATCCCAATAGAAGCCTAGCTTCAATGGACTCTGTCCAATTGCTCATCTGGACTCTTAGTTAGATTGAGATAAACTCTCTAAGAGTCTTATTTTTATCCAAACAGAAGTCCTCTTTCATTCTAGGACTCTTGTCCCTTATCCGCTTATCCCGGATTCCAGTATCTTTGCAGATAACCTCGGCCTAGCCGAGATTACCTTGGCGTCATGACCAGGACACGTGATACCTTGGCTGACACTTCAGTGTCACCTCGGCCACATGTTGTTATTCAAAAATTATGTCCCTATAACTGCCCCATAGGTTCTATTACCTCGGCATCCTCAGGTGTCACGACCCAAACCCGCCCCTATAGGTTTAGCGTCGTAACCGGCCAATAATCCTCGGATTACCAAAGGCCTCTTAGTAGATTAGCAAGTATTAAGGGGCTGAGGAAGCAACTAGACAAAATAAATAAAGTCCAATGAGCTGTGATGACGTACATGGGACAGGGTAAATCAAATTTATTTATATTCATAAGCATGCTAGTCAAGGGACACCAATATTTACAATATTATTTACAGACTGTAGTTCCCAGATCCTGACTTTACAAACAGACGGAGACTAGCATAACTACAAAAACAGCCATGGCAATTGACTTCAACTGGAACCTCCTCGGGAGGCGCAACAGTTGGCTGACAAAACTGGGGTACAGGCCATCAACCCTGGGCCTGGTCTCGCACTTGCTCACCTACATACATAATATAAGGGGTGAGCTAAAGCCCAGTGAATAATAACAGTGTAAAGGGGTTTAATGAATGATGACCATGTAGAATACAGAAATCAGAAAATCAATCTCTTATCAGATCGGAAACATAGGCATATTCGTATCAGAAAAGAATCGCAGTCATATCTATATTCGAATCATGTGTGGTACATTTCCCTTAACATAACATATCATGTTGGTCAAGCATAGTAAGTCCATAGTGGAACCTCCGATACCGGGTAACATATCTGTGCCACGGTATTGTTTCCCCCAGGCGAGGGCCTATGCCACGGTATTCTTTCCCCCGGGCGAGGGCCTCATGACCATGTGCCTCAGTATTGTGTCCCCTGGGCGAGGGCCTTGGCTAGGGATACCACGTTTATATTTCAAGGAAAACTTGGACTATCATTCATTCATCTCATGTCATTGGAAAATAATTAAAATTAAACATAACTTTACAGAGTTATTACTCACAACAGTTGGTCGGCTCACTAGATGGTCAAATGGCTCTTCACTTGTCCTGAGGTGCGTGACCTACATGGACACGCATACAATTATTCGCTTGAAACACACGCTCGAGTTAGACGTAATGCACTTCGTTATTCTTAGTGTGTGTTTATCTATTAATCTCATTATGAAGTCTTAAACATGGCCTAGGAATGCCTAGGATGGAATGAGGATGCAAAAATGCCTTAGAAAATATTTTTCATAATTTTCAGAAAACAGGGGTCCTGCTCGAGCGTGGGTTTCCTCGCTCGAGCGGACATGCAAACAAAAGTCTCCGCTCGAGCGTAAACTTTCCCGCTCAAGCAGTCTACAAAACATGACAAAAGTACTGGATGGGTGAAAATCACGCTCGACGGGCGCTCGACCCCCGCTCGAGCGTGAATTACCCCGCTCGAGCGTGAATCCAAATTCTGGAAATTCCAGATTGAACCTTCAAGCTCAAAACCAAGTTTTAATGCACCAAATTCGATTCCCTTGGGCTAATTTTCTGGAAAACTCTTGTAAACTCATAGTACAACATGTTTCAAAGCTCAATTTGTAAAATTAAAGCCCAAGGGTGAATCAATTAAACACAATTTCAAATAAAACTTCAAGAACATGATGAACACATAACATGCAAGTGTTCTAATGATTTCCAATGCTCTAAAACATGACCAAATGTAAGATTAAGCTCAAGAATAGGATGAATTCATGGATTATAACAAAAATGTGGAAATGCAAGTGAAAATTCATGAAGAACAACTCCAAAATCCAAGAATATGTGCATGCATGCATGAATTAAGCTTAAGTTCAACATGTTTAAACTACTCCTTTACTCTAGGCTCAAAATTAACATGGACCATGCAAGACACAACTTCAATTCATAAACCAAAGGTTGAATTTCTTACCTAGGTTCCTCAATTTCAAGCCTAGAAGCCCAATTATGCAATTAACCTTCAATTCCTTTAATTTCCAAGCAAAATCTCCAAGTTGAACTCAATCTCTCTCTCTCCCCCTCTCTCTTAGTCGGTTTGCCAAGGAAATGGGCTGAGGAAAATGTTGTATCAAAGGCTCCAAACAAGTCTCAAGTAATGTTGTAGAGATAGGCCACTAAGTGGCAAAATGGTAATAAGGCAACTAATGTGTTTTAGTATTATTTAATCTAATTAATCATATCAAATCACATTTCAATTAAACATGCCATAAAATCACATAAATTCTAACTAGTACATAACACTAATCAATTTCGAAATCGGGCGCCGATAAGGCTTTCAATTCGCAGTTTAAGGTCGTATCTTGAACAGATCATTTTACACCGAACAGATAGAAACACATAAATAATGCAATACATGTGCAAATTAATCTCAAATTCCATCTAAATTACTGTTAGGCATAATTAATCATGTTTTAGCATTAATCTGAAGTCGGGGTTATTACAGTCTTCCCCCCTTAAAAGAGTTTGGCCCCCAAACTCGAATTACCTTCGTTCTGAATCAACATTGGGTCCAACGGGAACAAATATGGATATCTTCTCATCATGTCTTCCTCGGTTTCCCAAGTCGCATAGGTTCCTCCGTGGTTTTGCCAGTCAACTTTTACCAACGATATTTCTTTATTCCTCAACTTCTTGATTCTGCGGTTCACAATCTGAATAGGCCTTTCCTCGTAGGTGTAATCATCTTTCAAAAGCACATGTGTCGGTTCAATGATGTGGAGTGGATCTCTCAAATATTCCTGAAGCATCGATACATGAAAGACATTGTGCATATGTTCCATTACAGGAGGTAAGGCTATCCGATATGATACCAGATTGATCTTTTCAAGAACTTCATAAGGTCCAACATACCTCGGCGCCAACTTGCCCTTAACACCAAACCGAGTTTGACCCTTCATCGGGGTCACCTTTATGAACACATGGTCCCTAGCTTCATATTCTCTCTCTCTTCTTCGAACGTCGGCATAGCTCTTCTGCCGACTCTGTGCAGTTTTCAGACACTGCTGTATTAGTTTCACTTTCTCAGTGCTTTCTTGCACAAGTTCTGGTCCCAACAAAGGTCTATCACCTACTCCAGCCCAACATATCGGAGAACGGCACTTTCTTCCATACAAAGCTTCGTAAGGAGCCATTCCAATGCTTGAATGGTAACTGTTGTTGTACACAAATTCAGCTAATGGCAAGTAGGTCTCCCAATTCCCTTAGAGGTCTAACACACACATTCTGAGTATATCTTTCAGAGTTTGATTTGTTTGTTCAGTTTGGCCATCTGTCTGTGGATGATAGGCACTGCTCAGTCTTAATTCAGTCCCCAAAGCCTGTTGCAAACTCTGCCAAAATCTCGACACAAACTTTGAGTCCCTGTCAGACACAATAGATATTGGCACTCCATGTAATCTCACAATTTCAGTCATATAGATAGTTTTGAGTCCCTTTCAGCATTATAGATACTTTGAGTCCCTTTCAGCATTATAGATAGTTTTGACAGGCAGAAAATGGATAGACTTAGTTAAACGGTCAACTATAACCCAGATAGAATCCATACCTCGAGAAGAACGAGGCAATCCCACAATGAAGTCCATGGTAATATGCTCCCATTTCCATTCCGGTATTGGGAGTGGTTGTAGCAACCCAGCAGGTCGTTGATGTTTGGCTTTAACCTGTTGGCAATGTAGACATCTAGCTACAAAATCAGCAATACTCCTTTTCATTCCAGGCCACCAGAAATTTTGTTTCAAGTTATGATACATTTTCATGTTCCCCGGATGCATAGCAAACTTACTGCTGTGAGCTTCGGTCATCACACGTTTTCTCAAGTCACCACAATCAGGTACACAAAGACGGTTTTGGAATTTCAGCACATTATTTTCAAATACAAACCCTGGCCTCCGCTTAGAATCAAGTTCTTCCATGATCTTTTTCATGTACTCATCTTCAAGTTGCCTTTCTCGGATTTCTTCAATGATCGCAGGCTGAGCAGAGATAGCGGCTAGTATTCCGCCCTATTCCCGTATCACAATCTCGATTTCATTCCTTTCCAAATCACACAGCAGTTCTCTTTGGCTAGTAAGCAGACATGATAAACTTCCCATTGATTTTCGGCTCAAAGCATCTGCCACAGTATTAGCTTTCCCTGGGTGATACAAAATTTGTAAATCATAGTCCTTGATCAGTTCTAACCACCGCCTCTATCTCATGTTCAATTCTTTTTGGGTAAAGAAGTATTTCAGGCTTTTATGGTCGGTATACACTTCACAAGTTACACCATACAAGTAATGACGCCAGATTTTCAAAGCGAACACTACAGCTGCTAGTTCGAGGTCGTGTGTCGGGTAATTCTTTTCATGAGGACGGAGTTGTTGAGAAGCATAGGCGATGACTTTCCCTTTTTGCATCAGTACACAACCTAACCCTTTATATGAAGCATCACTGTAAATCTCAAACTTATCGGTACCATTAGGTAAGGTTAGGATTGGTGCAGTTACCAGCCTGGTCTTTAGTTCTTGGAAGGCTGATTCACACTGATCATTCCAGTCAAACTGTGCATTCTTCTATGTCAATTGTGTTAATGGCATTGCAAGCTTTGAGAAATCTTTTACAAATCTCATATAATACCCAGCCAACCCCAGAAAACTTCTAACTTCTGTCACATTCGTCGGTCTAGGCCAATCCACAATGGCCTTAATCTTCTGAGGGTCTACAGAAACATCATCCTCATTAATTACATGGCCCAAGAATGCTACACTGTCAAGCCAGAATTCGCATTTGGATAATTTAGCATATAACCTCTTTTCTCTCAAAATCTGCAAGGCAGTTCTCAAATGGTTTTCGTGTTCCTTCCTGTCTTTAGAGTAAATCAGAATGTCATCAATAAACACAACAATGAATTCATCAAGATATTGTTTGAAAACCCTATTCATTAGGTCCATAAAGGCTGCGGGTGCATTTGTTACCCCGAAAAGCATTACTAAAAACTCATAATGACCGTATCTAGTTCTGAATGCAGTTTTCTCTACATCTTCTGCCTTAACCTTTAACTGATGATATCCGGATCGAAGGTCAATTTTTGAGAACACTTTGGCTCCTTGGAGTTGGTCAAATAAATCATCTATTTGGGGTAATGGATATTTGTTCTTAATGGTCACCCTGTTCAATTCCCGGTAGTTGATGCACAGTCTCAAGGATTCGTCTTTCTTTTTAACAAATAGTACCGGAGCACCCCAAGGTGAGGTACTTGGACGAATAAATTTCTTGTTTAGGAGTTCCTGAAGTTGGGCTTTCAGTTCTTTCAGTTCAGAAGTCGACATCCTATATGCAGTCTTGGAGATGGGTTGTGTTCTAGGTGTTATATCAATGGTGAACTCTATTTCCCTATCAATCAAGTCCCCGGGCAGATCATCGGGAAACACATCAGGAAAATCACAGGCCACGGGAATAGCTTCTACCTTAGTGTCACCAGACGTTGCGGTTAGTATACAGCACAAGTACCCCCTACATCCTTTCCTAAGCAATTTTCTGGCTTTCAGGGCTGAAATCAGATATGGGGAAGAAACTACCCCGCCCCCAATAAAGGTAAATTCGGGTATACTCGGTGGCTTAAACACAACAGACTTACTTGCACAATCAATAGTAGCACAGTATTTAGTCAACTAGTCTATTCCCAAAATACAATCAAAGTGAGTAATGTTCAAGGGTATTAAATCGACATACAACGTCATCTCTTCAATTACAAGATCACATGCCAGATAAACACAAGAAAACATCATGGAACCCCCAGCTGGTATAGATACAGATAGTAAGCAATTCATGGGTTCTAATGGTCTAGTTAATTTCCGAGAAAAAGCATGCGATACGAATGAATGTGTGGAGCCAGAATCAATTAGCACATATGCATTTTGAGCACAAATAGAAATAGTACGTAACACTACTGATTCAGTATTTTGCACGTCTCCGGGCACTAAAGCGAATACTCTCCCTTGCCTCAATGCTTCATTCACATTGTTGCCCTTGGCATTGCTTCTGAAGTTTGATTTGGTTACTGAAGCAGACCCTGCTGAACTAGCTGCGGGGTGACTGGCATTCCCTGATCCCATTGGACAATCTTTCATCATATGGCCCATTTTGCCACATCGGTAACAGGTGCCTGACGCACGCTGGCATACTCATCTATGCCTCCTACCACAATCTGCACGAGTCGGTATAGACCCACTACTTTGGCTGGAACTGCCGGAGGATCCCGTGTTTTGTCTCTTTGAAAACGATCGGCCCCGTCTAAAATTGAACCCAGTCCTCTTGCCATTCAATTCGGTTGGTGGGTTTACAGTCTGTTTCTTTGCTGTTATAGTAGCTTCTGCTATTAATGCCCTGTCAAGTACCTCCACGTAAGTAGGCAATTTCAGGACTCCCACTCGATCAAATACCTCTAAATCCAGGCCTCCCTCAAACTTTTGTGCCTTCTTGTAATCTGTATCTACCATGTGTGGGGCAAAACGAGCCAGTTCGGTAAACTTAGCTTCATATTCAGCTACGGCCATTCTGCCTTGTTTAAGTTCCTGAAATTCTGAAACTTTCCGGTCTTGGAAGCACTGAGGAAAGTACGTGTCGTAGAAAACTGAGTTGAATAGAGTCCATGTCATATTCTCATTACCATTCCGAACTAGTAACCACCATCTTCAAGCTTCGTCTTTCAGAGTGTAGGTGGCCAACAAAACCTTTTGTACTTCAGAGCAGGGAAACACTTCAAACAATTTTTCCATCTCTAGCAGCCAAGTCTCTGCCTTTAGTGGTTCAATGCCGCCTAGGAAGGTTGGCGGTTTCATCTTCATGAATTTTTGAGTCATGTTAATCATGTCGTTGTCGCCCATTTCAACTTGAGCCGGTGGGGGTGGAGGTGGCGAAGGTTGTCGCCTTTGTTGTTGTGTTAGTACTTCAGTTAAAGTGGTAAGCATTTGTTCCATTCTGTTCATTCGGGCATCTGAGGAGCCCGCTGTGTCATCACCTCTTGCATTGTCCATTTGCTATAGGTAAACACAGATTTATAAACATGGGCAAATAGTCTTCATTATTTTATTCAAGTTCACATGGACATACTTAGACACTTTCACTTTCAGACAATGCATAAAGACATGCAGATGAAATGTCCCTATTTCTCACTAGAACATCCTGAGCTCATATGGACTTGTGTGTGCGGTATAACTCGTGCTCTGATACCACTCTGTCACGACCCAAACCCGCCCCTATAGGTTTAGCGTCGTAACCGGCCAGTAATCCTCGGATTACCAAAGGCCTCTTAGCAGATTAGCAAGTATTAAGGGGCTGTGGAAGCAACTAGACAAAATAAACAAAGTCCAATGAGCTGTGATGATGTACATGGGACAGGGTAAATCAAATTTATTTATATTCATAAGCATGCTAGTGAAGGGACACCAATATTTACAATATTATTTACAGACTGTAGTTCCCAGATCCTGACTTTACAAACAGACGGAGACTAGCGTAACTACAAAAACAGCCATGGCAATTGACTTCAACTGGAACCTCCTCGGGAGGCGCAACGGTTGGCTGACAAAACTGGGGTACGGGCCATCAACCCCGGGCCTGGTCTCGCACTTGCTCACCTACATACATAATATAAGGGGTGAGCTAAAGCCCAGTGAATAATAACAGTGTAAAGGGGTTTAATGAATGATGACCATGTAGAATACAGAAATCAGAAAATCAATCTCTTATCAGATCGGAAACATAGGCATATTCGTATCAGAAAAGAATCGCAGTCATATCTATATTCGAATCATGTGTGGTACATTTCCCTTAACATAACATATCATGTTGGTCAAGCATAGTAAGTCCCATGGTGGAACCTCCGATACCGGGTAACATATCTGTGCCACGGTATTGTTTCCCCCAGGCGAGGGCCTGTGCCACGGTATTCTTTCCCCCGGGCGAGGGCCTCATGACCATGTGCCTCAGTATTGTGTCCCCTGGGCGAGGGCCTCGGCTAGGGATACCACGTTTATATTTCAAGGAAAACTTGGACTATCATTCATTCATTCAAACATAGCATTTTAGAACTTATCATCTCATGTCATTGGAAAATAATTAAAGTTAAACATAACTTTACAGAATTATTACTCACAACAGCTAGTCGGCTCACTAGATGGTCAAATGGCTCTTCACTTGTCCTGAGGTGCGTGACCTACACGAACACGCATACAATTACTCGCTTGAAACACATGCTCGAGTTAGACGTAATGCACTTCGTTATTCTTAGTGTGTGTTTATCTATTAATCTCATTATGGAGTCTTAAACATGGCCTAGGAATGCCTAGGATGGAATGAGGATGCAAAAATGCCTTAAAATATTTTTCATAATTTTCAGAAAACAGGGGTCCCGCTCGAGCATGGGTTTCCCCGCTCGAGCGGACATGCAAACAAAAGTCTCCGCTCGAGCGTAAACTTTCCCACTCGAGCGGTCTGCAAAACATGACAAAAGTACTGGATGGGTGAAAATTACGCTCGACGGACGCTCGACCCCCGCCCGAGTGTGAATTACCCCGCTCGAGCGGACTGTAAAACAGTGCAAAGTACTAGATGGTCGAATTCCACGCTCGAGCGCCACTTTCCTCGCTCGAGCGTGAATCCAAATTCTGGAAATTCCAAATTGAACCTTCAAGCTCAAAACCAAGTTTTAATGCACCAAATTCGATCCCCTTGGGCTAATTTTCTGGAAAACTCTTGTAAACTCATAGTACAACATGTTTCAAAGCTCAATTTGTAAAATTAAATCCCAAGGGTGAATCAATTAAACACAATTTCAAATAAAACTTCAAGAACATGATGAACACATACCATGCAAGTGTTCTAATGATTTCCAATGCTCTAAAACATGACCAAATGTAAGATTAAGCTCAAGAATAGGATGAATTCATGGATTATAACAAAAATGTGGACATGCAAGTGGAAATTCATGAAGAACAACTCCAAAATCCAAGAATATGTGCATGCATGCATGAATTAAGCTTAAGTTCAACATGTTTAAACTACTCCTTTACTCTAGGCTCAAAATTAACATGGACCATGCAAGACACAACTTCAATTCATAAACCAAAGGTTGAATTTCTAACCTAGGTTCCTCAATTTCAAGCCTAGAAGCCCAATTATGCAATTAACCTTCAATTCCTTTAATTTCCAAGCAAAATCTCCAAGTTGAACTCAATCTCTCTCTCTCCCTCTCTCTTAGTCGGTTTGCCAAGGAAATGGGCTGAGGAAAATGTTGTATCAAAGGCTCCAAACAAGTCTCAAGTAATGTTGTAGAGATAGGCCACTAAGTGGCAAAATGGTAATAAGGCAACTAATGTGTTTTAGTATTATTTAATCTAATTAATCATACCAAATCACATTTCAATTAAACATGCCATAAAATCACATAAATTCTAACTAGTACATAACACTAATCAATTTCGAAATCGGGCGCCGATAAGGCTTTCAATTCACAGTTTAAGGTCGTATCCTGAACAGATCATTTTACACCAAACAGATAGAAACACATAAATATGCAATACATGTGCAAATTAATCTCAGATTCCATCTAAATTACTGTTAGGCATAATTAATCATGTTTTAGCATTAATCTGAGGTCGGGGTTATTACATGAGGTGATGGAACCTATATCATTCCTTACATTTAGCATGTCGGCTAAGTTCGTTTTATCCTTTATTACCGAGGTCATCATTCGTTGGCTCAAATATGACCAAGACTTAGTCTGTTTTCACAAATTCCTTAGAACCATTAACCAAGTTTATTCAAGTTTCTCAACCGAGATCGTCCTCCTAGCCGAGGTTCTGCTCCATTAAATCAAGAACTCCAAGAGCTTCTTCACGCGTATGAGCTGTCACGCACGGTATTTCAACCGTTTCTGCCACGCGTCTTTTCTTCATTGAACCGTACCTGACACGCGCCACTAAGTCACATCATTTTTGCGTGCGCCGTCTGATAAGCACATCATCCTAGGCATAGTAATTGTGTTTTGCCGCCATTCTGTGTGTTTGATAAATCATCCCTCTCTCCGTCTTTTCACTTTTTCACCATCATTTTTGTTCAAACTCTCTCTCTAATCTTTCACAATTTCTCTATTGTTTCAAGCTTTCAAGCTCTGCAACTACTCCGTTCACTTCCTCCGGCGACATTTTTGCTGTTCTTCTCCGCTTACGACCACTGTCTGACCCCGGCGTACTTTACACCGGCTTCATCCTTCTTCGGTGAGTCATTATTTCCTCCTTTATCAGTTTGTGTTTTTCTTTAAAAAGCTTTACTGTATTACTCGTTGCCATTGCCATTTTGTTCACGTTCTCAATTATAAATCTGTGTGTATGAATTTAATCATGTATCTGAGCACTTTCATTTTACAATTTCGCTTTTGCCCAATCCGTTTCTTGAATACACACACCGTTCACCCATTTGTTCATTTTTGCCATTGTTCTTGGCCTTATTATTCCTAATTCTGAATCTTTGTTCCTGTTTTTATTTTCTGTGTTTTCTTTAGATTCCTGACTTCAATTCTTGTCTCCATAGTCTTAGGTTTGGGATTTGTTGTAGAACCCACAAATTTTAGGAAAAACTGAAACAAACTTCACTTAGATCCTCAAAATTTCTTGTCCCATCATTCTTCTAGGTTTTGCCGAGGTCCCTCCAACTTTTACAAAACACACCCTTATGAAATCCAACACCTTCCCCCCCAGGCCGACATCATGGGTATGTGGAGGCATAAGGTAAACACCCCAACTAAGTTAGAATACTTTAGGTAGGAGTTTTCCATCCCGGCCGACGTTCACCTTAGGTTGGCTGGGGAGGACTATTCCATTATGCCCACAGTTGGCTCCATGCCCTTCTGTAGACGTCCCCGAACGCCCCGGGAGGGATGAGTCTCCCGTTCCGTTCATTTTTGCGGGTCTCACTACAGCTCAGGACTCAAATGTCATGGTTCTTAATCTGAACCAAAGAGTCCAAATCCGGCAAATCGTTTTGAGAAAACAGATTTTTGAAAGAAGTGCCAAACATGGACTGCTTTGCTAGATACAAAGTCGCCACCTAAATATTTTATAATGGGGGAATTTAGGAAACCCTGACTCGGTGCCAAAGGCCACGTGTCCGTCATCACCAAAGTTGCCTCGGCTCGGGAACTTGGGTACGATTGGGGAAGGTCAGCTATGAGCACCCCCTCTTGCCCGATCCGAAGATCGGCCTCTACTAACCGTGATATCTTGTTTTGAAAACATTATATGTCCTTATTCCAGTTATTAGCCTAGAATTACTATGTTATGCGCACAGCAAACAAGTATAGACCAAATCGCCTAAATTGGAACAAAACATTTCATGTTTGTTTTGAAAATGGTTTGCTACTCGCAAGTAGGCTAAAATGCAGGTTTTGCCACCCTCAAGTGGGCTTTGGAAAAGATGATTTTGCCACTATCTAGTGAGCTTTAAACTCACGGTTTTTAATGCATTATCCCAATTTAAGCAATTCGACCTTCATCCACAGGCATTCAAGCAGTTATATCACATAAGCAGCTAGCCTCATGGTAAACATGCAATTATGGCAACACTCACACGCATGTGGTATGCTAAAGCATAAAAGCTCACCTAGTACTCCAAGCTAAAACAGAAACCAGTTAGTAATCACATGTATGATCCTAGTTCATGTTTTGAAATGGCTAATGCAACACATGCAAAGATGCAATCCAAACAGGCTCGGCTATCCTAAACATGGCATGTGAAATGCTGCAAATAACATGTACTTAATTTGGGATTGAAAATACGATGCAGTTAGTATGATGCGCCGAGCCCGGTGTATGCGAAACAGATGAATGAATGCAAACATGCTGTCATGCTGTTATGCTAATTTAAATAGGCCCTAGTCTACCATCATAAGCAGGTAAACAAAAGGGAAGAAAGACGTGGGATTGGAAGACATGCACACACGCACCCACACTTATTACAAATTTGCCCTCGCTCGGAGGGACCAAAAGAATAATACAATCCGAATAATGAATTACCTATCCTAGCTAATTAATTATTACAGACCCTCCAATTTAACAAATTAAATGCAGGATAGAGATGGCTGCAGCCCTGCCTCGGGATGCGCGAATGATGCATGCTCGATCCATCTTGCCCGGAAACCCGTACCATGCCACTGCTGCCTCTGTTAATGCTGCCCTGCTCCTCTGAAAATTGCCAAAGTCTTGGAATATGTTCTCTGCACACTGTAGAACACCATCGGCTAAGGGAAATAACCACCGGCCATGGGAAATTTCCATCGGCTGCTTTCAAGTCTATCGGCCACAAATTCTTTGCCGGTCGGCACTAAACACTGCCGATCGGCCACAAATTCCTGCTGGGACCTGCAGTTGACAGCAGCAGAGGGCAAAGCAGTACATGGTATGGAATTTTGAGCAAATGTGAGCTTGGTCACACTCCCAATCATGCAAGAGACTCAAGGGAGCGTGACCCTCGACCTTCGGGCCATCAATTGTGCATTTTTTATGCATGATGGCCTAAGGCCGAGGTTACAATTCAATGTAAAATGCATGCAAACAAAACACATGAATACCAATACCCTATCATGTTGGAGTCAAGGGGATTGGCGACCGAGGGTTGAGGCGTGTTTTGTCACTTGAAGTACAAACACTCCTCAATCCCCATGGCCGGTTTGACACCCCAAACCAAGCAATGCAATGCATATATACAAACTTGGCTCAAATGCACAACATGAGGTTAAAATGCAAAACATACCAAATGTAATGCAACCTAAACATGCAAACTAAGTTAGTGCATTCTAAGTGTGCCAAGTATGGTACAATGTATATGAGATGCAACTAGATAAATGCCATGCCAACATGCAAGTATGATACAATGTAAGCATGAGGACCAAAACAATGCAACATGATCATGCAATGGTGGTGCTAAACCATGAAGGGCAGACCTCAGTCCATCTCAAAACAGTGACCAAAAAGTGTCCAAAATGGTGAACAAGCACTCATGCCAACATGCAAGCCAAAGGGGCCCCAAAGCTAAGGCACAAACAAGGGGCATTCTACTACAACCATCATGACCACTCATGGCATGGACTAAGCGACCAAAAACAGATGTTCAATGCAGCAAAAAAAAAAAAAAAAACCCAAAAACCCGCTGATATGGCAGCCCCAAAATGTCTTAAACATACAAGCATGCACAATGCCCATTTCAAGGCACAAAACTACAACACCTTAAAGCATGGGAAGGGACACAAATGACAATATAAGACCACCTTACATGGACTGAAATATGATCTTAAATAATGTCAAATCATGAGGATAGTCTAAGTTAAGCATGCTAGAAGCCAAAATACTCAATGCCTACAAGCCAAAATGCAAAGCAACTACATCAAGCATGTCAAACATGACCAAAACAGTGGCCAACAGACCTTAAGCATGACAAATCATGACCGAAAGCTTCAACAAGCTAAGCTAAATCATGCAAGCCTGGAAGCCTAAATAGAAGATGCATTTCTATGCAAAAGGGAGGGATACAAAACAAGGGTATTATGCATGCAAAAGACCACAAACCCGACCAAAGATAGAGATATATTATGATCAAAAGACATCTAAAAACCTCTGAAATAGGGCCAAAATCAGTCAAGCATGCATGTTGCCCTTTAAGCCAAAAACAAGGATAAAAGAGAGACAAAGGGGAGAGGGTGTCCCTCCCTTATGCAAGACCTCAAACCATCTTCTTCACCACTGAAAATCCACTGGATTTCAGTGGTGAAAAGAGCAATACAAAGTCAACAAGGCTTAAAGAAAAGGCACCAAAAGAGGGGCCTAAGAGGGGGAGTTCGACCCCCAATGCCAAAATGACCTCAATGAGATGTCTTAAGCATGAAAATACAAAGCTTTTTTCAGTTATACACAAAGTCTAAAACAGAAAGCAAGCTAGGTCAAAAGCCAATGCAAGATTGGGGAAACTAAAGTAAAGTGATTACCCTTGAAGAACCCTTGAAGAACAGTTGGTCCAGCCACCCTCTACTGACCAAAATCAGTCCAAAACCTCAACAAACAACCCTCAATGCCTCTCAATCTCGGAGCAAGGTGTAATGGTGTGTGTTAGTGCAAAAGTAAGGTCAAAATGCACTTTCTAGGCCTCCAAACACACACTAAGGATGAGAGAGAGGGAAATATAGAGGGAGGGAGTGTATATCAGATGTATATATCTATATAGCTCTGGTTTGTTGTTCAAAATCACTAACCCCCAACAATGGAAGAAGAGGGCTCCTTATATAGGCAAAGCAAAATGGTTCTAGGCTTCTCCAAGAAGCTAAATGAAAGGGGCAAAGGGTGCAAAGGAGTCAAGGCTTCCTGAGGAAGCTAAAACAGCTGGCCAAGCTTCCCCAAGAAGCTTGGCCAAAGGTTCATCCTTCTAGAAGGAACTAGGGGGGGCAAGGGCTCAAAACAGCCATCCCCGTGCATGGGGAGTGGTGTTGGTGTATTCCAGCTGGCACAGCTGGCATGCACTAAGCCTGAAGGGGTGCAGAAGGGTCACCGGCCGGAAAAATGGGTCACCGGCCAAACAAAGTGCCGGCCGGCCATTGATACCAGGAAACCACGACCGGTAGCAACAAGGAATGGCCGGTGATGTAAAGGGAGGGCCAATGGAGTGTGGGGATGACCAAAAAGCCATTCCCTGCCTTCCAAGGCAAAAACACAAGTGTTTGGTGCAAAACCAAACACTAAACGAACGAGTTAAGAGATCCTGAGGCAAGGCGCGCAGCCGAGGCCTCCGGGAACTCAAAACGAACACGAATAAGGGTGATCACTTAGTGTTCAATCAGTGACGTCCAAGTCTTGAGGACGGTCAAAAATGGGGTGTCTACACCTTCCCAATTGTAGCTTTCATAGAGTGTGGACTTAGGCTCCCTCTCGACATCCTTTTCCGAGAAGTCCTTCACTATTATAAACTCAATCCAATGCAATTAGCCATTAACTCCTACATAGTCATCAATGGTATCATAGCCTTAGCTAGCTGAGAAAATGCTAGGGTAACTTTAGTCGACATACAATACTGTTACACCATGTGTGGCTTTAAGTTAGAAAAGGCTACATTTACTACCTTAAGCCGAGGTCCACAGAATACAAACTCGTTGCCGACCTCCCAGACTCCAACAAGCGAGCTGGGGACGATTACCTCATTGTCTCGGGCAATTGGGAGTTCACTCCAGATGAGGACCTTCACCTTTACCCTTTTAGCCGTACATTATTCAAAGAGGGAGATGGTAAGAACCAAGTGTTACATTTACTTACTTTCAAGTCTATAATACTTTGTTCCTTCTATATGTTCTGACGTCTGTTTTTTCTTGCAGTTCTTCCACAGCCACCCAAGGACTTTCGCAAGTCCTTCTTTCCCAGCAAGGACCTCAAAAAGCTGTTGGACCTGCCAGTTGAGCGGCGGAGAGCTCCTTTGCTGCTCAATTTCATCCTGACTTACAAGTCGGTGCTTCCTAACGTCCCAAAGAAGAAAAGCAAGTCTCCCCCTTCCGCCACAACTCCTCCAACAGCTTTATCACCTCGGCCAGATCAGGGATCAACCTCTGATCCAGCAGAGCAACCATCGACCTTGGCTCCACAACGGATTCCTCTATCTCAACGCCAACACCGACGTCGAGCTCCACTGCAAGCTCCAGCAGGCAGGACCTGAAGCTGAAGATGTTAAAGTGCTGAGGTGTCCTCATACGATCCAGCCAATCCTCCCACTGCTCTGCCAGCAATTCATTTCTGCACAAAAGTTACAGTTGCCGCGACATCCGACGAGATGGGACGCAAAAAAGCAGTTGCCGACGACCTCTTGGCCGACATCCCCAATGTGGTCACCATCCAGTCTTCCCCATAGCAATCCCAGCCTAAGCCAAAGCCAAAGAGGCTAAAGAAGGCCCAAGCCAAGGCAACGGTGACTCAGATTGATACTGAGGACACCTTGCCGATTTCAAAATTGGCTGAGGGTGAAAAGACCTCCTCCGCTGCAGAGAAGAGGCCCGCCGAGGCCGAACCATCCGAATCCACCAAGTCAAAGAGGCCGAGGTCGGCTTCTGCAGCCACCTCAGGGTCTCTAAAATCCGATGTCCCCTGGGCCCGCCGATCACAATTGAGGACAAGCCAGTCAGAGTTGGTGATAGCACCGATGACATTGAGGTCAGTGTTGCCCTCTCTATTGCCTTGCTCCTCCCCAAAGATCTTGACCGTAACACCGAATTCAGCGAGGACGAAAACTTCTCTCTAATGTTGCAATACTCCGTCCAAGTACGCCCTTAACACTTAGTACTTTTTCATTTTCTGCTATTTTATACTTAGAGAGTTTTACTAACTTGTTTTTTCCATTTCTTCTAGGGCATCCAGCATGGCCACTTTTTTGTGATGCAAGCCTTTGCCATCAAGAAAGAGTTGGCCAACAAGACCAGGGAGGCTGCTGGCTTACAGAAGACCATCAACAAGGTCGAGGGAAAGATGAAGACCTTGACAGATCAGGCTTAGGTAGCCAAGAAGGCTCAGGACGAGGCCGAGGAAAAGGCTAATGCTACAGAGGCCATTGCCAAGGTTCTTGTGGCCGAAAAGAAAGAGGCCGAGGCAAAGATGGTCGAGGCCCAAAAAGAGCTTCAAGATGCCCTGGCCACAAAAGAGGCCGAGATCAAAGCGGCGGATTAGAAGACGTACACTGAGGGGGCAGCCGACGTCAAAGAAGACTACAAGAAACAAGTAAAACAGGCATGCAACAAGGGTTTCACCCTTGGTTGGATGGCTGCATTAAAAAAGTTGGCTGTCCCCAAGGACTCGCCTCTCCGAGAAAAAAGCTGCATCGTCCTGCTATTCCCCCTTATTCCAAGCCAATCTAAGGATGAGGCTGAGTTCGAGGAGGAAGCTGAGGCCGAAAAGACGGAGGAGGCTGCTGGGGCCAAGTCCCCAACTCTGAATGAGCAAGTCCTTGACTAGACTCAGGATGAGGAAGACGAGGTCTCAAAAGAAGCTACCCCTGAGAAGACAACATCTGACGGGCCTATCGCCGAGAAGAGCATCGACCAAACTCTCCAAGAGATTGATGTCGAGCTCACGGCCGAGAAGGCTGCCGAGAAGAGTTCTCAGATATCTTTCGAGCCCCAAACTGATGCTGATGCCGAATAGTCTTGTTTATAACCTTTTTCTTTATTTCTTGTACCCTGTACTTTTTTCTTCACTTTTGAAACAATGTTAGTTTTAATTTGGCACACGTGCCACTTTTGTAGTCTGAACAATTTTTCTTCAATGTCAGGCCGAAGTGTCTTCTTTCCTTGTCTGAATGCAAGCCTTTTTTTTTTGACTAAGTCTTTGAATACTTGTCTTTTCTTTACTGTCTTGTATGCTTCCATACTTAGAATAATTTGTATGTGTTCAACGTACACCTTAATTGTGCAATCTCTTCAGGGTGGAATACCTCGGTTATACCCACTAACGATTTATTTCAGCAAGTACATAGGTACTTCTTTCAATACAATCTTGGCTTAATTTGTAAATTTTTTCTTAAAAATTTCAACAAGTGTTTAAACCAATCTTCCTTTAACATAACCTCAGATTCACTTTAACTTGTAAATTTTTCTTTAAATTTCAACAAGTGTTAAACATGACCTTGGTTTAACTTCAACTTGTAAATTTTTCTTTAAATTTCAACAAGTGTTAAAACCAATTTTAGCTTGTAAATTCTACCTTCCAAGTACCATTCTCTAACTCTCTGCCCCCTAACGTGAACTTAAGTTTCACTTGGGTTCTCATTAAGTGTGTGGCTTTTACCTCATCGCTGAGGTTAGATTCAAACAAAGATTGACCGAGGTTTGCAACCTTGGCCTCTCTGTTCTGTTAATCTATGTACTTAGTTTCAATCTGTGTTTGACTCTACTGATATGGCAAGTCTAGGTTAATTCAACTTAATTCAACTCTATTATATGCAAGTAGGAACTCTACCAGATAATAACTCTAAGTTATTCATCACGTTTTAATCAGAAACATCGCCAACTTAGTTCAACTCTATTATATGCAAGTAGAAACTCTGCCGTATAATAAGTCTAAGTTATTCATCACGTTTCAATCAGAAATATCGCCAACTTAGTTCAACTCTATTATATGCTAGTAGAAACTCTGCCATATAATAAATCTAAGTTATTCGTCATGTTTCAATCAAAAACATCGCCAACTTAGTTCAACTCTATTATATGTAAGTAGGAACTCTGTCATGTAATAAGTCTAAGTTATTCGTCATGTTTCAATCAGAAACATCGCCAACTTACTGATCAGTCATACTACACAAGTGTAAAAATCAAGCTAAAACTTTTTTATTACTTCGGCTAATAACAAAAAACTTAAAAAGAAAATCTAATGATAGAAAAACTTCAGATTGCAAGTATTCCAGGGTCTTGGCAACTCTTTGCCTTTACTGTCTTCAAGCCAATATGCCCCATTGCCTAATACTGAGATGATTCTATAGGGCCCCTCCCAATTTAGGCCAAGTTTGCCCTCTCTGGGATCCTTCTTGTTGCCGACGATCTTTCTTAGGACGAGGTCCCCAACTTGGAACTCTCGTAGGTTGACCTTCTTATTATAAGCCCTGGTAAGCTACTGCTGGTATGACCCTAGCTGAATTGCTGCCTTCTCCTTTTTTCTTCCAATAGGTCCAGATCTTAGGTTAAGAATGCATCATTAGTCCCATTCTCCACTCCCTGGGTTCTGATCCCTGGGATGCCGACCTCTAATGGAATTACAGCCTCTGTGCCAAAAGCCATAGCAAATGGGGATTCCCCAGTTGATCTTCTCGGTATAGTCTGATATGCCCAGAGTACACTGGGTAACTCATCCATCCACATTCCTTCAGCTGTTTCCAGCCTCTTCTTGATTCCATCCAAGATGATCCTATTGGATGCTTCTGCTTGGCCATTGCTTTGAGGGAAGCTTGGAGTAGAGTAATAATTCTTGATCTTGTACTTTGCGCAGAAGCTCTTGATTAGCTTACTGTCAAACTGTGTACCATTGTCTGCTATTATTGCCCTTGGGATTCCAAACCTGGTGATGATGTTCTTCCAAATGAAGCTCTTCACATCAACATCTCGAATCTTTGAGAGGGGTTTAGCTTCCACCCACTTGGTGAAGTAACTTGTTACCACTAGCAGGTACTTCCTTTGTCCAGTTGCTTGAGGCAGTTGTCCAACAAGATCCATACCCCATTAGGTAAATGGCCAAGGGCTGGACACTGGGTTCAAGTCCGTTGCTGGTTGATGTATCAAAGTTGCAAACCTTTGATACTTCTCACATTTTCTAACATAAGCTTCAGCATCCTTCTGCATATAGGGCCACCAGTACCCTTGAGTTATGGCCCTATGAGCAAGTGATCTGCCCCCTGTGTGGCTTCCACATACTCCTTCATGTATCTCATACAAGAAGTTTTCAACTTGTGAAGGATGCACACACCTCAAAAGGGGTCCAGTAAAAGATCTTCTGTAGAGATGTCCTTCTGCTGTCAAACTGAATCTTGCCGACTTTAGTCTGATCTTGTGTGCTTTTTTGTGATCATCTGGCAGTTTTCCTTTTTTAAGGAATACTATTATTGCATCCATTCAGCTTGGTCCCATCTCCATACACATTGTTTCATGCTCTGTGTTCAGTGGTTCTATGCTTGGAACTGACAAGTAGTCCACTATTATCGTTCTTGCCTCTCCAGGTTTCATTGCACTAGCCAGGTTGGCCAGAGTATCAACATGTCTGTTGTCATCTCGGCTAACTTGCTGTAGTCGGTAATTCTAGAATAAGGCTACCAGTCTGCCCACCTTCTTTGCATAGGCCGACATCCTTTCATCTCGGGCTGCGTATTTGCCTATTGCCTGGTTGACGATAAGCTGGGAGTTACAGAATATTATTACCTTGTCAGCTTCCATTGCTACTGCTAGCTTTAATCCTATGATCAGTGCTTCATACTCTGCTTCATTGTTTGAGGCTTTAAACCCCAAACGAATGTATTGTTCTAGTAGTTGCTCATCTGGCAATACTAGCACTACTCCTGCCCCCGCTTCTTGTCGGTTTGAACTTCCATCGACAAACAGCTGGAAGGAGTCGCTGATGTAAATACTGCATGGTCTGAGTTTTTCTTATTTCCTCTGTTTGGCTATCCTCAACTGGGTTTCTCCTTGTTCACCTGGACCTCGGCTCAACGGAGCCCGATATGTGATGACACCTGGTGTGAACTCAGCCACGAAGTCGGCCAAAACTTGGCCTTTGATAGCTGTTCTAGGTTTGAATTCCAGGCCATATTGGCCCAACACCACTGCTTATTTGGCTATTCTGCTTGTCAGATCTCTCTGTTGCAACAGGGACTTCAAGGGATGCTCAGTTAACACCACAATTTTGTGGGCTTGAAAGTAATGATTCAGCTTCTTGGAAGCCATTACTAAAGCCAGTGTTAGCTTCTCCAAGGGTAGGTATTTGGTCTCTGTATCTGCTAGGGTTTTACTCACGTAGTAAACTATCCTTTGCTTTCCATTTTCTTCTCTGATTACTACTGCGCTTACTGCATGCTCTGAAACTGCCAAGTATAAGAACAGCTCATCTCCAAGTACTGGATTTGAGAGAACTGGAGTTGTGGTCAAATACTTCTTTAAGTCGGTTAAGGCGACTTCACACTCTTCTGTCCATAGGAAGTCTGTGGCTTTCTTTACTAGGCTAAAGAAAGGTTTACATTTGTCAGAGCTTCTGCTTATGAATCTATTCAGGGTTGCAGCCCTTCCAGTCAACATCTGCACTTGCTTTGTCGATGTTGGGCTCTCCAACTCTAGAATGGCTTTGATTTGATCGGGGCTAGCCTCTATGCCCCTTCTGGTGACCAAGTATCCTAAGAACTTTCCAGACCCAACTCCAAATGCGCACTTCGATGTTTTGAGTCGGAGCCGATATGTTCTAAGGATGTCAAAAATTTCCTTTAAGTCTTCTAGATGATCCTCATGTTCCTTGGTCTTCACGACCATGTCATCTATGTATACCTCCACTGTTCTGCTTATTAGATGCCTGAACATCTTGGTTACCAATCTTTGGTAAGTTGCTCCTGCATTTTTCAACCCGAAAGGCATCACTCTGTAACAATACAGCCCCTTTGGGGTGACAAATGCAGTCTTCTCCTCATCTGGGAGGTACATAGCTATCTGATGGTACCCCCTGTATGCATCCAGGAAGCTCATCCTTCCATGCCCTGAAGTGGCATCTACCAATTGGTCGATCTTGGGTAGTGGCAAACTGTCTTTGGGACAAGCCATGTTCAAGCTGGTGAAGTCCACACAGACTCTCCACTTCCCATTCTTTTTCTTCACAACCACCGTGTTTGATAACCATGTCGGGTAATTTACCTCTCGAATGGTCCTGGCCTCCAAAAGTTTATCCACTTCTTCTTCTACTGTTTCGACATGTATCAACGTCGGCCTTCTTGCTCGCTGGATGACAGGTTTAGCCGACCTATCCATATTTAGTCTATGGCAAGTGACCTCGGGGTCAATGCCAGGCATCTCGTACGGCGTCTAGGCAAACACCTCAATGTTTGCTCTCAAGAACGCCTCTAGCTCTTTTTTCTCTTCCTCGGCCAAGCCCGAGCCGAGAACGAAGAAGCGCTCTTTATCCCCTTGCTGGACAAGGATTTTCTTTAGGGCTTCCTCACTCTTCTCGGTTGGCTCTTTGCCGATGTCCTCTAAGACTTCTATGTCCTCATCTTCAATCTCTACGGCTTCTGCTTCTCGTATGTTGCAGGTGGATTTCATTGCTACCATGGAGCAATTCTTTGCTTGCACTTGATCCCTTCTGACCTTCTCAATTCCATGTTCTGTTGGGAATCGCAACAGTTGTTACAATGTTGAGGGAACAGCTCCCATTGCATGCTGCCATGGCCTTCCCAAGATAGCATTATAAGGATAGGAAGTGTCAATTACTATGAACTTAGTTTTTATCTTCTTGGTGCCAGCCTGCACCTCCAAACTAACTGCTCCCAGGGGCCATGTCGGCATTCCATTGAACTCGACCATTGGACCATTGGATTGTTCGAGATCATCTTGGTGAAGGCCAAGCTCCTTGTAACACCTGACATATATAATGTCACAAGAGCTGCCTTGGTCAATTAAGATGCGCTTCACTTGGCATTTTCCAATTTGGAGGGATATTACCAAGGCATTATTGTGTGGATGTTGCACCATCTTTAGGTCGTCTTCAATAAAGGACACTACTGGTCCCTGGCATTCGTCTGCCCTAGGTCTTTTTTGCTTGACCTGGTACACATGTTGCTAGTGTTTTACCTTCTGTGTCTCCCCACGTATTTTGTTCTCATTAACTTTCGAGTGAATCACATTGATCACTCGAGATCTGCCTGCCTGTGGTTGTGGTGTTGGAGGAGGCGGTGCTGCCGGTGCCTGAGGCAGTCTTGCTTGTTCTTCCCTTGTCCTGGCTTCGTTTATAAGGCCCCTTAAATGACCTTGTCTTACCAGGTCTTCCAGATGTGCCTTCAGGGCTCTACACTCTTGAGTCAGATGCTCATCTTCGTTGTGGTAAGCACAGTGCTTGCCAAGGCTTTTTCCTATAAATTCGCCTGAAACCCTTACTGGTGCTCTGTAATAGGGTTGATTTCGGATTTTCTCCAAGACTTTGTGTACTGGGATTCGGAATACGGTTGTGACTGCCTGTGTAGCCCTTAATCCTGTCTTTTGCTTGTTGTACCCGCCATTACCTCGGCCTCGCTTCGGCGAGCCATTTCCCTTCTCTTGCTTCGACGCCTTTGTCCCCCGACGTGTCTTCCTCGGCTCTGGCGTACTTCTCTATTCTGGCCATTAATTCCTCCATACTTTTTGGCAGTGTTTTTGCCAATGATTTTCGAAGCAATCAATCATCTTTTAGGCCATTCTTAAAAGACACGACTGCCACCTTTTGGTTGCATCCTGGTATCCGGTTGAATACCTCATAGTACCTCTTAGCATAGGCCCTATGGCTTTCATCCTCACTAATTCTCAGAGCCATCAGGGAGTCCACCCTTAATGGCTGTAGCTTGTTTGTCACAAACCTGGCCACGAACATCTCGGCCAGGCCTTCCCAGGTTTTCACAGTTCCTTTCGACAACTTGTGAAACCAGTCCGATGCAATTTCCCTGAAGGACGAGGGGAACACCTTGCAGAGCAACAGCTCGTTCCCGGTGTATAGTGCCATCGAGTTCAGGTACAAGCCGACGTGAAAGTTGGGGTCTGACTTACCGTCGTATATCTGGAATCTCGGCATATTGAACCTTTTCGGGGCCTCAAATTTGTCCAACTCTACCGAAAACGGCGTTCTCAGCTTGACTGGAGAGGTTACCTCAGCATTTTGTTGCTTCCTCTAGAGGTAATCCCTCAGATCCTCCGTGGTCCGTCTAGGAGCTCGGCTATCTCCAGATTTCAGCCTTTTCGACGCGCTACTTCCGGTGTCATTGTGAGTCCTCTTGGACCTCTCTCCATTAGTTGCGTCGAAACAGAGTTCCTTCCCCTAAACATGCCAATGTTCCTTGGGGTCAGCTTCTTTGGTACGATGCGTCCTCTGTGACTCTCCCTTCATTGACTCTCCTCGTCCGACCTCCCTCGAAGGCCGGTGAGAGTGTTCCTTGGTCCTGGTGTGCGTGAGGGGCTACAGGGATTGTTTTCTGCCCTCCCTTTTGAGTATTATTCTTGGCCGCTGGAATCGGCGTGTCTTGCAGCGGGAACGGTGGCTGCACGACATTGTTCTTCATCATGACATTGACGATCGTTTGCAAGTCTGCCAATTTGTTCGCCATCCCCTTCATCTCTTCGTCCCTCCGCAGGGATCTATCTTTCCATACCTGGAGGTCGTCCTCATTGTAATACCCGCTTCGGTTCGCTTTCTTTGGTACGCCGTTCTCCTGGCCGGCGTCTTTCTCTCTGTTACACTATTCTTGAGTTTCCTCGTTGCAATTATCCTCCTCTACGTTAGGATCAATATGTTTCTCACTCCCAGTAGGGATGTCGTCCCCTACCTTCTTTTTCTGTCCGTCGTTTTCTTTCCCACAAACGGCGCCAATTTGTGTGTGTCAATTTCCGACCACACTGCCAAATTGGTACTCAGCTGGAGAACATCGGCAGAATAGATTAAGCCCGAACGACCTGTCACAAAAAGAAAAGATTCCGGCGGTGGTTCGTCCACCCAGGGGACACTCCGACGATCAAGTCAGTTATCTCTCAAAGATAGCAGAAGTGCTTAACTCATTATTTAGATCATAAAAAACATATCTTAGACCTAAGAGGGTGCCTTTCTTTTATAGCCAACACTGACCTAATCCCAATAGAAGCTTAGCTTCAATGGACTCTGTCCCATTGCTCATCTGGACTCCTAGTTAGATTGGGATAAACTCTCTAAGGGTCTTATCTTTATCTAAACTGAAGTCCTCTCTCATTCTAGGACTCCTGTCCCTTATCCGCTTATTTTGGATTCTGGTATCTTCGCAGATAACCTCGGCTTAGCTGAGATTACCTCAGCGTTATGATCAGGACACGTGACACCTCGGCTGACACTTCGGTGTCACATCAGCCACGTGTTGTCATTCAAAAATTATGTCCCCACATTTAGTATTAAAATTTTATAGTTTAAGATATCAAAATAACTTAAAGAGAGGCAAAAGTACACAAACATTTCGAGATTGTAGAGAGCAAAAGTAAAAAGAAAGATGTACAAAAATATAGCTGCGGTGTTTGGGAACAACAATTAGAGGCTATTTAAACTTTTTGGAAAAAAAAGAAGAAGTCTTACTGTTGGTAAGGCTCAATTTTTGGTTGACAGAGGATAAAAAGACGATTTTACCTTTTGAATATTTGACCAACCCGTAAACTCTTTAGCAACAGCTTTGAAAAACAACTCTCTCATCTCCCTTAGGCGCAGTCACTGGAAGCCGGTGAAGAAGTGAAACAAATCAGTACCGGCGAATCTCTCTCAGGTAGACCACGCTGCTGACTCTTCTTTGTCGCCAACCGTCGAAGACTTGCGATAGGTAAATCAACTAATCCGATTTTTGTTCTTTTTCTTGCTTTTTCTGACTCTCTTTTGCTGTTTTTTCCTTCCACTGCTTCGGATTACACTGTATTTTGGGCCTTATTGATGGTATTTCATTGTAGAATGGCTGATCTTGACATGTTAACATTTTTTTCTTATTTTTTTTATTTTCTAGTTCGAAATTTGCTGTTTCAATTGTTATGGGACTCCAAATTTGGGCTTTTATTGTAATTTGTCATTTTTATATTGAAAAGTCAAATTTCTTATAAATTTATAATTTTTTTTATTTTTTATAATTCGTAAAATCTATACTGGAAAGTTGCTTTTTGTAGAGGCTAGTTCTAATTTATTTTAATTCATTATTTTTAAACATTAACAGTCAATTTTTTTACAAAGTTGGCAATTTTTTTTTTAATTCGGAATTTTTAGAATTTTAAGTCAAATTTCTTACAAATTTGACATTATTTTTAATTCGTAATTTCTATAATTAAAAGTCAAACTTCTACGCTATTTGAGTACTAATTTTAATTTAAATCGTAATTTTTGTAATGACAAATTAAATTTCTCACAATTTTCCAATTTTTTCTAATTCCTAATTTTTATAATTAAAATTCAAATGTTGCCCAAATTTGTAATTTATTTTAATTTGTAGTTTTTTGAATTAAAAGTCAAATTTGTAAGCAATATGTCATTTTTTTTTAAATTCTTAATTTATAATTAAAAGTAAAATTTCTTCCAAATTTGTAAATTTATTTGTAATTTGTAATATTTACTATTTGAATTTCTTACAAACAAATATTTTTGTATCAAAAAATTCAAAATCCAGCCATTTGATGTATTCTGGAAGATGTGCACAGCCACGTCATCGAATGAACTTTTTTTTTTTTTTTGTCTTGGAAAAGGACCCTGCACAGTTGTAGGGGCATTTTGGTCATTTTGTATCCCAACATCATTTTAAACATATTTTCCAATACAACAATCCAAGGATGATTCTATTTACATTAAAATTAGTACACACCATTTCCTTAAAAAAAATTATTACATCTTTATCCTTCTAGTCAATTACATTTTTAACATTCACACAAATTTCTCAATCCACACAACCCAACCCCACAACCCTAACCCTACCCCTAGCCGCTGCCGTTGCCGCTCGCTACCTATCGCTGTCGCAGCCATTACCAACTTTGGCCGCACTTCCTTTGCCATCCCTAGCTCCGGCAACCCACCCCCTACCATCATCATCTCCCCCATCCCAACTTTAATCATAAACCCTAACATCTCGTCACTGCCGTCGCTGCTAAGCTGGCGTCGCCCCTCCAAATCCCCTTTAGTCGATGCCTCTCCTCTGTAAATCCCCACTCCACTGGTATTCCCTCCTCTCTTATGGCTCCTCTCTCCCCTTATTTCCACCCATAGCCTCTTTTTCTTCTTCTTCTTTTTCTTCTCTTCAAACCCTAGATCTAGAAACCCAAATCTCTCTCTCCCAACTACAGATCGAATGATGGAGTGGAGGAGCTGAATCGCGCTGTAGAAGGGATCTAGATGATAAGTAGCAGCAGAGGGTGGCCAAAGGGGTTGGAGAGGGGTGACGGGGGTGGGGGAGATACGAGCTGCAGTGTTAGCGATGAAGGAAAGGGCAGCGCGAGTTGTTGTTGTGGCAAGAGCGCAAATGGATTAGGAATAGAAATAGAAAAGGGAATGGTATCGGTCGGAGGGTGGCGGCAGCAGAAAGAGGTAGGGTGACTGACGGCAACGATTGATGGCGGCGGCAGCAGCCGCGAGACAAAGTTAGGGTTAGGGTCAGGGTTATGGTTAGAGAAGATGATGATATTTTGAAAATACTTAAAAATTGATGGTGTGTATTGAGTGAAAAATAGAAAATCAAAATTGAGTGTGGTGTGCAATGAGTAATTGGTGTGTACCAAGAGAGTTTGTGGTGTGTAAATAGAATTACCCACAATCCAACAAAAAATCTAGCCCATCTTTCCAAATATAAAAATTAAAATAGTTTATTAAAATAATCAAATAATCAAAAAGTCTAAAAAGTAGTTACTCTCCAAACGAGATGAGAATGTTCAATAAAATAGAAGAGTACCTTACAAATTATTTTATACCATAAAATTAATGAAAATACCATAATAAAATTGTGAATGTTTCTATAATAGTACAAAAAACTGGGCTGACTTCTCCTTTCTTTACCTTTCACAAAATTCGATCAATTTCCTTATTTTTGGTTAAATTCGTCCTTTTCTATTAAAAACTTTAAATCCATCGAGTGGAGATATTTTGACATTCAAAAACTGAAGCAAGCTCGATTCTCATTTATGTTGGCATAGCAAACCCATTAATATTTTCCATTAAAATCCAAATGACAACTGTACAAATTGGTAGTAAACAACATTGTACTAAGCCCTGTTTGGAATATGATTTTTTTTTATTAAAATAATCAATAAAAATAAAATAAGTTAAAATAATCAACAAGATAAAATATTACATATAAACAATAATTATTTTATTTTTTCTCTCATAACTATTAAATCAACTATAAAAAAAAGTTAATTATCATCTCAAACATAATTTTTTAAACTAAATTAAAATAGTCAAATTCCAAAGAAGACCTATATCTAATGGTAATAGTGATTTTGTCAAGGAATAATAAAACCGTCAATTGTCTTACAATTATATAATATATTAAAAATTAATAAATTATCAAAGATTGAACCACATTTCTAATCAACTCCAGATTAAGACTTATTTTGGGAAATAAGAAAAAAGTTAATTTATTAATTTTATTTGATTTTTTAAAAAAAAAATATGTAAAAAAATAAAAAGATGATATGATTTAAATAAGCTAATAAGTTGGTTTTTTTTCATGTTCCCAAAAGAGGCCATTGGCCTATTTTGGCAATACAGTTAAAAGCCAACTTTTTAACTTTTTGAAGTTTTTAGATCACATTACCTCTCTATTTTTTTTTTATATATTTTTAAAAAAAAAAGTTAAAAATATTAATTTTTAGCCTACTTCTCACAATAGGCCAGCTAGTTGGCAAAACTTGGGATTTGGGTGTATTTCTTCTAAATCTTAGGTTCAATATCTACTAACAATTCATACAAAACGTTTGCTCTAACTTTAAAATCAGCCCTCCATCTTGAATACTCGACTATCAAAAAATAATAAAAATTAGGAGCAACATGTAGTACTGACTTCCATGTATAAAGTTTCACATTTTGACTTCTACAGGTTATATTATTGAAAATAAGGGTGCGGCCTTTGTGGGCACTATCATAAGCTACCATGGGTGATTCGAACCCATTAATTTCACTACGTCAAAATTGGACTTTAGCAGCAGTTTTTTATCGCTGTTAAAAGCTATAAAACCGCCGTTAATGGCGGTATTAACGGCGGTTTCGTTACCGCCGTTTATGCGCGTGTCGAAAAAAGTACAACCGTCATAAAAAGATAAATTACCGTCATTAAAAGTCGACCAAAAACGGCGGTAATATAAGACCAAAAACGGCGGTTCTTTACCGCCGTAAATAGGTTTAAATTTTTCAAAAAGTAATTCTTTCTTCTTGCACTCCCCAAGTCTTGAACCCTCAACCTCTCATCCACCTACACTAACCACTCCACCACAGCCACTCTTCATGAAATATATTTCCTAAATAAATATTTAAACATTACTTTTACTTTATTGTAGATGGTCATGTTCAACCCTAGCCGCGCGTGGTCACCACTCACCGGAGCTCCGCCGGAGCTCGGCCGACAAAGACCGCCGTCATTAACGGTGGTAATGAGAGGGCTTTAGCGGCGGTTTCATTACCGCCGTTTAAAAATGGCTTTAGCGACGGTTTTTTAACGGCGGTAATGAATTACCGGCGGTTTTGTTAACGGCGGTAACGAAAACCGCCGTTAAAGATACGTTAATGGCGGTATTAACGGCGATTTCGTTACCGCCGTTAATAGTATCTTTAAATGGGGGTAACGAAACCGCCGTTAAAAAAACCGCCGTTAATGCCCTGTTTTGGCGTAGTGTTTATAAATTTGTCTGAGTAGATCAAAAAATAATAATAATAATAATAATTATAGGCACATGATTATATTAAATTTGGCTTCATCAAAATTGATAATTTATTTCTAAAGTCATACGTGTTATCTATTTTTTTGAAAATAAATATGATCAGATAACATAATTATAACTATTTAATTAATTTAATTTTTTTTAATAAAATTCTATTAGGAGGATTTTACATGTTGAATCGATGGGATCATTGAGTGGGGGCCATGAGGGGCTTATGAAAACCACCAACACTCTCCAATTGGATGCCCAACTACGGAGGCTCCAGACTATATTGAAAATGAATTACAGATTGTAATTGGTCCCAACCTATGGGGTCTATATGCAAAAAGTGTAATCCCCATCCAAGATTGTGGGTCTTACTATTTTAGGCCTATAAAAATTTGTGTTTTATTCAGACTTCTATATTATTGTAATTTGGTTTTCAAACATGCGAATATAGATGCCACTGTTCCTCTATAATTTTTTGTCAGAAATAAAACAGTAGTCCTATTAATGAGTAGATTGAGAGCATTAGTTAACTAGTTTCGAATAATTTTAATCGTTTATGATGTGAATTTTATTTAAAATATATATAATTATTTCAAGTTTATTAAAAAGCATCATTGTCGTTAAGACAATTATATGAAGATGGAGAAGAAAAAGAGAGGTAAAAGACGATCTCTGTATATAAATAATATATTATTGTATTGTGTACAGAGATCATTTTTTATCTCTGAAACACATATTTATAGAAAACAGATCTTCGATCTCCACTCGAGCGCAGGAATGGCCGCTCAAGCGGAAAAAAACAACTCCCAATACTTTTGCAGGTGAGTGAAACTTCTAAAAGGTCGTGATCTTCGCTCGAGCACAGGAATTACCGCTTGAGCGGACAAACAACTTTGATCCCCGACATAGTCAGCGAAATGGCAATCATGAAATAATTAACTTCTGAAACATTTTTGCAAGAAACAATTTGAGTTGGATTCGCATCTAAAACTCAAAACCTCACTGAAATAAAAAATCGAATACAATCACAACTGAAAGGAGTTTTGTCAAACGGGATGGCCAAGAATAAAAACCTAACACTAACAAATATGGAAAATAATATATTCTAAATATGTTTTAATAGCCTCTCAAACTTAAGTATGTAAACTAATTTGGAAGAACAAAACAAAAAATAAATGAGAATTTGTTGTGTACAACAAACACAAGAGCCTGCTTGAGGCAATTGAGAAGAGTTTGTTGTTAGGGCAAACGATAAGGGCCTGCTAGGGGCAATTGAGAAGAGTTTGCTGTTAGGGTAAACGATAAGAGCCTGCTAAGGGCGATTTTGAATTACGTGTTCACCGTGAGAGGGGCCTTGGGAGGTAACTGATGTGATGGGTCTTGGAAGGTGCTTGATCATGAACAGATGTTGAATTAATAGACGTGACACATACGCAACTTATGATGTGGTATTGAATGATGATGGCAACATATGAAAGAGTGCGCTAGGAGGCGGCTTATGACAAGGTGCGCTAGGAGGCGACTTAGGTGGTGTGCCACGGGCCGGCTTGAATGGTTCGCATGGTATATTATCATACTTACCATGATATATATATATTACCCCTCTCAAACTCAAATAGCATTACTGGAAAAATGGGTGTAAGACAGAACCTTTTGCGACAACATATTTTCTGTAGCAAAAAGTAACATTTTGCGACGGTTAATATCCCATCACCAATGGTCACTTTTTATGACGACAATTCTTGTCTCAAAAAGAGGAAAGAATATGTTGGATGGTTTTTGCGATGGCAAACCATTAGCAATCATGGAAGGCCTATTTTTTAGATGGCTTTTTCTCCCCATCGCAAAAAGATTATTATTATTTTTTTCCATGGCCTTCGTTGTGTTGTGGCTAATAGACACACACACACACACACACACACACAAAAAAAAAAAACAGACGTTCATTTTTTCCTGAAACTCTTGACGCCTAAAATCCTTAAATTTCATCAAATCCTGGGCGTCTCTAATTTTTCTTTTTCCTCTCTCATTTTCACGCTCAACTCTCTCTCTCTCTCTCTCTCTCTCTCTCTCACAATCACTCTCTCCATTTGCATCTTCCATTTTCTTGCGACTCATCTTTACTACAGGAAAATACACTTTCAACGACTAAAAATGATGATTAAAAAAATTTAGTCGTCAAAGGTACACGCATTAGCTACTTAAAAAAAATTTTAGTTGACAAAGGTATACACTTTAGCTACTAAAAATAATATAGTCGGTATTTATTTTCCTTTGGGCGACTAATTATGTTTTAGTCGTTAAAAGGGCGACTAAAAAATAATTTGGTCCCTAATTGATCAATCTTTAGCTACTAAAAATAATTGTTAGTTTTTATTTCACTTTTGGCAACTAATCGTGCTTTAATCGTTGAAAATAAGGTTTTGAGTGACCAAAAAATAATTTGGTCATATATAATCTTAGCTACTAAAAATAATTTAGTCGGTATTTATTTTACTTTTAGTGACTAAATTTTAGTCGAAATACTATTAAAAGTTTTGGAGGAAGAAATTTGAATTTTGGAGGAATTTTTAAATTAATTGGCGACGAAAATTTTTTTAGTGGGGAAAAAAATGTCTTTATTTGTATCTAGTGACTAAAAAAGATAGTCGGGAAAAAAATTTACAAGGGTGTAAAATGAAGGGCTGAGATCACTTGAAAAATCAAGGGGTGAGATTAATACCTCAATAAAACGATCTCGTTTTGGTGAGGTAATTCAAAATAATAATAATAAAAAACTCTCTTGGTTTTGGGCGTGACAGAGAGAGAAGACGAAGACGTGTTTTAAAGAGAGAGAGAGAGAGAGAGAGAGAGAGAGAGAAAAGACGAAGGGAGTGGTTGGGTTGGGATTCAAGAAACTGCTATTCCTTCAACAGTTTGAATAGTTTCATCCTCCAAACTTAAAATATTAGGGTTTTGAATTCAAAAGTTAGATTGATCTCTGGGTTTTGTGTATACTGTTCATTGGAACCCTAGGCTTTGCTTGGTTTCAATTTGATACTTTTATGAGGTTTGGTGGTTTTTGTTATTGCTTCATTTAGGTTTATGGGTTGAATTTCGTTGTTATTATGGTTTACTACAGCTGGGTTTTACATTTTGCCTTGTATATTTGTGTGAATTGTTTCATACAAACTCTAAATCAAACCTGTGTACAATGAAATTACAAACTCTTTTTTCTTATTGTTAACTCACTATTAGTTGCTTTTTTCTTTTTTCGAACCTTTCCTGTTCAAAATTGGTTACATGTTTTGTTACTGATATCTTCCTTCCCTCTCTGATCGAGATTGCAGAAATCAAATTATGCATGTGACTCTAGATGCTATAATTGTTTCATTTGTATGATTTTGATTATAGCTAAGAGTTTTGAAGTTTCACTTCTCTGAACCAGAATCCCGTTAATAGATGCTTTCATGTTCCTGAGATTAGACATCAACTGCACTAACTACTCTACTTCCATATTACGAAACAAGAACCAAACCAACAGGTCAAGGACTGTTCTGCTTGTGGATCTTTTGGTTATGCTATTTATGGTGACCTGAATTTGTTAGAGAAATTGGTCATGAAGACCAATGCATGTTACATTATTGTGGTGGAGAAGGTAATCTACTTCTTTGAATTCCTCGTGAAAAGCTTATGAAAGTTTTGCCAGTATTGATGCAAAATGTGTTGGAAACCCTTGGATTTGTTCAGCATGCCATATTCCAGCGGCTAGCTGAGGACTGTGTGTGTAATCAAATTCCAAACATTCTCATTACTGCCAAAGGATATCCAGATATTGCTACATGGTAACTTTTTTTTGGGTGGGTATACATGGTAACTTTTAAGTTGTTCACACTCAAACTTTTGTTCTGATGCTCAGTCAAAGCATCTTCCATCTTTTCGTTTTTGGTCCTTGATAGTCTTCAGTTGCTTGAGATTATTATGACCATAACCCAAGTTCTGAATTCCAAACAGGTTTCTTCTTTCATCGAACAAGCAGCTTTTCCTGATTAACTAGTATGGATGGCTTTTACATTGTCACCGCATTAGATTTATAGTACCATCACCTATGAAGTACGGGTACGGATACGAGTACTGACACTAGTACAATATGGGTACGTTAACACAGTAAAATTTAAAAAAAAAAAAAAAAAGGATATAGGTTAGCTCGGTATGCTTGTAAAAAAATATTTATTTTTAATTTAGAGTAATGCAAAAATTAATTAAATGGTTTAATTTGTTAAAATCCAACTTACAATTAACATTTAATGCTAAAAGTAAAGGTATAAATCAAAATTGAATGTCGATATATTAAATAACTTACAAACTATAGTTTAATTTTAAAATCATACTAAGCATAAAAAAAAATAAAAATCTAGTGAAATGAGTTTTATCACTGTAATAGAAGAAAATATTATTTCAACTAAGTTACGGTACGACTTGGGTATATACTAGGTAGGTACGCCAAAAATTAAGAAAAAAAAAAAATGGGTATGTATTTCACTACAGGAAATTTGAGTTTTAGCGGCGTTTTTAAACGCCGCTAAAAGCCTGAAAAATGCCGTAAAAAGTTATAGCGACGTTTAAAATTTTCGCCGTTGATACGGCCACCGCAATAGGTTTGCAGCGTTTGATAAACGTCGCTAAACTATAAGACGGCTTTTTTAAAACGCTACAAAATGTTGACGTCCGCTTCTATTACCGTCACAAACTAACGTGTGAGGTGAGCATGACGTCATTTAGTGGCGTTTTTCAAAAATGCCACTTTCTTTTTCTTTTTTCTTTTTTCTTTTTTTTTTAATATATAATATCAATATTTTGTCCAAAGCATACCATTTCAGAAAATACGCATTATAATGAATATGAAAAAACAAATCTTCCACTAGACTAAGCCAAATACATTATAATGAAATCCAAAAAAACAAAATTCAAATTCACACTCCAGATACTTCAAATACCATAAGAAATTAGGCAACAATCTACACAAATCATCCAATTTCAAAGCCATATTACTCATCTATGATATATACACACTTATAACTTGGTAATTATATATGCATACCAATAGTTAATAGAACTGTATCTTAACAACCAATACATCAAACAGTACATAGATAAGCAGAAGGCAGATCATTAAATGTCAGAAAGTCTTGGTAATTGTATTGAAATATCAACTCTAAAATCACAAGTTTTCATTTCAATTTTGACTAAATCTGATCACGTCTTCTTGGGTCAGCAGAATTCACAGCTGTTGTGAGCTGTGGGAGATTCTTGCAGTTTTCTTCTTGAATTGGACTTTATTGGTACCACAAGATTCTGAGCACCTTGGAGGATGAGATCAATGGCTTCCAACAAGCTGCAAAACAACAATGAAACATAGATAATGCTTAATTTTGATTTGTATAATATATACATTCAAATTGGCTTATTTCTTATACCATTTCTTTAATTAGAGATTTTATTGAAAGTATAAATAACAAAATCAATATTTCCATCACATGTGTAGCAAAATCAAAACAGAGAAGAGCTCAGAATGCAAATAGAATTGAAAACAAGCTAGCTTACTCCTAACAGTCAACAAGGCAATACATACCTACACTACAAGAAATTACTTTTTTGGCGACCAAATTTTTAGTCGCCAAAGGTTGTTGTTTAGTCAGCAAAAGTCAATGGCGACTAAATTTATTCGTCGCCTCGTTGGTCGCCAAAGCCTAGTCGGCAATAGTCAACGGCGACTAATATAACGTTGGTCGCTAATTATCTTATATTTGGCTACTAAAACAGACTTAGTCGCCAAACATAACGTTTTGGCGACCAAATATTTAGTCGCCAAAAGTAATTAAATCAAAATGAAATTCTCTTTTAGCGACTAAAATATTTAGTCGCTAAAACATTTTAGTCGCCAAAACTAACTATACGGCGACCAAATATTTAGTCGCCAAAAGTAATCAAATAAAAATGAAATTCTCTTTCAACGACTAAAATATGTAGTCGCTAAAACATTTTAGTGGCCAAACATAACATTTTGCCGACCAAATATTTAGCCGCCAAAAGTAATTAAACCAAAATGAAATTCTCTTTCAGCGACTAAAATGTTTTAGTCGCTAAAACATTTTAGTCGCCAAACATAACGTTTTTGCCGACCAAATATTTAGTCGCCAAAAGTAATTAAATCAAAATGAAGTGGTCTTTCAGCGACTAAAATACGTAGTCGCTAAAACATTTTATTGGCCAAACATGATGTTTTGCCGACCAAATATTTAGTCGCCAAAAGTAATTAAATCAAAATAAAATTCTCTTTCAACGACTAAAATATTTAGTCGCTAAAACATTTTAGTTGCTAATAATAATACATTTACCGACTAAAAATTTTAGTCACTAATAATAATATGTTTAGTGACCAAATAGTTTAGTCGTTATTAGTTTTCACGATGAAACATTTTAGTCGCCAAAATATTAGATATTTTTTTTTCATGGTATTTTACGACCAAATATTTTAGTCACCGAAAACTGCCATGTTCTTTCGTGACTAAAATCTTTAGTCGGCAAAAATTTCTTCCCTCATCTTCATTTATTTTAGCTACTAACTATTTGGTCGCTAAAAGTCTTTTGTTTCTTTTTACTACTAAATATTTAGTCATGAAAAATCTTTGCTTGCATTTTTGGCTACCAAAATATTTAGTCGTAAAAAATTTTATAATTTTTTTTAATTACTTTCTCAACCACCTACATTTATTCCATTATTAGTACAATCTGTAACTTGTATATATATAAAATTATCCATATACTGATAAAATTAGCAACCATTCCACAACATGCACACATTTTACTTTCAACCATAAAAAAAAAAAAATCATATTTAACATCAAATTAATATTTCCAATAGAAATTCTACACAAACCAAATATAATCAAATCTGAAAAATATAATTCCATACATAACGTAGTATTAAACAAAATTAATATCCAATTATTAATCTGTACCACCAAAAACTAATTTGTACTACGCCAAAAGGTATTCTGTACTATGCCAAAAAAGTAATCTGTACCATGTGAAAAGGTAATTTGTACCATATCAAAAATTAATCTGTACGACGTCAAATTCAATCTCCTGTACCACGCCATAAAACTAATATGTACGAACTAATGCTAATTTTTAGACTAAAAACAATGTCTTTCGTACTTGTAACAAAAAATCATTCACTGCAATTCCACGCCAAAAACCATCTATAAAACAAAAAATTAATCATTAGTATTGACTACATTTTGCCAAATTTAAAATTATAAAAAAATATATACATACAACTCTGATTACATTAAGAAAATGATACACTCCAGGAGGATTTAAAGCCAGGGACTAACCTGACCTAATTTCATAAATTTAGTTGTAAGAACTTGACAACTAAATAATTCGTAGGGAACTCCCCCACTAGAAGAATTATACTTACACTAAGGATAATGATTGTTTCATCTTTGGTCATCAAGCCATACTTACACTTTACACTAAAGAAATGGCTCATGTATTTACAATGCTTAAAAATGAAGAATAATGTTATGTATACCTTATAAACCAAATTCAACTGCTAGATTATGGTCTAAATCAAACCAAAATGATATCATAAGTTCATAACTCAAATGGTACACTGAACACCTGCACTTGGGACCAGGGGTGATCTGGGGTTCAATCTCATGAAACCAAATTCAAAAGCAGTTGGATTCAATTAACAACTAATATGCATCACTACACTCCCAGATCCCGGTACTAATACCGTCACCATCTCAACAGCCATCATTGCCACAACATTACAGCCCCCAAGTTCAAAACTACCACACTACAACCACTTCCCAACTACCACTGCACCATAATCCTCAATTATAATGACATAAACCCACTGCCTGGACTTGTAAATAAATCAAACTATGATACGATTGCACAGCTCAAACAGCAGTTCCTTATTTGACAGACCACTTTACAATTTACATCTACATACCTGATAATGAACCAAATTCAGAAATATCCTCAACCTAGCCAATTAAAAATGATAACATAATCGAGAATGCATGTAGATTTAGTCAGACCTTAATAATATTGACAAGCTTACTAAGCCAGATAAATGACAAATCAAAATAAAACAATACTACATGAGATCGAATTTTAAATCATCCCTAAGTGGACCAAAATTTGGTGGTGGTCTACTTGAAATCAAACAGGACACATAAGGAGACAAGTATAATATTATTATCACATTAAGGTTATAAACTTGACGTGATAAGAATGTCTTTAAATTTTGTTCATTCATAATGTTCAAAGGACCAGTTCTAAATTTTGTTCATTCATAATGGCTTTTGGGAAAATTGGTAACTCAACAAAGTATAGATGTATATAACTTCTATGCATAAGAATAACATTCTTTAAAAATCAATTCTTTGCACAAATAGCTTTTGTTTCAATATGACATCCATTCAAAGGAAAACAACCACAAAACCAAATTAAATGCAAACAAATTTAAAAAAAAAAAAATCCTAATTACATATTAAGGGCAATGCCGCAACATAACAAAACAGTTTCATTAATACAGAATGTCTATCTCCCATGCCACATCAACTTTTTATCCTTTCTAACTTCTTTGAGTCAATCAGTGGGTTTTGAAGGGCCTTGTTAAAATTCTTGATAAATTATTTCCTTTATTTTTCCTCTTTCTCCAAGGTGGGATTTTATTAGATTTCAGCATATGGAGGCTGTTTCTAAGAGAACATGCTTCCAAACCATGAGAATAATTAGTTAATTACCAACCTGAACACTTTGGAATATCCCAAACAGCAATAGATGACGGAGTACATTCTGGTTCACAAAGTTTTCGGTTGTCCTCATGGTTGACATTCATTGCAAGCATCCATGCACCAATCGTAACATCTTCATTGCTGAACATACGGAAACTGTAAATTCAAGCAAATTTGAACACATTATATAAAAAATATGGACTCCAAAAGGAGTATCAGTGAAACGCTTTAACCTTTAATATCTATCTTGACACATACGATACTGTCACTTTTTACCTATTTCTTATATGAGGTCATAGTAATTTTTGCTTGGGTAAGAATCAATAAATACTATAGAAGTTTAGATTTAAGTACTTTCACTTCTTAATTATTTTCCTTTTCTCTAGGTCAGGAGATAGGATCCAGATGTGAACAGTAAAAGCTCAGGCTATCAACAGTGAATATGCAAGTTTTAGGGTAACTACGTTGTGCAAATGATGCCAAAGGGTAATATATTGTATACCCAGTATACCCGAGTAGCACCCCACAAAGGTTGGACCAACACTGGATAAAGGAAAAAAAATTCTACACACATATATTAGAAGGGAAATTAAAAAGATTGAAGAGCGTAAATTTATTGTCTACCTTATGTTATACGTGAAATTTTCTAACATTTTTGCCAATCAATTAGGTTGAACTGGCCGTTGGACACGATAAAGAGAGAGAGAGAGAGAGAGAGAGAGAGAGAGAGAGAGAGAGAGGCCTATTTTGTTTATAAATAATAAAAAAAAGCCCTATTTTGTACTAGCAACACATCCAGTACTCAATCCAAAATCATGCTCAAGTTTAGCCTATACAAATCTCAGTCCTCATTGATGCATGCAATTTCACGTCCAAATTTGAACTTTTCTTTAAGCTTGAACTGTCCTTGGCTCAGAAACCAAGCCAAACTTTGTAAGTGTAAAGATAAGTTTGTCTTTTCTTATCACTAACATGAATATCCAAGCACCTTATTTGTATTACCCTTTCACCAAGAGAAAGTACCATTGAGGAAAAAGGGTCATAAATGACGCAAATATTCAGTAACCTCTTCTAGCAACAGAGTATTCATCCTCTATAGTCTATACAAATACTAAAAATAGGAATATAGGGTGCATTTGCAAGAGAGACAAGAATGCATGACATTAGCCCCGCAAGTACTTAAAATAGGAACAATGGGTGCATTCACAAGGGGAAAATCTATTACAATATTTCATTGAGGCAAACCAAACACAACACTGTCAACAAAGATTTTTAATTTGGACATCAAATATTTTTTCATATAAAAGGTCGTGACCTGGCATGCTTACATGTGTTATCCGCCCCAAGTATTATTATTATGGTGTGGGTTCAAGTGACCTACATGCCCTATTCACATACCGTCTGTCCCTACAGGTCAATTGACTAGTTCATTGTTAAATCTAACAAATTTTAACAAATTATTTTAAACATTAATAAAATTGTACTTACCAAATAGTAAACGTCATTCAACCACCTTAGATCCCCAAGAGTTGTGTGAGTTTGGCGACTACATTATTCAGATGATCAACCTTTTTATCTGTCTCCTCCCGATCTTTCTGTCCTTGCGCCCGCTGTTGCAACATCACATTTGGAACGGGACTATGTATGATGCATTAGTATTTTACCTGGTGAGATGCATCTTGCCATGCCACATCGATCAAATGCTTCAAATCATCCAAACTCACCCCTCGGGGCGGATGAGCATATAGGTCATCAACACCCTCTTCCTTTAATAGCTCGAATTCTTGCTTCAAGTTGTACCTCCAATCTTTGTACAACTTATATGCCTTCGTATTCACAATTTGCTGAGCTTGTGAGTCATTGTGAAAATCGTCCCCAATATCAAACTTGTCCTACAACCATAACAAGTGAAAATGCCAATCATTACAATAAGTGCTTCTTACAAGTATAAATAATAGAGGAATACATATTGCCCAATATTATCAATTACAAGAACAACTTGGATGACGGTAGCTTTGGTAGTCTCATCCATTTTCAGCCACGACGTAACCTCCTCGAGAGGTCACATACTCCTAATCTGAAGCCCTAACTCATTAGCTGCTGAAGTGGCATAATCTCCGGTCATTGCATTTAGGACACGATCAATGTGAATATATAATTTTCCCCCTTTGTCGGATCTCACTATTTTTTGTATTCTTTTTCCAAGTGTAGGTCCTCATACACGTGTGGACCTAGAAGTCCCTGATAACAAAATTACAATAACCAAATTACAAATAATGACAATTGATAATTCACATAGTTGAAGTACAATGATCTTACCTGTGACATGATTTTGAGTTTCCGACGGTGGCTGTGTCTCATCAGAATCCTCGAATGGTGGGCTATTTGCATTAGGAGAAGATGCACTGATTGATCTTGAGGGGACAACAAGAGGTGGTGCACCTGTTGATCCTAAGGGGACAACAAGAGGTGGTGCAACTGTTGATCCTAAGGGGACGTTAGCCGGCAAGTTTGCTTCAGTGGTCATCAGTGTCCTTTTATTAAGCCGACCAGTTTTCAAGCCAAGAACCATGATGCAAACTGCAAGAACACAACTAACAGTACAAAATGTCATATACAATAACACATTTAATTATAAAGAAGAGATATAACAAGCTACTATGTCTTGATTTTAAATTATGAATTGCGTAGATATATAACAAGCTAACATTATAAATCATGATATACATTATATAATTTATAAAAAGATATATAATAAGCTATGACATGATTTTGATGAAGTAATTAGACAAGTATTTTAGTTCATTATCATATTCAAATCATAAAAGCAAATATATCAACATGCTACGTCAACATCTGTATCAAAATCACTTTGCAGGTCACATTCTTCGTCTGTGTTGTTACCCTCCCCCATTAATCCATCTTCATCATCACAGATGAAGGCATCATCTATAACACCCTCGGCTACTACACTTCTAATAGATTGCAAAACTTCCATTGGAATAATTTCAGATTCAATATCATCTCGACGCAAAACCACATCATCGTCAATATCCTCAGCTGGTACAACCTCGGTAGTTTCTTCTTGTTGGAACACATCATCAGTTTCTACGTCATCCATCTGTGGCACATCCCAAATTCCTCGATGTTCAAACTTTTCTACGACTCTCCAATTGGCACCTAGTTTGGTATTATCAACATAAAATACTTGTTTAACTTGACTTGGTAATACAACTGAGTCGTCTTTGTACCATCAACTTCTTACATCAACCGTAGTCACATGTGGTTCGACACGCATAGTTCTCCTACTACCGGTGTTAAACCATTCACATTGGAACAATACGATCCGATGTCTAAACAAATAGTTCATTTCCCACACTTTGCACAAGTACCCATAGAAGTTTATCAATTAGCCTTCATGCTCCCCTTCCACGACCAACCCACTATTTTGACTTTTACGATGGTTGTCATGGTCGATAGTATGAAATCGGACGCCATTACAAATACATCCTGTATATGTGTTCACCAAGCCACTAGGATCATTGGCTAATGACCACATCTCATCAGTTGCTTCAGGGGACACTTGGTTCTGCAATTGATTCATCTACATGTAGAACATGTGTTACGCTACAAGTATACGCAATATTAAGGTAATGTATGACTGATTGTAAAAGAGATTTCGATCTTACACAATCTTTGAACCATTTAGGAAATTCTTAGCATTGCCTCTTTGCGATGTCAAATGCACCTCCAGTTTGTTGTAACAAGTTCTTGTGCTCCCTAGTTACAAAAATGGCTCTCAAAATAAATTAAATAAATCAATACTAATCGATTTGACAACTATAACATATAAATACGTGGAATGGATCCATACTCTAAGTATTTTTCCACTTCAAAGCTATTGTGCAGGACAAACCAATGAGCCATCTCGCGTTCAGCTACGGACACATCGGATACCCTTGTCATTAGACCAAAGGGACGGACATTTTGAGTGAATACTGCCAACCCTGGGCCATAGTCGCCCATGTCGTAATTCCTTTCTACTCGGTTAAAAATTGTTTCAACTCTATCCAAATACATTGAACAAAATGTTGTACACTCTTTCGAAATGTAAGCCTCGGCAATAGAACCTTCAGGATAAGCTTTATTGGCCACAAATCCTTTTAGATGTCCAAGCAACCTAAAAACCAAGACGATGAGAATGTTATATTTAAATTTATATTAGCAGTGAAGCGTTAATTACAATTTTCACACTACAAAAGTACCAACATACCTCTCAATTGGGTACATCCATTGATATTGCACTGGCCCTCCAAGCATAGCCTCTCGAGGCAAGTGAACTGCCAAGTGGACCATAACATCAAAAAAAGCCGGAGGAAAAATCTTCTCAAGCTTACAAAGTATGAGTACAATTTGTTCCTCCAATTTATCCAAATCTGTGATCCTTAATGTCTTTGAACACAACTGTTTGAAGAAATTTCCCAACTCAAAAAGTGTGGTGCCAAGTTCCTTAGTAAGGTAGCCACGCATCCCAATCGGAAGAAGTCGTTGTATAAGGACATGACAGTCATGACTTTTGAGGCCAGATAATTTACCTCCTTGAGCGGTCACGCAATTAGAGATATTTGCTGAATAGCCTTTAGGATACTTAATTGATTTCAAAAAATGACAAAAGCCTTCTCTCTCTGTCTGGGACAATGTGTACAATGCGGGGGGCTTCTCGAAGGACCCATTGGCATGCCTCTTCAAGTGTAACTCTTTACGTATTCTCATATCCTCCAAATCTAAGCGTGCTTTATCCGTGTCCTTGTTCTTTCCATCTATGCTCAAAAGTGTCCTGATGACATTGTCACATATATTTTTCTCAATATGCATGACATCAAGGTTGTGTCGAAGCTTCAGCGTTTTCCAATAGGGCAAATCAAACATAATGCTTCTCTTTGTCCAATTCAAATTTGGATTTTCATTCCTTTGTCGTTTTCGATTGTGTGGGTGCTTTCCATACGGCTTGTAAGTCCCACAACCAATTTGCTCTAGTATTTCTTCCCCCCGATAAGTCTATAGGTTTGGACTTATCCTTAATTTGACCGTTGAAGAGCTTACTTCTTTGCCAACTGTGGTTCTCAGGCAAGTAGCGACGAGCACTCATGTACCCTATCTTGCTTCGCAAACCTTGTGACGATGCATTCATGTTACAATTAGGGCAAGCCAAGTAACCCTTTGTACTCCACCCTGACATGTTAGCATATGCAGGGAAGTCATTAATGGTCCACATGATTGCCGCATGCATTCTAAAAATTTGGCCATTCGATGCATCATATGTTTGCACACCATGCTCCCACAAAATTTGCTATTCTTCTATTAATGGTTGCAGGTAAACATCAATGTCTCTTCCAGGTGCCGATCGTCCGGGAATAAGCAATGACATCATGCAAAATGGCTCTTTCATACACTTCCACGATGGGAGATTATAAGGCATTAAGATTACGGGCCACATGCTACACGATGTGCTCATATTTCCAAATGGATTGAAACCATCTGTCGCTAGCCCTAGCCTTACATTTCGAGAATCAGCAGAAAATGTTGGATGTTGCTTATCGAAATCCTTCCATGCCTCACCATCAGCCGGATGCCTTAATATGTCATCATCCATACGCTTCTCTTTGTGCCATCTCATTTCTGCGGCTGTCTTTTTTGACATATACAATCTTTTCAGCCTCGGTGTCAAAGGAAAGTACCGCAATAGCTTGTGAGGAATATTTTTACCCCCATCATTGTTCAACTTGTATCTAGGCTCGTCACATGTAGGGCATTTCTCCAAATTCGCATTCTCCTTGGAAAACAATGCACAATCATTCTTGCACGCATGAATGGTTTCATATCTCAAACCCAAGTCACGTAAGAACTTCTTAGCATGATGGAGTGTCCATGGAACAATTTGATCACATTTTGGTAGAATGTCCTTGAATACCTGCATAACCATATCGAATGACTTGTTGCTCCATTTGTTGTACACCTTTACATGAAGCATCTTAATAACGAATGACAACACAGAGAACTTCTCACATGTTGGGTAAATTTTGCGTTGAGCATCTTCAAATAACCTAATGAACTTCTGCAAATCTTCCCTCTCCAAACTAGTAGGTTCTTCGTCGATATGATCATCCATAAGACCACTCATGTAAATTTCTTCTAACATATTAGGCAATTCACCCATCATCAGATGATCGGTATTTGGCATACCTTCTCCACTACTTCCAAAATGGTCATTTGATACACTAGGCTGAGAAATGGGAACATGTTCTCCGTGGTGCACCCAAGTTTTATACGAAGACGCAATTCCTCTTCGGATCAGATGCGTCCACACAACTTGTCTGCTAAATTTTGTGCCATTCATGCAATCGACACAAGGACACCTAATTTCATCATGTGGACCTAAATTTGCGGTAGCAAAGTCAAGGAATGACTTCACCCCTTGTTGATACTCTTTGCTTGTCAACCTATTATTTATCAGCATCCAACTCTTGTCCATTATTGTGACCTACAAATCAAGCAAAGATTAACCTAAGAACAAAATGAGAATTTTGGTTCAAGGATTGAAAGACATGCCTTTCAAGTCCAAATTATGTCCTATCAACTTATTTAGCTACAAGTATTTTGTTGAAATTTTAATAGAATTAAATTAAGTGCTGTATCTCAATAACTTGGAATCAGTTATATAAATCAATTCTCATTCTTTTGTCATTAAAATTAAATTATCAATAAAATAAAATAAATCTATATCCAATTTCTTTTGTCTTACTCGCATATTTGTATTTAGATTCATGAATTCATACTCAAAAGAGATCCACTGAGTTATCAGGTTACCTAATTTTTTAATTAATTTTTTTTTTTTTTACCAAGGAAGGGCGAGGGTATAATCAAAAGAATCCTACAGTGGGGTGCATGATTAGTCTACATTTTTTAACATGAACTTAGTACCGGCAACGTTGAATATGTACGACACACAGGGAATTCATAAAATTCATAGTTATATATGGATATAGATGTAGATAATTTCATGGTTTCATTTGGATTATGAATTTGTTGTTTATGGAGCACAAGTAAAAACCAAAATCTAGAATTCAATAGTAAAATAGAAAATTTATAATTCAATAGTTAAATATAAAATTTAGAATTCAATAGTAAAATAGAAAATTTAGAATTCAATAGTAAAATTCAATTAAAACTAAAAGCCACAATTGAAGTACAGATACAAATAAATTAGAAAGTTTTGGTGTATATGTTCAATACGAAATTCCATGACAGACACAATAACATTGTCTCACAGGTCATGTAAAACTTATCTAACAAAGCAATAGAAACTTTATTTTTTTTTTGCTTATGTTTTTCATATATTCAATCACAACATAAAATTAACAAATGGTTAAAAGGGAACCAATATGAGAGATGAAAGACATTTAGTTAGGTTTATATCAGATTTTGACAAGCATAGTGTATCTACTATCAAACAAAATAGGTCTTTTTCTATGAAATGGGTTTCTCTACTCTGCCTTATGTTATTTTTTACTCTGTTTACCTACTATCACAGTGTAACAAGTAATCAGATTTTTTCTTACGTTTATATCAAATTTTGATCCTGTTTATCTACTAGAAGAACCCCTCCACCCCACCCTCCATCACTTCAATCACACAAATAGTTGATAATCTTCTCATTTTATAAACAAATAAACCCAAGTTTCTACTGATACTGCTGCTGCTATATTTTTTTTGGATCAACAACGAAGAAACACTTTATTGATGATCGGAAACCTTGCAAGGAAGGAAAAAGACATCAACAAAGGGAGGGAGAGGGGGAGGGGGGGAAGATGCAGCGGCCATCATAGCAAAATAGCCCAATCCCAACTAGGTTGGCACTAAGTAACTCGCTCAATCACATGGCAGCATCCAACCAAGAAGCTGTTTTTGAGAGACCAACAGATACACAGCAACACAATAACAGAACTGAGAAAATAGGGCTAGCAACAACAGAAAATAGAAACAGCAGAGAAACCTACTACTACTAACACCCAACCATCAGAGTAAGGCAGCCACAACTGAATCAAGTGATACCCAATGAAGATGTTACCTAAAATAGCTTCTTGGTTGATTCATTACAAGTTTGCACCTAAATCATGGTTGATTTATTGATGACACCTAAAACATGACTACTTTAGGTGATAATCCCCAATAATTTGAAGGACACAAAATATGGTGATCACAATTTTAAACATTAGAATTGCTTTGCACCACAAGGCGGTAACAGTTCAGATCCTAATGTCACCACAAAGTTAACAAGGGAAAAACATCGAGAATTGAATTTATGATCACAAATCCATTATAGAAAATTAGAACTAGAATTGAATTTATGATCCACCAATACAAAATAATCAGTGACTTATTTAAAAACTATGTTGAAAAATTTCGTAAACCCAAACTACATCTTAAATAAACTCTAAATGACCGCATAACTGTGTGCATCAGAAGGTTAGAAAGGACAAGGGAACCTCCCTTTCCTTTGCTTTCAATCTATCTTGTGCCACTTCATGGTACACATAGTGGACTGAAATTGAATACTTAGACCTATTTTAGCATCCCCCAAATTGAAATCACACAACTGATTTGAAACCAAAGTAATATGATTAGAAATTGGTAATTGTGTTGATCAAGTTGACTGGGGTGATTTCCTTTAGCGACTTTTGCTTTTCTAATGTTCACTTGAAGAATGTGATGAATTGGAAAGAAACCCAAAACTCAAATTGGAGGAGATTCTATTTGAAGTTCCTCAGATATTATGAATTGTTGTCTCCTTCATGTTTGGTGGTAGTACTTGGAAGAACAGTCATAAGACTGTAGTACATATGATGCTTGAGAAGAAGAAATGGGGCTGTTTTTGCATTGTTCTCTCCGAATGATATTAATTTTGTTATAGCTCGGCCTCTATACCATCTCCAATTAGCATGTCCCACATCTCCAAAATCATAATAATATGATTCTTCGTTGTCAATATCTTGTCAAAAGTGATACAAAATAAAAGATAAGAAAATCAATAATATTAATTTACTGAACATATCAATATTCATAGCAATAACTTATTCCTCAGCATCTGAAAACAATCCCACTCTATTATTCTACTCAAACTTTACATCCCTTAACACTGAATCAATATTTAACTATTAGCCACCCTCCTCGAAGATAAAATTTTGCAACCAATAATATAATTATTTATATGCCTAACATGTGCTTGTTAATGACATAATTTTAATGTTAATGACAGAACATTCATACTAATACTATAGTAATTTAATGATCTTCTATAATTGTTGGGCTCAGGCTGAGGTTTTGATTTCGAAGGTTAGCTTTGATTTTAAAGAAAAATCAGAGTTGAGCTACAAAAATGTACCATTGCCACTAAAACAAATTATGGTTCAATGATTTTGTGGTTTTTCTAGGAAGGAGTTTGCTTCAAGCAGTAAACATATCAGAACCTATGAGACAATCAGATGATACTGTAAGAGTGGATCCTCTAAATCATTTCAAGAAATATAGAGGAGGATATGACATAACCAATAAGCATTATTGGAGTGTAAGTGTTCAATTCTCTCTGTCTCCTCCAAAACATCTGTTTGGTTGTGTTTTTGTTTTCATTTTTTTCAGAAAAAATAAAAAATTTCTTTGGTAAACTGTTTCTGAAAACTACCTACTTTTTAGGAAGCATCAAAAAATTGTTTCAATCTTTTGAAACTGTTTTTTGCACAAAAATAAAACGATGTGTGTTTTTGTTCTTTTCACTATGTTCGTTTCCGAAAAACAAAAGCACAACTTTTGCTTCCCCAAACAATAACTTTTCCTTGTACTATTTTGTGCAGTCAGCTATATTTACAGGAATATATGGATATGCCATTGGGGTGTTATGGCTTTTATGTGGTTTGGTATATGGGGGATTTTTGCTGGCAACCTCTTTTTGTAGTAAAAATAGAAATAGAAAGCTGAAGAAGAAGAAGAAGGGATCACATTGTCACAAGCAGTGTTATCTTTGGCCCATTCTTTTGGCAACATTCTTCACAGTTCTAGCAATGTAAGTCTATCAGCTCTTTAGTCCATATATAATAGGGCTAATTATACTTTAACCCCTCAATCATAGTTTCGTGTCACTTTATCTTTTTGAACTAAAAATGGCAACGCTTAGACCATTATAATGAATATACCCTTTATAACAAATTACACTTTACCTCTGAACTATCATTCAATATCACTTTATCTCCCTTAGCTAAAATTACAGAATTATTAATACCACTAACAAGTGCTTAATCAACATATTTTATCATCAGAGAGCCCAATCGGCCAACAAAAGCGGTAACAAATCCAACTTAAAGAATATGAATATATACAGAAACATATCTTGTATAATTATATTTACAAATATACACATACATGTAAAACATCAGATGAATAACATAATCTAATCGACTGCTAATTTTACATTTCATCAAAAATCCATAAATTGACAGGTTTCATATTAATAACAGAGTTCAATATGTCAAATTTCATCCAAATGTTTAACTTTATCCAGAAATTTTCATTAAGAGAAGAACAAAACAGATCAATCGAGAGAGCCAGATTCAATAATGTGGATTAATTGAGATGAGTTATTCATTTTCCGAAAAAAATACAAAAAGAAATGTAATCCTCGAAATTTTCTTCTATCTATTTTATTTCCACATTTTCTCAGCTTTTCTCAGTAACCAAACGGACGCTAAAACGGGAGAATACAGTTCGAGAGCCATAAAGAAATCAATTAGAGACTCATAATAACCTAATATAAAATAAAAAAAATAATTAGAAGGGAAGGGAAGGTAACCATAAAATATGAGAAGGGATAATTTTCCTATGGCATCAAATCGATTTGGGGCTGGGTCGATTTGTGGGTGGGTCGATTTGGGGTTGGGTGTGAAGGTATATGCGAATGGAAGAAGACATAGATAGGGAGACAGACAGACAGACAGACAGACAGACACACACACACAGAGGGCGAAATAGAGGACATACCTACCTGAGACAAAGCGACGGTGGTGCTTCTGTAACCCTTGCGGTGTGCTTGTCTAACCGCGGTGGTGCTCCAGTAACAGAGAGGAGGGCAGAGGGGTGAGGTGTGACAGACAAGAGACACAGAAGAGTGAGGCGTGAGAGATTTTTTGGGGTAAGAGGCGTGAGAGATTAGATAAAACATAATCGTGGGTTTATTTAATGAATGGATTATGCTTCCATTCCCGACCTCCTCAAAATTTTAGTCACTAATTCATTTATGAATCCCTCCAATTTTTGAAATCTTACCTCCAAAAATTAAATTATAATTGCCATCTAAACGTCAGTCGCTAAAAATAAGAGAAATTAAATTACAATTGGCACAATAGTGACTGTTGTGCCTCATTTTGAGGTGCATTATGGGTTTATTTTTATGATCTGAATCATCCATGTTGTAGAGTTTGTTGAGTACTTCATACCTACCAAAAATCATATTAATCGGATATCAATTACTATATGATTGATAACCAAAAAAATAAACAACAAGTTTTTCTTTTGAGGAATAGCATAAAAATATGCAATTCCATCATATAGTTATTGATATTCAATTAATATGATTTTTGGTAGGCATGAAGTACTCAACAAACCCTACAAAATGAACGGTTCAAATCATAAAAATAAGCCCATAATGCACCTCAAAATGAGGCACACTAATCACTGTTGTGCCAAAGGCACAACAGTGACCCCATTTCCTAAGAGAAATGCCAACTAAATTACTTTTGGTAGATACACATTACTTTTAGTAATTACAGATTAATAATTCTAATGGTAACCTGTGCTATGCACGGGACTTTATAAATTAATTCCACGAAGTCATTATAAATATGTTAAACTAATTTAATATTTTGTCTTGTTCTATACATGAAATTTATAAATTAATTTTTATGTTTATAACATTTTAAATTATTAGTTTAAAAAATTAAGTGTAGCTTTTGAATATGTGTTTATCAATTTTGTTTTATGGACTTAAACAATTGATGTTTCAATTTAAAAAATTTAAAAAAAGATTAGGTTTTTTAGGATAAAAGAAGCCATCTAACTCCTTTATATACTATTTTAAGATGAACTATTTTAATTACATAAAGAAATATAAATTATGTTTGGAAATTATCCCTATATATTATGGTATTATATACAAATATAGCAGTAACATATTAATTAATATATGTGAAAAATTATACTAAGCTTTCATTTTCAATTAATTGAATTATGATTAACAAACTAACAAATAACAGTAATGGTATAATAGGATAGAAAGAGGAAAAAAATACAAAACACAATGATATTTAAAAGTTTTAGGCTCTGTTTGGTTGTGTTCTGGAAATGTGATTCCATGTGTGTTTTTGAGTTGCGTGTTTGTTTACGGTTTTTAAAAATCAATTCCACGCTTTGCTTTGAAAACTCTGTCACTCGGATGTCTCCCCGGTCGACCCCCCAGATGTCCCACAGGACGTCCCTGCTAGTGAAATTTTTTTTTTTTTGGAATTAACACATGTTATGTTTTATATATTAAATCAAAAATATTTTTCGAATTTTTAAATTTTTTTTTATGAGTTTTGTATAGAATTTAAAGTTGTGTGTTTGGTTATGAGTTAATTTTTGTATCAAATATCACATGTCACATAAAAAATTCCCCATTCAATTTAAAACTCTTTTCAAAACTCATAACCAAACAAATTTTCTACACTCAAATCATAATTCCAAAACTCACAAACTCAAAATACAACTCATATTCTCAAATCATATTTACAAAACTCTACCAAACGCAACCTTAAATTTACCTAATTATACAACAATCTAATGTTATAGTACAATCTTGAATTTGCCATAAATTTTTACATTTTCTATAAAATGAAATGACATAAAAAATTAAAAATTCGATACTCATTTTTTAACTTCAATTTCATAGTTTTCATTGAGAAAAACAAAATTCGATCAACATCCTTGGCACAGAATGGGCATAGATGCTTCAATTGCAACAATTATCACCAATAATTCTTCTCTACCATGTAAACCTATAAACAAACACATAAATCTCACTAAAACCGAAACCAAAACAAAAACGAAACCAACAACAGAGAAAGTGAATCACAAAGGAGAAAAATATATATATATATACATATAAATTTTTGGAGTGGTAGGATATTACCCCCCCAAAAATTTAGACCTTGCCCCGCCTAATCACGGCGACTAACATATTAGTTGGTCGTTGAAAATAAAATTATTGGCTACCAAACCTTTGGTCGCCAAAGATGAAAATAATTTTTTTGTTTTTCATTCGGCGACTAAATAATTTTAGTAGCCAAAACTAACTATACGGCGACTAAAATATTAGTTGGTCACTAAAAATAAATTATTGGCTACCAAACCTTTGGTCGCCAAAGATGAAAATAAATTTTTTGTTTTTCATTCGGCGACTAAATAATTTTAGTAGCCAAAACTAACTATACGGCGACTAAAATATTAGTTGGTCGCTGAAAATAAATTATTCGCTACCAAACCTTTGGTCGCCAAAGATGAAAATAAATTTTTTGTTTTCGATTCGACGACTAAATAATTTTAGTAGCCAAAAATAACTATACGGCGACTAAAATATTAGTTGGTCGCTAAAAATAAATTATTCGCTACCAAACCTTTGGTCGCCAAAGATGAAAATAAATTTTTTGTTTTCCATTCGGCGACTAAATAATTTTAGTAGCCAAAACTAACTATACGGCGACTAAAATATTAGTTGGTCGCTGAAAATAAAATTATTGGCTACCAAACCTTTGGTCGCCAAAGATGAAAATAAATTTTTTGTTTTCCATTCGGCGACTAAATAATTTTAGTAGCCAAAACTAAATATATGGCGACTAAAATATTAATTGGTTGCTGAAAATAAATTATTGGCTACCAAACCTTTGGTCGCCAAAGATGAAAATAATTTTTTTGTTTTCCATTCAGCGACTAAATATTTTTAGTAGCCAAAACTAACTATACGGCGACTAAAATATTAGTTGGTCGTTGAAAATAAAATTATTGGCTACCAAACCTTTGGTCGCCAAAGATGAAAATAAATTTTTTGTTTTCCATTCGGCGACTAAATATTTTTAGTAGCCAAAACTAACTATACAACGACTAAAATATTAATTGGTCGCTGAAAATAAAATTATTGGCTACCAAACCTTTGGTCGCCAAAGATGAAAATAAATTATTTGTTTTCCATTCGGCGACTAAATATTTTTAGTAGCCAAAACTAACTATACGGCGACTAAAATAATTTTTAGTGGCTAAAAATACATTTTTTGCGACCAAATTGTTGGTCGCCAAAGATAAGAAATTTAATTTTTATTTTTCATTCGGCGACTAAATAATTTTAGTAGTCAAAACTAACTGTACGGCGACTAAAATATTAGTTGGTCGCTGAAAATAAATTATTGGCTACCAAACCTTTGGTCACCAAAGATGAAAATAAATTTTTTGTTTTCCATTCGGCGACTAAATATTTTTATTAGCCAAAACTAACTGTACGGCGACTAAAGTATTAGTTGGTCGCTGAAAATAAATTATTGGCTACCAAACCTTTGGTCGCCAAAGATGAAAATAATTTTTTTGTTTTTCATTTGGCGACTAAATAATTTTAGTAGCCAAAACTAACTATACGGCGACTAAAATATTAGTTGGTCACTGAAAATAAAATTATTGGCTACCAAACCTTTGGTTGCCAAAGATAAAAATAAATTTTTTGTTTTTCATTCGGCGACTAAATAATTTTAGTAGTCAAAACAAACTATACGGCGACTAAAATATTAGTTGGTCACAAATTATTGGCTACCAAACCTTTGGTCACCAAAGATGAAAATAAATTTTTTGTTTTCCATTCGGCGACTAAATAATTTTAGTAGCCAAAACTAACTATACAGCGACTAAAATAATTTTTAGTCGCTGAAAATACATTTTTTGCGACCAAACTATTGGTCGCCAAAGATAAGAAATTTAATTTTTGTTTTTCATTCGGCGACTAAATTATTTTAGTAGTCAAAACTAACTATACAGTGACTAAAATAATTTTTAGTCACTGAAAATACATTTTTTGCGACCAAACTGTTGGTGGCGAAAGATCAAAATTAATTTTTTGTTTTTCATTTGGCGACTAAATAATTTTTGTAGGCAAAAGTAACTATACAGTGACTAAAATTTTTGTTTTGTCGCCAATTGTGGAATATTTAGCGACTAAAAATTATTTTCATCGCCAATTGTGACATTTTAGCGACTACATTTTTTTTTATTCGGCAATAATCAATATAGCCCGACTAAAAAAAAAATAGTAGCTAAATCTTGTACTTTTGCCGACTAATATAATGTTTGGTCGCCAATTCCACCACTTTTGGCGACTAAATTTTTTTTAGTCGCCAAATTTGGTCGCCAAAAGTGTAATTTCCTGTAGTGCTACCTCATCAATGAGAATATGGGATGTCAGATCATTGCTGCCCCACATATTACACCAAAGTAATAGACACAATGAAAAGAAGAAAAAGAGGAAAGGTTTCTTTTGTCTGGATGGGTGGGGGTGGGGGTGGTGTTGTGTGTGTCCACTGTATAATTTAGTCTAGAATAATGTAAAATTGTATAAATTTTTTTTTATTTGAAATAATTTAATTTTCTTATTTTATTGGTTTTGATTTAATATCTTATTTCATCAATTTTTTGATTCTCCCATATGATGCCAGAACAAGCCTCATAATCTTTTACGACCTATATAGAACCTTTTAAATTCTTTTCTCTCTGTAATATGGATCCTTAGTTACTTCCATCTTTCCTTGGTCACTAACTACTATTCTGGCAAGTTCTTAGTTCATTTCTTTCTCTAATAATAATCATCATAAGTAAACCAAAAGACCAAAGCACACACAAATGAGTTTTTAGACATGCTTTAGACCAAAAGACCAAAGCACACACAAACAGATCCATATATAGATTAACAATCCCTGAAAACAAACTATCCCTGAAACCCAACTCCTTCTCTTTATGTGATATTGTTTTGTGATATTGTTTTTTTTTTTTTTTTGTTTTCGAGAAGGCAAGTGGCTACTGGTTCAATGGTTAAAACTCATCTTATTAACTTGATAGATTGTGGGTTCAAACCCGAGGACACCCACTTCGTGCAAATAGTGCAAAAGGTCAAGTCTATGCCCAATCTACTTCCTCACAGAGCCTAATCCAATGGAGACTAAAGTACTATTTTTTACCACCGCCACAACTAGTACTAATACTATTATTTGAATGGTATTTGTTCTAAAACTAAAAAGCATAAATTTCTATAGAAGAGACTTGGGAATGGCCTTTGCAGGCCTATACATGTGTACATTTCTTCTTCTTTTTCTACATTTTCTGGATGATAACTTATGCATATATATTAATAGACAGTACATATATCTGAGGGTATGTCCTATTATTTCAGAATTTACACCTCAAGGTGTATGTATCATGTGTCCATGTCCTATCTCAACGTCTATGTATCATGTGTCCATGTCCTATTTCAACATCTATGTAACATAGGTCCCTATAACACTAGTAAAACTAAAATGTATCTTCAAAGTTACAACACTCTTAATGGGTTAAGCCACCTCAGATTTATGTTTGAAGCTCAACTAATTTAGTAAGTTGGGTGTCTCGTTGCAAACATCTAGCCCTGCCACAACTCTTAAAGGCAATAAAACCCATAACTCCATCACCATCCAAAGAGTTTGTTCATATAGTTTATGAATAGTAGACAAAATAAAAAATAAGAAAATGAATGTGTCGATGTCATAACGGATACCTAGTTGGGTTACTTGAAGGATTGTCGCTAACATCGTAATTCCTTATTGGTCGATTCAATTTTGACTCGACATCATCCAAGTACCTTGAGCAAAAGGTCATACACTTTTCAACTAAGTATCCCTCTGCAATTGAACCTTCTGGATGACTTCGATTACGCATATATGACTTAAGGGTCATAAGATACCTATAAACAAACAAATGCACACATGACTTTCAATTATAAACAAACAAATGACTACAACTGTAAATTGGAGTAGAATTGCACACCTTTCTATAAAGTACATCCAGCGATATTGCACTGGACCAGCAATCTTGGCCTCCTCTGCTAGGTGAATAGGCAAGTGCTCCATTATATCGAAAAAGGATGGAGGAAAAATTCTCTCAAGATGACAAAGTGTAAGAGCAATTTGGTATTGAAGACGATCTAACCCATCTGGCTCTAGAGTTTTGGAGCACAATTGCCTGAAGAAATTGCTTAACTCAATCAATGGTTCAATAACTTTTTTCGGTAACAAATTTCTCATTGCTATTGGAAGTATTTGTTGCATCAATAAATGGTTGTCATGACTTTTCAGTCCAGATATGCTATGTTGTTTGAGGTTAACACGACGAGAAATATTGGATGCATACCCATCTGGAACTTTGATATTATTCAAGAGTGTACAAAACAAACCTCTCTCTCTATTGTTCATAGCAAAACATGCAAGTGGCAAATAATACCTGTTCCCAACCCCTTTTTTAGGATGTAATGCCTTTCGAATTCCCATATATTGCAAGTCTCGACGAGCATTTAAATTATCCTTGCCTTTCCCATCAACATTTAATGTAGTCCACAGTACATTATCATACATGTTCTTCTCAATGTGCATTACATCAAGATTGTGGCGAATCAAATTATGCTCCCAATATGGAAGCTCAAAGAAAATACTCCTCTTCCTCTAATTATGATCCTCCTCGTTGTCCTCTTTTTCCTTTCCTTTCCTAGTTCTTTTTTGTCTGTTAGTTGGTTGATGCTTAGGCCCTAGTTGTCGTAACACATTAGCCCCCGATAACCGAGTTGGACATGGTTTAAATTCAGAAGTTCCATCAAAAGAAGCACCATCTTTTCGAAATTTGTGACTCGCATTCAACCAGCGGCGATGCCCCATGTAACAAATTTTCCTTCCATTCTTCAAATACCGATGTCAAGTATGTATGTTACAACAAGGACAAGCTAAAGCACCTTTTCGTGCTCCATCCAGACAAATTTGCATATGCAGGAAAATCATTTATTGTCCACAGTAAGACCGTGTGCAATTGGAACATTTGATTAGTTTCTGCATCGTACGTCTGAACACCATTTTTCCACAATTCAATCAGTTCATCCACTAACAAGCGCAAGTAGACATCAATGTTATTGCCAGGTGAAGAAGGACCATCAATGAGCAATATCATCATCATATGAGGTTGTTTCATGCACAACCATGGTGGCAAATTATAAGGCATCACAATAACTGGCCAACTGCTGTGAGCAACATTCATTGCCTTGAATGGATTAAATCCATCCGCTGCTAAACTTATTCTGACATTGCGAGGCTCACTCGTAAACTTGGGATACAAAGTATCAAAATTTTTCCAGACAGGAGAGTCAGCAGGATGTCTCATTTTGCCATCATCAATTCGGCCCTCTGCATGCCATCTCATTAATGAAGCAGTTTTGGATGATATGAACAATCTTTGAAGCCTTGGAATCAAAGGAAAGTATCTCACAATCTTTTGGGGAATTCTTTGTTGCTTCTTTTTATAATCATTCTTCTCACCCTCAAACTGTTTGTATCTAGGCGTCTGACACACTATGCAATCATCTCTACTAGCTGTCTCCTTCCAATACAATGAGCAATCTCTTGGGTATGAATGTACCTTGTGATAATCAAGGCCCAATTCCCTAAGGAGTGCCCTCGTTGCATAGAACGACTTTGGCAAAGTTTCACCTTTTGGGAATGCATCCTTCAAAAGTTTAAGCAACATCGTGAAAGACTTGTCGCTCCATCCACTAAGGCACTTGATATGCAATAATTGAACAACAAATGAGAGCGTTGAAAACTTGTGACACTCTGGATATAACTCTCTTTCGGCCTCCTTCAATAAACTGAAAAATCTTTCAGTTTTCTTATCTGGGCCTAGTTCGATATTTGGACTTCCTGTCTCATTACTAGCAAGATAAACCAAGCTTGGTGGAGGAAGTCCAAACCCCTCATATATCATTTCATTGACTTCATCGCCATCATTCGAATCACTGACATTCTCATTCAATGGCACAGATGCTGGTAAATCTTTCCCGTGAAAAATCCATCTGGTGTAGCTTGGAAGAAACCCATTGACCATTAAATGTTCCCCCAAAAGGTCTTTCTTTACTAGTTTGACTTCCGACACCGTTTACATGGACATGTGACTTCATTTGATAGAGGATTATTTTGGCATGCAAGTTTAACAAATTCCTTAACCCCTTCTATATATTCTGGATGCAACCTATGCTAATTTATCCAACTTTTATCCATCTAACTTCGTCTTACACTACAAATGTCACTGCCAAATCAACAAGGTTCAAAATTATCATTTCATTTTAATTATTCTTAACCTCAATTAAGCACATTACAATGCATGCGACATGACACCATTCACCTCTAACTCTTCTCTAATAGGTTGGTTCATCCTACTTTCCCATTCAGGAATGCACAGCCTATATTGTAAAAAGTAGCTCATACCGCTCTATCCATCTCTAACGAAATTTCGGCAGCATCTCCCCATGATTCTCTAAGTACACGACATAGACTAGGTGTACTGCTACACCTTGTCTAGTATGCACTTAGAGAACATGAGAAGCTACTACACGAAATCTCTACGAGATGGACTACATTTAAGCGGCAGAACTACTAATTACAACATAGACTTGTGCTCCTGAACTGTCCCAATTGGACAATCCAAGAAGAGCTTCATCAAAGATGACTAGGTATCTCTAATGAAGATTCTTGGACGGGTCTAAGGCTATTTATTTATGCATTGATAATTACTTGCTAAATTAACAACTGTCATGATTATTGCATCCCGGTGGTGCAACCTAAATCAAAACTATCAAGCACACTAGAAGCATTTCTAGCATGAAGCATATTAATGAAGAAACTAAAAGTTTCTACAATGCTCTTGATAGATTATGATATAGAGATTCATAAAAAATGACTAGATATCTCTAATGAAGATTCTACAAGAACAACCAAATTATCCTAATTGATCACAAGGTAAAAAATTCCATGATTGTAGTTGATAGCACATTACAATGGCAAGTACTAGATATTAGGTATGCTTCATTTAGTTTGTTCTTGTACTCACAAGTAAGCAACAAGTTCTCACTACTACATGAACACCCACACATACCAATATATCTAAGTAGTGTTCTATTTCATTTCTATAACACCATTTTTGTGTAGACGAGAGTAGATTTCTAATTACTTAACAAAAAATTATGATAAACATTAGAAATTCAAAATCATAATGTTACACATGCTTGGCATTAATCAATAATGTTGAATACTGTTATGTCACCCTATTGTGATCTATTATAAATTGTATATGCACAAACACAAGAAAATATCACAATTACTGTTGATCAGATTTCTAAGTATTGCAGTAGCTTCCTAAGCTTCAAGCTAAATTAGTACTTCAATGTACTTCTAACAGCCACTTCTAAAGCATCCAAATAAGTAGTGTCAAAAAGGTGTTTTGTCCATGCGTTCGCTTTTTATCTGAATTATGTATATTGTAATTGGCTGTGTTTCATGCAGGGTTACTAGGGCACATTATTTGAATGCTGAAGAGTTCATTGATGCTGTGGCTGCGGATTTGAGAGCGAGATTGTCCTACAAAGCGAAGTTGTAAACTACCACATGCTGACTTTGTTTATGCATGGCAATAATGTTTAGGTTGCCTTTTCATTCAGTCCACAGCAATAATGCTATCTGATTTTATGTTTAATTGTCAATAAACATAAAATCTTAATGAATTTTTCCTAACATCTCCTAAAACCTTTACAATTTTAATTAGATTTTTCTGAGCACCACCTTCAACCTTTAGCATACTTGAATTGAATGCCAACCACCATCAAAATAACACTTAACTATTAATTTATTATTTCTTCTAAAAGGTGTACTAAATATGATTTATGTTGGTAAGGTGATTTACTAAGACTTCGGCAATCTTCTAGGTCAATTGTAACAACATTAACCCTTAACAACATTAACTCCCTATGTAATAAAATGGTTTATCTCAATTATTGAAGTGAAAATTTAGATTAATTTGTTACCAAAGCAGTTAGTTTAGCTAGGGACACTGTTGGACAATCTTCACTGTAATTAATTAATTCAGTTTGTGTACTTAACAACAAACAGAATTTAAAAGAAATAAAGGAAATGAGAGAATTTGTTTGATTACAAAAATCAAACTCAAAATAAAAATAAATAAATAAAAATAGATTTTATTTTGTTACAAAAACAAAATTAAAATCTGATTAAATAAACAAAAAAAACTGAATAATAAATTAAACAACTTACTTGATTAATTTCTTTGAATAATTATCTGATCAAGTCCAGTGTTTGACACTGTGTCCTTAAGACAGATTCGTCCTCTCCACGGTGCTTTCAGAATTTGGACGTCTATCTCCCAGGATAAAATGATCTACTATAAACAATAGCAGCACTACAAATTGTTTGCCTAACGAACACACTAAGTGTTTATACTCTCTCACAGAAGAAAATAATGCAGCAATATGGAAAGAATATTTGCAGAATTATGAAGGACGAAATTAGAGATCCAAAATCCAAATGAAGGCTGTCCTATTTATAGATGTAAAGGTGGCTGTAGGTTTTGAATTGAACATGTATGAAACCTGTTGGTTTTGAATTCAAACAGATTTGAATCTATTGGATTCATAATTTAAACAGATAAAAAACGGGAAGGGCCTTGTTTGGATGTACAGTAAAACCAGACCAGTTTATTTCCGGTTTAATTTGAATACGGGAAGGGCCCTATTTGGATGTACAGTAAAACCGAACCAGTTTATTTTGAATTCTGGATTTTATTTTATCAAAAATAAAATAAAATTCAAATGTTTTTGGCCGAACAAGCCCAACCCAACCACACACCACGCACCCGCGCCCCAACCCAGGCCCAGCCCAGCCCGACCGACTGGATGGCAGCGCGCGCGTGTGTGGTGATTTTTGGGTCCAATGGGTCTAGCCCATTTTGCCCATAACCTCTTCCTCTAAAACACTTGGGTACCTCTTGGGGCACACCCTAAGTACCAAACCTATGCCTTATAAACCCATTCAAAACTTCCCACCAAATCAATGTGGGACAAGCCTTATTCAAACCTTTAAGGATTTTCCACCAAAACTCCATTTCCATGGAGCATACTTTGGCTTCAATTTTCCATTCACTCGATAATGGTTTTGAGCAACCAAATATACCACGTGAATCACAACGCGGCATAGAACGCGTTACCACTTTGACCCGCGTAAATCGACGAACGGGGCCCACCTAAAAAATAGACCAAACTTAGGAAAAAATTCTGGTTTTACCCAGAATTTTATAACCATTTCCAACAATCCCCCACATGAATGGAATTTGATGACAACGGAAATGCAACAATATGCAGACTTTATCGAAAGAGTATAAGTCGAAAATATCTTGCATCAGGATAGGTAGCTTCGGTCTTGAACCTTCCCTAGTGATAACCTATCGGACTTACTAGCTAACCAAGGGACGCGATGCCTTGAATTGTTCAGCCGTTTGTGTAAGCCAAGATAACAGATTTCACACAAAATATCTTCTAACACATCGTGGTTCTCACTGTTGTGTTCATTTTGGCCTTGAACGCGCCTAGTTTTCATAAGTGTTTCTAGAGAATTTAGCCTCTTCATTCTCATAGAACCGGCCCCAGTTCGACACTCATATAGGTGATTCTTATTGTGAGTATCTCCTTATAATCATCTTGATTTTATGCCTCAATCAAGATATAAGTAATCATTAAAAGCAAAGCTTATCCTTATACCCCTGCATACAACATATGTTGCAGATATCACTCTCACCATAGGAATGGGTAAGGAATTTTAAGCCCTTGGTGATTTCTGGCGAGCCATACATAACTTAGTTGTCCCTTTGAACTTAGTTCTTGGGATCTCCAGTCATATAAGTAGGGTTACCATTATGACGACTCTTATGTAATACGCTTTAATCCCATCCCCTTCGATGAACTATACACTGGCTCTTTTGTCAAACCTTTTGTTAACGGATCCGCAATATTCTCTTTAGATTTTATATAATCTATTGAGAATATTCCGTTTGACAACAATTGCCTTACAGTATTATGTCGACGACGAATATGTCGTGACTTACCATAATACATATGATTCTGCGCCCTGCCTATTGCAGATTGACTATCACAATGAATGCAAATAACTGGCATAGGTTTTGGCCACATTGGAATGTCTTCTAAGAAGTGACGAAGCCATTCTGCTTTTTCTCCTGCTTTGTCTAAAGCAATGAATTCGGATTCCATTGTGGATCGTGCAATGCAAGTTTGTTTCGTGGACTTCCAAGAAACAGCAGTGCCTCCTAGAGTAAAGACATATCCACTAGTGGATTTTGAATCTTTAGTATCCGACATCCAATTGGCATCACAAAAACCTTCAAGTATTGCTGGATATCGAGTAAAGTTCAAACCATGATCACGGGTGAATCTTAGATATCTAAGAACCCGAATGATCGCTTTCCAATGGTCTTCTCCGGGGTTACTAGTGTACCTACTTTATTTATTGATAGCATAAGCTATATCAGGACGAGTACAATTCATTAGGTACATTAGGCTTCCAATGATTTGGGAGTATTTTAACTGAGACACTGCATCACCTTTATTTTTCGATAAATAAAGACTGATGTCTACAGGTGTTCTAGCTAAAGTCATATCATCCTTGATAAATTTATCAAGAATTTTCTCAATATAATGAGATTGAGATAATGCATATCCGTCAAATGTTTTAGTAATTTTCATTCCTAATATAACATCTACGACCCCCATATCTTTCATATCAAATCTTTTGTTAAGCATTTGCTTAGTTGATTTGATCATGTCTTGACTGCTTCCAATGATAAGCATGTCATCCACATAAAGACAAACTATGACATATCCTTGGTCAATGTTTTTAACATAGACGCATTTGTCACATTCGTTTATCTTAAACCCATTAGTAAGCATTGCATGATCAAATTTTTCATGCCATTGCTTAGGTGCTTGTTTTAATCCATAAAGGGATTTTGCAAGTCGACAAACTTTCTCTTCTTGCCCTGATACTATAAACCCTTCGGGTTGCTCCATATAGATCTCTTCATTTAGATCACTGTTTAAGAAAGCTGTCTTAACATCCATTTGATGTATTTCTAAATTAAACAACGCTGCTATAGAAATAAGCATGCGAATGGATGTTATTCTTGTCACAGGGGAATATGTGTCAAAATAGTCCAGACCTTCCTTTTGTCTGTAACCTTTAACTACAAGTCTTGCTTTATACTTGTCAATTGAACCATCTGCTTTCATTTTTCTCTTGAATATCCATTTATATCCAAGAGGTTTAGAACCTGGTGGAAGATCCACCAATTCCTAAGTATGATTTTACATAATGGATTCAATTTCATTATTAACAACCTCTTTCCACAAAGGTGCTTCAGGACCTGTCATTGCTGCCTTAAAGCTTTGAGGTTCATTTTCTAACAGGTATGTCAGAAAATCTGGACCAAAGAATTTTGATGTTCTCACTCTCTTACTTCGTCTTGGTTCATTATCAGTTAAATCCTGTTGGTCGAGACCATTACTAGTCTCTTGTGTTTGATTGTCATTAGTCTCTTGACTTTGTGTACAATCATAAATTCTTTTCTGTGAACTTAATTCATGTTCTTTCTTGTAAGGAAAGACATGTTCAAAAAACACAGCATTCCTTGACTCTATAATAGTGTTCACATTTATATCAGGTATTTCTGATTTATAATTCAGAAACCGATATGCACCACTATTCTGAGCATAACCAATAAACACACAATCTACTATTTTTGGTCTAATCTTAGTATTTTTAGGAATAGGAACTTCAACTTTTGCCAAACACCCCCACACTTTAAAGTATTTGTAGGAAGGCGGTCGACCTTTCCACAATTCAAAAGGAGTGTTGTTGGTTTTCTTGTGAAGTATTCTGTTAAGAACATAATTAGCAGACAATATTGCTTCCCCCCACAAGTTCTATGGTAAGCCTGAACTTAGTAACATGGCGTTCATCATTTCTTTGAGGGTTCTATTCTTCCTTTCAGCAATTCCATTTTGTTGTGGAGAATAAGGGGCTGTAGTTTGGTGAATAATGCCATGTTGTGTACAAAATTCATTTAATAGTGCATCATATTCACCACCCCTATCACTTCTAATATAAATCAGAATATGACATCCATCACTTATTGTCTATGATGTGCTTGATTCATAAATTTCAAATCATGATTCATAAATTTCAAATGAAAAATCTAAAATAATTATGACTACACAAATCAGAATTAATGTTTTGACAAAATCTTATCCTCATAAAAATTTAGCCTAAGAATCAAACAATTCAAATAGCCCATTTGATTGTATACATTCTTGCAACTCATTTACGAATAAGTGTCACTGTCATAAAAATATTTGTGACAGAAGAAAATTAAATTATCTCATCTAATGCAAGAGATACACCCCCATATTAATAAAATAGTTTATGGTTTAACAAATTCTACTACGCAAGTAAAATAATTATTTTCGACATCTCATGTCACATAATTTAAAACAAACTAATAATCAACATAAAAGATTTCTTAAAATTATTTCCAATTAAATGGAACTATTTAAATCATCATGTTTACATTTCTCTGGTATTTAAATACCCATTCAAAAATTGATTGGAAAAACTAAAATTAATTCGCTTATGTACAAGGTCAACATATCAATTTATCATTCCAAATCATATGAAATTATTTATTTTTTTTTAAAATAACTCGAGTTGATATCAATACATGCATATCAAACGCATCAACTAAAAATAATGAATTAACAAAATAAATTAATCATGCATGATCCCATAACTTGCATCATGAAATAAAAAGATTCTCAACTCATAAATAAAATTTAACGCGTTTTGAATTTTAAACTCCAAAAATGATAAAACAGACCTTCATTTAATCAGTTTGATTTGTACAAGAATAAACTAAATATATACACATTAAAATGTTCTTGTGAATATATATATATATTTCCCGACTCATGTGCAGAAACTATTCATGATTATAGATCCACACACAGAAATTAAAAATGATTCAAAAAACCAATAAAGAAAATAAACTTGCCACAAAGGTTTCTTTGTAATAAAAATGAAATTAGTTTGTAAAACTAATATTTTTCTCCAGAAACAAATTCTTTCATGTATACTCACGATGAACTATGATAAAGTCAAAAGAATTAACACCTTTTCACAAAGGGTTCAAAATTAAGTGGTCTTCCAAACGAAACCGTAAGTCACGTATAAAATTTACAGATTGTGACCGAAACACAAAGTTAAATGGTAGATTAACAAAATTAATTTTCTAATTACTAAAACCAGAAAATAAATTATAATACAAAATAATTTTATTTTTCTTGTTACTAAAACTAGAAAATAATATAATTTTATTTTCCTTGTTACAAAAACTAGAAAATAAAATACCACAAAAATATCTGATTACAAAAATCAGAAAATCACACCACAAATTAATTTTCTAGTTACCAAAACCAGAAAATAAATTAAAACACAAAATAATTTTCTAGTTACCAAAACCAGAAAATAAATGATAATACAAAATAATTTTATTTTCCTTATTACTAAAAATAGAAAAATAAAATACCAAAATAATTTTCTGTAACACCAAATAATATTCTGCAATTGTTAATGACACCAGTATATTACTACTAGTTGTCAAAGAAAATAGACAGTATATTACTACTATCTGTCAAATAGTTTATAAATACTATTTGTATTTTCCAACCAGAATATTACTTTGAAAACACAGAAAATTAAATACAATGAAGACACCAAAAATAGTCTGTCTTAAGATTGTTGGACAATCTTCACTGTAATTAATTAATTCAGTTTGTGTACTTAACAACAAACAGAATTTAAAAGAAATAAAGGAAATGAGAGAATTTATTTGATTACAAAAATCAAACTCGAAATAAAAATAAATAAATAAAAACATATTTTATTTTGTTACAAAAACAAAATTAAAATCTGATTAAATAAACAAAAAAAACTGAATAATAAATTAAACAACTTACTTGATTAATTTCTTTGAATAATTATCTGATCAAGTCCAGTGTTTGACACTGTGTCCTTAAGACAGATTCGTCCTCTCCACGGTGCTTTCAGAATTTGGACATCTATCTCCTAGGATAAAATGATCTACTACAAACAATAGCAGCACTACAAATTGTTTGCCTAACGAATACACTAAGTGTTTATACTCTCTCACAGAAGAAAATAATGCAGCAATATGGAAAGAATATTTGCAGAATTATGAAGGACGAAATTAGAGATCCAAAATCCAAATGAGGGCTATCCTATTTATAGATGTAAAGGTGGCTGCAGGTTTTGAATTGAACAGGTATGAAACCTGTTGGTTTTGAATTCAAACAGATTTGAATCTGTTGGGTTCATAATTTAAACAGATAAAAAACGGGAAGGGCCTTATTTGGATGTACAGTAAAACCAGACCAGTTTATTTCCGGTTTAATTTGAAAACGGGAAGGGCCCTGTTTGGATGTACAGCAAAACCAAACCAATTTATTATTCTGGATTTTATTTTACCAAAAATAAAATTAAATTCAAATGTTTTTGGCCGAACAAGCCTGCGCCCAAGCCTAGCTTGACCGACCGGACGGATAGCGGCGCGCGCGTGTGTGGTGATTTTTGGGTCCAATGGGTCTAGCCCATTTTGCCCATAACCTCTCCCTCTAAAACACTTGGGTACCCCTTGGGGCACACCCCAAGTACCAAACACATGCCTTATAAACCCATTCAAAACTTCCTACCAAATCAATGTGGGACAAGCCTTATTCAAACCTTTAAGGATTTTCCACCAAAACTCCATTTCCATGGAGCATACTTTGGCTTCAATTTTCCATTCACTCGGTAATGATTTTGAGCAACCAAATATACCACGTGAATCACAACACAGCATAGAACGCGTTACCACTTTGACCTGCGTAAATCGACGCACGGGGCCCACCTAAAAAATAGACCAAACTTAGGAAAAAATTATGGTTTTATCCAGAATTTTATAACCATTTCCAACAGACACTTAGGGTGGGCAGCTATGAACCAAGATTTTGGATACTCCACCTTCAAACTGGATGATGAATAAATTGTATGGATTGGGATCTTTGAGGTCTACTGTTGTTTATCTTCCAAACAAAAAACGAAAAAAACAGATCGAAAAAAACAAATAAACTAGTTTTTTTTTTTAAAACTAAAGAACGAAAAAATTACAGAGAAAGTAGAACAGATTAGCAGATTTGACAATGAGAAAGTAGAGAATGAAAAATGTACCTAATATAAGAGCAAGAGAGATCAGCTAGAACAGATCGATTTTGGATTTTGGATCTGCGATTTGATGAAGAACAGATTGATTTGATAAAGAACAGATCGAGTTCGAGTTCGAGTTCGATGAAGAACAGCTAGAGCAAAGCCCTTGAGCGACAGAGATCGATGAAGAATAGCTAGAGAGTTCGATTGCGAGCGACAGAGATCGATGAAGCGCAAACCATCGAGGGTTTTGGATTTGCAATCGAGCAAATCGAGGGTTGAGAATGAGAAATTGAGCGAGCGAGCGAGAGTGTGTGTGTTTGAAACTGAGCGAGAGAGAGTGAGAGCTTCAAATCGAAGGTTTTGGAAGAGAGGGAAACTGAATTGTGGTAGAGATTGAGAAAGAGAGACTGAGTTCAAAGAGACGGAGGTTTTGACGGTCAATACATTGACCCAATACAGTGCCGTTTCACTGAGATCAGACACAACGTTTTTCGAAAACGTTAGGTTTCGTTAATTTATAGTGGTGTTTCCCTAAACGCCACAAAAAAAACGTTGCTGTAGACCATTTTTCCTGTAGTGTTTCGTGTACCCGGTACGTATGTAGAAGTACCATACGAGGTACCATATGCCGGTAAGTATCCGGTACAGATACGACATATTTTTCGAAGTATCCATGTTTCATAGACGATGACTTATTCATATTTTTTTGACTGTGGAACTTTTTCAAGGAATTTGCATTACATTTATAGTACCATCACTTATTCAAATTCTTTGAGTTTATGCTACCAACAGGTTATTTTAGTAACTTTTTGACTTTTTGGCTAAAATATGAGATAAAAAAAATTAGGATGTTTGGAGTGACTTTTTGACTTTTTACGAAAAGATGTACAAAAAGAAGAGAGAAAATAAAATCTTTGACTTTTTAGTATAAGTTATAGGCTTTTTGGTTTTTTTAGTAACTTTTTGGCTTTTAGGCTAAAATAGCTACTTGCCAAACGAGGTCTAAGAGGCTAAATTTATTACTTTGATTGTTTTCTTTCCACAATTCCTCTCTATTTTTGTAGGTCCACTGTCCAAAGTAAATTATTCAAGGATGTTTGTTGACCAAGGTTGCAGAATTAGATGAGTTTGAATGAGGTTATGGCTTGTAATTATTTCTGATCAAATTAATTTTTTTTTAACATGAATTGGGTTAATCTAAAAGTAGCTGAAGTTTTAAAATTCAATTGGGTATTGTTATGGTTGTTTCTATCATAACATTTTATAATTGAAACAAGTTCAGAAATCTTTATTTACTTAACATTAGCATAGCTAGCTAAAAAGACACTTTTAAATGTTTTAATGGAAGCCTGTGACATGTTATACGTGTTAATTTTTAATTTATCATAAATTCAATTATATAAGACCCAATTTTTTATTTATCATAAATTCAATTCAGTTATCAAATACAATAGCTTACTCTGATAAAATGTGTGCTCATGATAATGCCAATTGCTTTTGTAATGCATTTTTGCATCGGTGCTTGGGATTATGAATTAAGAAGAGATTACACTATCAAGTTGTTTGCTGTGGTTGGCTTCCAAGTTCAATTTAAGCCTCAAGGTTCATTTTTTCTATTTGCGGAGCTTCCTGAGAATTGTGCGCTATCTGATGTATGCGTCTTCTTTACCTAGTCTATTCGTATAAAGAATCCAATACATATATATACTATTGTCAATTATGAGTTTCATATTGTTTCATATAGTATAAGACACATAGAATGACGCAGGTACTTATGAAAGAAATACACTACGTATTAGAAGTTTTATTTTGCAAATATTATATTGTAACAGACTATTATGGATAGCTTGAAATTTCAAAATATCATTTATGAGTGAATAACAGACTCCAAGTAGTCAATTTGAAAGCTAATAATTGGATTTTGATTTCACAGAGTGCTTCATTTATTTGCATTTTGATTTCTACACAATTGGAAAGCAGTGAGTTACATTTATATTTGACAAACATATAAATGCATAAATGATGAAATTGTATATGAATTCTATAGATTGGTAGCAAAAGTGCTGAAATTGTTCTTTTTTATTTTTTTTATTTTTGAGGGAGATTGTAGAACGGGTTATTGTAATCAACTCAAGAACTTTATTTTCTTATAATTTGGAGTAAATCCAATTATGAAATGGTCAAATGTACCAATGACAGATTCAACCCGAGTTATTGAATATGACAATTCACATTTTATAACTTAACTAGGAGAGTAAGCAAGCTACTAGAAGCGAAGCTTTTGGCTCCCCTTTTTTCTATATCCGTTGTTTAACTTGGACTTCCAAGTAAACATTGAATTGCTGTCCATGCTTGGCCCTATAAGATATCAAGTGCATCTTTATGAAGTATGTAGCTTTTTTTATTGTTGAAGTTTTGTTGTTTCAACAAACATATGTTCATTGTTTTCGTTGTTCTATGGTGAGGATGGTGGTAGTCGTTTTTTTTTCTTCTTGTCCTTCAGAAACTCTTTTTCCGAACCAGTTGACTCACTAAAATGCTTAAACGACATTTGGATGTCAACGAAACTTGATACACATGATTAACTAGGTACAAATGACTTGTAGGAAAATACGGGACTCCACACTGATTCCCGATTTTGAATTTGGAGCTTAATTTCCGTTTGTGAGAATTTGACATTTAGAAACTTTTTTTCGAAATCGGTTGACTCACTAAAATGCTCAAATGGCGTTGGATGTCAACGAAACTTGACACACATGACTAAATAGGCACAAATGACTTATAGGAAAAGATGGGACTTGAAATTGATTCCCAGTTTTTAATCTAGAGCCTAATTTTCGTTTGTGAAAACTTATCATTTAAAAACTCTTTTTTTGAACTGATTGACACACTAAAATGCTCAAACGGCGTCGGATGTTAATGAAACTTGACACACGACTAACTAGGTACAAATGACTTGTAAGAAAAGACGGGACTCGAAAGTGATTTTCGATTTTGAATCTAGAGCCTAATTTCCGTTTGTGAGAACTTGTCCTTTAGAAACTACTTTTTTGAATCGGTTAACTCCCTAAAATGCTCAAACGGCTTCGGATGTTAATGAAACTTGAAACACATGACTAACTAGGCACAAATGACTTGTAGAAAAAGACGAGACTAAAGACCGATTCCCGATTTTGAATCTAGAGTCTAATTTCCGTTTGTGAAAACTTATTCTTTAGAAACTCTTTTTCCGAACCGGTTGACTCATTAAAATACTCAAACAGTGTTACATGTCAACGAAAGTTGACATACACGACTAACTAGGCACAAATGACTTATAGGAAAAGACAGGACTCGAAACCGATTCCCAATTTTGAATTTGGAGCCTAATTTTCATTTGTGAAAATTTGTCTTCTAAAAAACTCTTTTTCTAATTGGTTGACACACTGAAATGGTCAAACGACATCGGATGTTAACAAAACTTGACATACTTGACTAACTACGCACAAATGACTTGCAGGAAAAAAAGGGACTCGATTCCGGTTTGAATCTAGAGCCAAATTTCCATTTGTGAAAACTTGTCTTTTAGAAATTCTTTTTTTGAACCGCTTGACACACTAAAATGGTCAAATGGAGTCGGATGTCAATGAAACTTCACACACGACTAGTTAGGCATAAATGACTTGTTAGAAAAGATGGGGCTTGGCCTTTTGGCAATGATTATTTATTCTCTGTTGTGTCACCTATATTGCCTTTTTGTTGTTGTTAATCTCACATCTGTTTCATGTTTAGTAGCATAAACTACTAGGGGCTATTGTGCTTGTGTTTAAGCACAATTATTTGGCTAGATTTCTTATTTTGTATTTATTCAATTATTGTTAGATTATAACGGAATGTGTTCAATCAATACCTAATTTTAATAGTATTACTATTATTATAGGATGTAATTAAAATTTCTTTAGATAGTTCAAATATACCAATAGTCCAATTGGTAAAGGGACTTCTTATGAGTGACGATTTGTTGTGTGAAATTGATAGAGTTCCGATTGGGCCAGAATATTGCAAAGTCTTTGTCTTAAAAGCGAAAAAGCCAAATGCTTGTTTGGAAACACCATCCCAGGGTCTAAGAACAGTTGGAGAAGCTGTTGGAAGATACATTGTGTGGAGCTTCTATTTTTTTTTGTTTGTAGATGCTACCTTTTTTAGTACGTAATGATATCTTCGCATATCGATATTGGAGTTTACTGTTAATATTAAAACAAGCTATAATATATATGTTTTTTTTATTTGTACTATCGATACTTTTGTTTTATTTTAGATAAAAATTTAAGTTCTTGAATTATAAAAAATTATAAGTATTGTTGGACGATGTTTTATATATTTTTGTAAAAAATATTTAGTTGACAATGTATTGTTACAAGGTACATATATATTATTATTCGTATATATGATTTTGTGGATGTGGATGTGGATGTGGATGTGAATGTATTTAGAAAATATTAATAATTTGTATAGGGAATGAATTAATAAAATATATATTTATTTTATGAAAATAATTTTTTTGCGACAATAATAAACCGTTGCTAATGTAATCATCATTTTCTTGCATTTTATTAGCAACGGGTTAACTTGTCGCATATACAATATTAGTTCAATTCTTTAGCGACTGTTTAAAGTGTCGCGGATACATTATTGATTTAATTCTATTTTTTTGCGACATTTTAGACCGTTGCTAATAATCACTCTGTTTGTTTCTAGTTTTCATAATTCACTTTTCAGAAAATTTTACTTTTCATTTTTCGTATTTTTTTGTTTTCACTGAATTTTTTTAATATTTTAAGTAATTTTTTTATTTTTTAGACACACCTAACATAAATATACTTAGAAAGTACAATATTTGTAAAAAAAATCTTTAAAAAATTTACTAAATACCAAAAAGTATAATTTTCAGTACATTTTTCGTATTTTTGTATATTTATTAATTTTTTAAAATATTTTTTCACAAATAATTTACTATTTAGATACATCTAAGTAAGGTACATCTAAAAAAGTAGAAATATTGTTTAAAATTTAAAAAATATTCACTTAAAAAAAAAAAAACTAAAAAACTCAATTTTTAGAAAACTGAAACCAAACACACTGAATAGTTTTCGCAATGTCAATCGTCTCTAAAAAAGTTTTTGGTGACGGCATCCTAAATTGTTGCTAAAAGTGAAAATTTTCTCACTTTTTTGTGTCAAGTTAAACTGTCACGTCGCAAATACCTTTTGTTACCCCCCCTTCTGTCACCCTTCATTTCCCATCGCTATTCCATCGCGAAAAGTTTTTTTGTGATGACATGTGCACCTTTTGTGACGTTTGAAACCGCTACAAAAGTTCTGCTTTTTAGTAGTGTAGATTTTAAGATAGAAACCTATTTGAGATTAAATGAGAAAGAACTGTGAGAGAGTGGAAGCACACACACACAAAAAAAAAAAAAAAGGATTTTAGTCTAGATTCAGATCTATATTGAAAGGGCAGAAGATTGAGATTTGATGCCCACAAGAGAGGTGGTGGTTGATTGGCTGTTGGAACTTGGGATTAACACAGGTATGTCTTGAAACTCTAGCGAGTAGCGAAGGTAAGGTTGCCAATCGGCTGCTTGCCGGTGAACCAGAAAGACAAGTCGGATCTTATAGTTCTGATACATGTTAAGATAATTGTATGAAGAGAGAGAAGAAAAAGAGTGAGAAAATAGAATCTCTGTGTATTGAATAATATATTGTTGTATTGTGTATTGAACTATTACAAAAAATGACTTATACATGAGACTTGTATAGAGTGTTAATCAAGAAATATGAGAATACAAAAACTTATAAAAATATGAAAACTTAACGAATATAGAACATATATTTTAGATATGTTTTAACAGTCTCTTGTTAACAAAATTCATAAATTACAAAGTATATTCTTTACTTATTTTACTTTTACAAGAGATTTACAATCACTCAATTAGAACATGGGGCACAAGTCAATGCTTGTGAATATACACACAACTGGAACAGTCCTATCTTTATGACTGCTCTATGCCCCTTAATGTGGCTGAAGCACGGTATGAGTGCTGATACGATTAGGGTAGATCGATACGGTAAAATTTTAAAAAAAGGTAGGGTATGGGTACGGGTATAGGTACGAGTATGGGTACGGTTTGATAAGTTTGTGAAAAAATATTTATTTTAAATTTAGAGTAATGTAAAAATTAATTAAATAGTTTAATTTGTTATGGTGGTGCTACATGCACTAATTAGTGTATACATTAATGTACTAACTAGTGTTATGATATCATTAATGACCCTATTTATTATACAAATTACAAATACCAAAAACTTCTAAAATTATGTCACATCATCTATTGATACACTAGTTTGTATACTAATTAGTGCATATAACATTATTCTATTTGTTAAGATCCAATCTATAATTAACATTTAATACTAAAAGTAAAGGCATAGGCCCCGTTTGTTTCCAGAGATAGAATTGAGGGGATTGATAGTGAGGGGATTAATAGTGAGGGGATTGTTAGTGAGGGTCGTTTGTTTTCAGAGATAGAATGGAGGGGATTGATAGTGAGGGGATTAATAATAAGGGGATTGTTAGTGAGGAGATTAATAGTGAGGGGATTGATAGTGAGGGGATTAATAGTGAGGAATTGTTAAATTATTTTTATATAAAATAATAAAATAAATAAAAAAATATAAAAATTAAACATTAATATTTAAAAAAAAATTCCCAATATATAAAAAATAAAAAATAAATAAAAAATTTCTAATCCCCTCACTATTTTTCTAATACCATCTCTACCTCCTCACTATGAATCCCCTCCCCAAGGGTATTAGCAATACCAAGGTATTAGTAGTACCCTCCCCATCTCTCAAAACAACCAAGGTATTAGTAATACCAAGGTATTAGTTAGTCCCAAGGTATTAGTAGTCCCAAGGCTATTTCTCAAAACAAACACCCCATAAACTAGTCCCAAGGTATTAGTAATCCTAATCCCCTTGCTATAACCCCAAACAAACGGGGCCAAATCAAAATTAAATGTCAATATATTAAATAACTTACAAACCATAGTTTAATTTTAAAATCATGCTAAGTATAAAACTAAAAATAAAAAAGAAGTCTAGCGAAGGGAGTTTTATCTCTGTAGTAAAAGAAAATATTATTTAAACTGAGGTACGGTACGACTTAGGTATATACTAGCTATGTCTGAGTATGTCAAAAATTAAGAAGAAAAAATTTGAGTACGTATTTTGTGTATCCGGTACGTATACAGAAATACCATATGAGGTACAATATGTCGATAAATATCCGATACAAGTACAATATATTTTTCAAAATACCCATACTTCATAGGTGACGGGGGTTCTATTTTTTTTAGGTTCGTGAATGGTAAAATGTGAAAGAAGATTCACCAACCCAAGTAAATAGACACACAAACTTAAAGTTGTGGTCAAAATTAATGACATTATAGCTCAAAGGACTTTCCTCTTTTGGGATAGTATATAACACTTGGTTGAAGATAAATGCTTGACCAAAAGATGAAAACGTGTGAAATAAAATATAATACGTTAGGCTGACAGTGGTTGTTGGTCAATAAGCACTTGGTTAATTAATTAAACAAAAGCCTTTGAGAATACATAATTGTAGCTCAAGCGTGTAATAACTTATGTACCCTTTCATTTGAAGCCTTTGATGTATTTACAGGGGATTAGATTGCTTGGACCTCAGGAAATTTATATACGATTAGAATGTGCTTGATAATTAGAGAATTCGATAATACCCTCCCCTTTTAAGTCTCTTTTTATTTTGATTATGGTTGATTTAGTCTTGACCACTGTTAGGAATACGATTAATCTTATCATATCGTGCCATGTGGTTATAATCGATCACACACCCTATTGTATCTGACAAGTGACGCCAGCTCGAGTTGGGACTACTAATCATATTTTTCCACTTTCAATACATATAACTATATATATCATATAAAATAGTGTGCAGAGTGTTGATGGATTCATTCCCACTTAGACCTCAAGGAGCCCTTTTACTTTGGATGATTATGACAAAAGAGCAAATAAAATACATCTGGTGGGACGCAATAAAAATAATTGTACCAAAGTTCTGGGTTTCTTGTGCTGATTTTCCAATTGATTAGCTTTAGGGGAAAGCAATGGTAATGGTGATCTCATGGGCTTCACTTTCATTTAAAATTCATATATCATTAAAAAATGTTGGGTACATAAAATTAGAACAGAAAAAGTGTACTTCATATGCAATGTGGATCACATTTTAACCATACAAAATATTTTCTATGTATATTTTTCACAATATGATTATAGGTTGGACCTACACTTCAATTGTAGTGAAAATTAAAAATCATGATTAATTTTTGTGCTTTAATTGACCACTTAATGCGATATTAACTGGCAAACATAGATTTACACAACAAATCCTTTTCCTTAATAATATAATTAGCACCTTTACGACTTTTGTTGAACCCAAACTTTGCTTTTTGGGGGAAAAAGAAGAGGAAAATCAAATTCCAATGACAAGCACAAGCACAATAAAAAGGACACGGAAAAGAAATTGAAGATATGGACCAACACTTTCATGTTAACTATGAATGGTCCTCAAATAATGAGGGGCTTTTTTTTATTTATTTTTTGTTATTACTTTCACTGTTTTAGAAAAGTAAATGTTACTATGACTAAATTTTGTATTAAATTTACTTATTTGATGTGTATTAGTGCTAGGGATGTTCGTGGTTTGGTTGCGGCTAGAGAATCTCCAATCAGCCATCTGTTCGCCGGATTGGCGAATTGAAAAAAATCAATCCGCATCCGTCTGCCGAATTGAGCGGATTGGCGGATGGATGCGAATCCGTTTGGTAATTTATACTTTTACAAATTTTGACATAATATAACTTGTCAAGATTTTTTTTTTTTTTTTGGATAACAATCCAACTCAACATAATTAAAAGATTATCAACTAAATTGTCAAATATTAATAATAAATACATATAAGAAACCATGCATTATCAAAACTATTTCATTACTTTTTTTTTACTCAAAAATTATTTAATTTGATTTTTTTTTTTTTTAAATGACAAAATTAAGTCTTGTATTTTCCACACAACAATATCAAATATCAACATTTGCCATTTGATAAAAAGATTTTCAAATTGAAAACAAATTGAAAGCACAACAGAATATCTAAACTCTTTTTCAATCGAAAATACAAACAAAATATTTAAACAAATAAAAAATACAAAATCTTACAAATTATTAGGGTGCTCATGGTTTGACAGTTCGGTTGCGGCCAAAGGAACCTCAAATTTGTCATCCGTCCAAAACTAGGCGGATTAAAAAAAATCAATCTGCAATCGTCCGCTCGTCATCATGCATTCGTCTAAAATGCAACGAATCGATTCGGTTCAATCGGTTAAGACGGATTGAAATATCTGCTGAACACCCCTAATTAATGCAATGAATCTCACCTTTTATATATTGTACTAATGCATACATGTTATATGAAACAACACGTCAATTGATAAGTAAATTAATACAAAAATTTGGTCATTCTAATATTATTTATTGAATTTTAAAGAGCAGAGCAAAAGCTCTCCCCTTTCTTTTTGCTAGTGAAAGATGATGTGAGATGCAAGTACAAGTTGTTAGCCTCTCTCTCTCTCTCATTTATTTGGTATTGTTTGGAGTAGTAGTATCCTCACCACTACTTCTCTAAAATGGTTAACATGTATCTTGTCAGGTGTTGTCATTGACGGAGAGTGTAGAACTCAAAAATTTGTATTAGGTATAACGAAATAACTGTGAGACTTATCATTTGATGATTGGTAGAGGTCAAAGGACAAATGGTGCCCTAGATCACCTAATAGTTTTTCCCCTACTACACCTTATTTGTTTGTGCAATCACAAATGCTTTTGCAACGTGTAACATTTTGGTATCAATTTAACTCTCAAATATAGTAGAGAAGGTAAAAGAGGTATTTTAAATATGACCAAGAATTTTTTGTCTTTAAATTCATTTAAGTCTTTTTATCTTAATATATTCTGTCAATCGTTATATTATATGAGAATCTAAAAACATAAGTTTCAAAGCATAATTTCAAAAGTAGGAGTGTATTTAGACATATGATTCAAAACTCTCTACAGTGAGATAGATAGTTAGGCCATGTTTGATAACTCTCTTAGAGAATGGAATTGATTAACAATTTAGTGAGTCTCACATAAATCCCGTTTGGTTGAAAAAGAAAAAGTATAGGTTAATTCATCCAAAGGTGAGATTAACATTCTCATAATAAGTACCTTTCATTGGATTGGACATTGTAAATGTTTTTTTATAAATATCTTTCTATTACTCAATCTCATCATACTTATAATATGAATAAACTGTATTGAACAACCAAAATGAAATCTCTCTGCACTTGCAGGTACCCTTCATTTTCAAGTCATGTCTACTTTTGTGCTGAGGAGTAATGTTCTACTTTAAGCTAAGAATATGAGCAATGTGCATATAAACCTAAATCAATATTGGGAATCAATTGAGTGAAACGAAGGCATCAAGAGGGACAACCTTAGAATGAGGATGGAGGGCATAAATTTTGGTTGTTAGTGTCCAATCGTGTCAAGAGCTTTGGGTGCTAAACCAACCAACTTGCTGTGACACTATCTATATGCCTTGTCTCCATTGGATGGATCCTATTGGTTGTGCAATCCATTGTGTTAATGGCATATTTGGAACTTAAATTTGTCATGAAAAATTATAGAAAAGATGTATAGATTCATTCAGATATCGGCTAGTTTATTGAAACAATAGTCTTGGGACAACAGAAAGTTTACTTGGAAAAAATATATAAAATAAATATTAAAGGGATGAGATTGATTTCAAATATGGGTCTCAGTATCTATAATTAAATCTATACCATATATCAATATTCATGATGAGTTCTAGATACTTTTTTCTCATATTTTAAAGTTTCTGTTGTTGAAGATGTGTTTTAGTTCAGAAGTATCGTGAAAAGTCTAGTGAATATAACTATCACACAATTCGACATTACATATGTTGTTGGGGTCATTAGTTAATTCATACAAAATCTATAGAACGTTATATCTAGATGTTGTATTTTATGATTAACCAAATAAAAAAAAATCAATTTTAAAAACAAATATATATATATTCTCATTTTTCTAACCAAACCAAAAAAATTAGAAAAAAACAAATCTTTTTTCTCTTCATTTTCTATTCCTATATATATATTTCTTTTCTTTTCTTTTTCTACACAAATCCAAGATATAAAGATTAACCCTAGTGCTGTGTTTGGATTGTCTTAAACTTGTAATGAGAAAGAAAAATAAAAGATTTTTTTAAAGAATAAATTACAAATATAATCCCTAAGATTTGCTTAAAATACGAATTACCTCCGGTGATTATAGAAATTACATCCCGTTCCTTGACATTTTTAATTTGGAAAAATTACTATTTAGTGGTTAGTTTAAAAATTTATTACAATTTTATAAAATAGAATAGAATTTTAATTATTAATATTTATAAATTTAATCATTTATTTGTAATTATTTTTATAAAAAAAAAATACACTGTATTGAAATTTTTCCTTTTAATTTCATAACAAATAGCTTCTTTTGTTAATAAATCATCAAATCAATTAATAGTTTTTAATGATGTCAAAAATTTATTTTAATTAATAATTCAATTAATTTTATTATTGTATAAAAGAGTAGTTAGGAATTTTTTTAAAATTTATTTTGTTAAATACAAAATTCTGATAAGATAGCATTTATAACTCTAAACACAAGAAGATGATCTGTATTTTATATAAATTTCTAGAGGTGTATTCTTTTTTTATTATTTTTTGTTTTATTAAATGAGCTGCTCGAGATTGCTGAGATGGATTCTAGAGTGGACCCATAAGCCCAACTGTCCGTCGGGGAGATTCTATTTACACCCAAAAAATGATTAAGTGCTGAATTTTTCAGTACATTCTATTAAATTATTTAGGGTTACAATTTATTCTTAGTACACCCTATTTTTCCTCCCTCAAATTACTCTTTTGAGGTACACCCTAATAAAATAAATTAAAAAATTCAAATTACTTTTGAAAAACTTTTCTTTTATTCATGTACATACATGGAACCTGATAAGGAAACCCAACACCGGCCAACGTGACACTGGTTAAGGTGGACAGTGAAGGAGAAGGAGAACGGCATAGGAGGACGACGAATATTCAGCATGTTTCTCATCATTATTGTTTGGACTTTTAGAACCGAACAAAGTGAATTTGTTCGGACTTTCAGAACTGAACAAATTCACTTTGTTTGGTTGTACACTGCCGAACAAAGTAAAATTGTTTGGTTCTGAAAGTCCAAACAATAATAATGAAAAATAGCCTGAATATTCGTTGTTATGTAAACAAATAAATATAAAAATCAATAATTGTATTTTGATATTTATGTGAATTCTTACTTCTTCTTTAATAAGTTTCTTTAAAAAACTGTTTTGATTATTACTCTCATCCACTATTTAATTTTTTTCAAACTTTTTTTCTATTTGCAAGTAACAATATAATAAAAAACGATGATGTTGATGACAATGATGACTTTTGGTGGGACGTATTGGAGTTTTGAAATGAGGAGGAAAAAGAAGAGAAAATAATTTAAACTTGGAGAAGAAGAAGATATTTGAATAGAAAGAATACATATAATTGATTAAAGTGTATCATTAGAAAAAAAAAAAAAAAAATTATTTTAATGTTTAATATGTATTTTTTTTTTATTAGTAAATTCATATTAGAATATAATAAAAATTAAATTTTAAAATTTAAATTGAGTGTATTAAAATAATTTTTGAATTCAAATAGAATGGCCCTTTCCGTTGAGCCTTTGAGAGTGGCCCACAATGGCCTCTCGACAAGAGTATTTAACATGGGCCTGTCTTGTGCTGATGTTGGGCTACTCATAATTTAGGCTAAAATTGTTCAATTAATAAAAAGGCAAGCATGAGTACTGGTCCAGGCCTTTTGCCCTTAGTAACTGTTTGGGAATTGCCTTAAAGACTTTTTAATTTTCTTTATGAAGTGAAAAAAGTTAATGTAGTTAAGAATGACATTTTTTAATCGTGTGAAAAAACGTGAATAACTCGTGCATCTGATTTAGTTTCTTAATGATTTTTTGACTTTTTTTGAAAAGAAAAATGCTTGGGACCTCTAATTTAGAGGTACCACTAGTGATGTGGCAGTGGGTCCCCCACTGCCACAGCCAATCATGTGTCTTGATTTTTTTTTTTTTTTTTTTTTTTTTTCCTTTTCCACCTCATTAGAGGTTGGTTTAGAGATGCCTTTTTAGAGGTCTCTAGCATTGTTGTTTTGAAAAATGACTCATATAATTCAAGTTTAAAGTTTTATGTGAATTTTCATCTTACTAATCATATATAAAAATAAAAAATAAAAAAAAAATGTTAACCACAGCTTGATGGCCGATGGATAACATCAGCATTGTATGCATTTGGGGTATGTAAAAAAAGTCAAAAAGTTAAAAAGTTACTCAAAAAGTTAAAAAATTAACACTATTCACCAAAAATCAACAATTACGGCTGCACAACTCCTAATCCTAATTTTCCTCTACAAACCAATTTTTACAATTTTTTATTACACATTTTTTCATGAAAAGTCAAAAAGTTAACCCAAGCATCCATATTTTTTCTCTCAACTTTTTAGTTCAAAAAGACAAAAAGTGCACTTATTTAGAATACCCCAAACAAGTGTATGAGGATATATTAAAAACAGACAAAAAGTACTTATAAATATATGAAATGTTTATTAAATTTTAACCTTGTTAATATTATTTATATCTTAACCGACTCTCATTTAGGCAATCGTTAGCAAGACTCTTATATGAGCACATACGCATCATTTGAGGTGTGTGGTGGGCTTAAAATTAGAACTTTGTTTTTTTATTTTATTTTTTTTTAAATTTTCCTTCATCCCATCGATTCCCATATTCCTATGTTAAAACTTAGAGTTGGGCCGTTTTGTATGAACTAGACCCGTTTTCAGATTCTTAAGCTCCATATGAATTGATTTGTTCATTTTAGAAGTTTTGTATATATATCATTCGTGATTAAAAAAATAGAAAATAAAAAGAAGTTACCAAACAAGTTTTTATTTTCAATAATTCGGATTTTTTTTTTTTATATATATAAAAATATTACAGTACCAAATAAAACTTAAAAAGTGGAGGTGCATATGGTAGTCCTTCGGCCCATGCGAGTTGGGCTTGGGGGTGGCTTCAGTGGCCCATTGTTTTTCTACCAGTCCAATCACATTACTCTCACAATTTTTTGGAAACTTATCGGTAAGTTTCATATACAAAGTTTAAAATTTATCTAATTCCAAAACAAAATACTTACACCAATTAGTTACACATATTTTTAATTATTACCAAAATTTTTATTTTTTTATTTTTACCAAAATTTTTATTTTTTTATTTTTACAGACATTGCTACATCCAACCATTGTTGGATTTACGTCAGACGGTCATCAGAAACTTGCCGGAATGTTCAGCATCACTGGAAAGTAGCCGGAGTATCACCGAAAGTTTGTCAGAGTATCGCTGGAGTGTTTTGAACATCATTGAAAATCGCCGGAATGTCCAAAACGTTCTCGAAACATTAAAAATATCGTTGGAGACTCACCGAAATATCCAAAATATTGTCAAAAAAAAAAAAGGATAAATAAAGAAATTAGAGGAAAAAAATATAGTAAAATGTACTAAATATTGATAAGGTAAAAGGATAAAAAAAATGTAACAACAACAAACAACAATAATGGGGGGGAAAAAACATATATTATTTTTCAATTTTTGTAGGGTTTAAGCAAATAATCTTCAATATTTTGATCAAACTGAAAAGTAAGTTTTGAAACTGCAAAAATTTATTAAGCATTTATTCTTATTAATCAAATTGAAAAATATGTTATGAAACTGTAAAATTTTATAATTCTAAAGCATATTATGAAATTGTAAAATTTTATAATTTTAAATAATATTAAAATTTTACAGTTTTAAACCATGATTCATTGCAACGCCAAAAAAATTAAAACTATAAAATTTTACAATTTTCACCGCCTATAACTAAAACTCGAGAACAACTTGTTCAGAACTTGAAAATGTTATCTATCAAAACAGGAAAAGAGAAGTGTGTAGCAAAAAAAAAAAATAAAAATAAAAATAAAAATTGAGAGATCAAATGAGGGAGACAAATATAGAGAGATGATTGTACTCCGACAACTATTTTGATTTGGATCTAGCCCTATTTGATGTAGATCTATTCAAACTTATCTTCTTCACTGAAAACTCAATTCCTTCGCAGTCGGTAAGGGTGAAGTAAGGAGTAGGTGGTTGCCGGTGAACCACAATTGATAATGGTTGTTGGTCGCCAGTGAGTATATATCAGGGGAAAAAAAAAAAAAAAAGAAACAAAACGTGGTCGTCGATCACCAATTGCTGGAAATCAAGAAGAGAAATAGACAGATAAGAACGAAGGCAAAGAAGAAAAAAAACAACATTACAAGACTTTTGGATATAAACAAAAAGTCGTGAGACTAAATAGCCAACACCTCTTTAAAAGAGGACTGGTTGATAATTTACCCCAATTTTTTTATTTTTATTTTATAAAATAACAATTGGTTTACCAATCACCATAGTTTAATGAGTTATACTATTCATACTTGTTACTAATGATAAAATGTAACAGTACTGATTCAATGCTCTAATTTGGTACACTAATGCCAGCTTTAATGAGCTGGCAGTGCACACAAAAAAAAAAAAAAATCAAAGGCCAAATTATCACATTAATAGTGGAATCCACATGATGCCACGTTATTAGTGATCAATTAGTGATCTTCAATTAATGATCTGAAATATTTTTTAATATGTAATCATCAATACTGATCAACGGCACATCAAGTAGACTGGATTGTTGGATATGACATGAGTAAGTTTTTTTTATTTTATTTTATAATTCTAAGTCAAATTTGAATTCTAGATCTCAAACTTTTAAAGTGGTGAAACAAAAATGACACCTAAAAATTTGTCCAATTGAGGAGAACTTATGTGCCAAGGATAAAAGGATGTCACTTTCTCATTTAGAAGATTTGTGCTCTAAATTTACTTATTTTTGAAGAATTAGCTTCTTCCTTTTTAAATTTATTTTTGTTTTGTTTTGTTTTGTTTTGTTTTTTTTAATTTTATTATTTAACCAGCTACATTGGACATTTCCATCCTTCTTTCTCTTCCTTTTCCTAGTGAGTACACCAATTTTTATTGTTCTCCCTCATTCAAGACAAAGGGATTATTAGCCTAGTAGATAATATGTTTAATCAAATATGATATTTGAATTCAAGTCTTATCATTACACTATATAATTTCCCATTCTTCTATTCTCTCATTAACTGATTAAGAAAATTCTTTCTTTAACGAGAGAAGTTTAAATATGATGCTTAAATTCAAGACACAGGAATTACTCTCTCTTACCAAATATGATATTTAGATTCAAGTTTTGTTTCCCATTCTTCTATTCTCTCTTTTACTAATTAAATTAAAAAAATTATAAAAAAAAAAAAATCTTTCTTCAACGAGCCCATAAATTGGAATAAAGCATGGCACATAACAAGGCCTCGTTTGGTAATATTTAAAGTTGGCTAAAGAAAAGCATCCCAAATTCACAGCTTGAAAGAAGTTCGTTGTTTCGCAAGAAAAAGTAAAAAAGCTGAAAACTTTACCAAGCAAACTTTGTCAAAATACAAGAGCCCACAACAAAAGCTAAAAAAGTTGCAAAAATTTATTTCCCAAACGGAGCCCAAGTGAAAATTGGAATTGGGTAAGAGCACCAAACAAGTACCCAGATATGTTGGAAATTCTGCTTCAGTCTCCTCTCACTTCTCACTTATCATTTTGTTGCAATGAAATTGGAAATTTGAAGACAGCCTTGGTGTAGAAATCAATCCAATATATAAATCACAAAACACCTTTACAATGAAAACATTTAGAGACTATGTTCCCAAAAAAATAATAATAATGAAAACATTTACGCTGTGTTTGGTTAGAAGATTTGGGGAGAGATTTGAAAGGAGAAAAAGAAAAGATGTGTGAAACTAGGTGAAATGTAAGTATATTTTATTCACATTTCACCTACATTTTTCATTTCCATTTTTAAATCTCTCCTCAAATCTCTTAACCAAACACAGTCTTAGAAACAAAATCTCAAGCCATGAACAAAACATGCATCAAACACAAACACAAACACAAACACACCAATGAGTAAAAGCAAAATGTTAGTTCACAACAGCAACAACTATCATTCTTCTATCAACCAAAGTCACCTCGTGTTTGGCGCCTGTGACTTTTTCTTGCTTTGCTTTGTCATGGGGAGTGAAATGTCGATGAATCCGAACTTCTTTCTCTGCGAGAAGAATTGCTTGTGAACAATCCCCTCTTTCACACCCTTTTTAGGTTGAAATATAAGCCCGCTTTGTTCACGAAGCATTTGACTTAAAGATGCGTGTTGTCTTTCATTGTGACCTTCCACATGACTTCCCACCATGAAATCATCTTGCAGAATTAGCTTCCTGCTCAGAATATCACCAATCGAAATTGTTGACCTTAAAACAGGCACGGTTTTTTCTTTCATTAGGTTTGATTTGTTCCCATCGAGCAGGTGAGAATCACAATGACCATAAGATGGACACGAATTTTTGAATTTGAACATGGAGTGGTGTCCCGGTTCTCTTATTTCACCGTGTTGCTCCATTCTCCCACCAAAGAAGGCCTCTTCCGTGACAAAGCTTCTTCTACTTGCAGCCTCTATTTTAGCTTCTTCTTGAAACTTTTTCCCCTGCTTAACTTGTTTCATTGTTTCCTCTGCTTTCTTTACAATAGCCACTTCGGATACATTTGATTCATCAATACGACACACGACATCCCTACCTCTCTTCTTAGACATCTCGTCAGCTTTTTGAGCTTTTTGGGCTAAACAAGAGTACTCTTCAAATGAAAGCGTTACACCCTCACTGCACGATCGAGCATTCATTTCAGCAAAAGCAACTTCTTCAACTGCTCTAGCCGCCTCCTCCATCTTTCTTGCCGCAATCAATCTCATCTCAACCATATTAATACTTGTTTTCGTTTGCTCAATCTCCGACATTGCCTTCATTACCTCGTATTTCGCAGCTTCGGCTATTTTTTTGAACTGGTCAGCCTCGAAATTCAGTTGTTGGAAATTCATCAAAACATTCGTTGAATTCTTAGAATTGCCTTTAATTTCCCCGTTGTTCACTAACTGCAGCTTCGCTCTCGCTCTATCAAGCTTCTCTTCCATGGACAGCACTCCTACACAATTTGGTACCTTCTCGGGGGGCTTCTCAATAGAAACTTTCTCTTTTTTCATTTTGTTATTCAAAGACTCGACAGAAGCTTGAATCGCTGCAAGATCGTTTGTACTCTTGTTCAAGTTCAATTTTGCTTGATTTAGCTCCATTACAATTAAACCAGGAGATGGAGCAGGGCACAGGGTCAAACTTTGCGATGAGCTTAACTCAGGAGGTGTCACGCACTCGGACACTTCTTTCACCAACTTCACTTTTAACCCTTCGACGAATCTTTTTGTGGCTTCAAGATCTTTTAAGACATTGAGTGTTTCCATTTCTTTCACAATAAGATCTTTCTCCAACTCCGATGCTTGCTCCTCCACTTTGTCTAAATCGTACTCGATGCCATGCTGCACATAGATTTAATGTTATTGCGAAGAGATTATAAGAATCATCGATCACTACTTAAGAGTAGAGATTATATGATGTTTATAAGAAAAGTAAATATGTATTCATTGTGGAATCGTGAATAAAATTATCTTATTTTGTGTTTGGCGGCTGAGAATCCATGCCTTGGAATTAGAACCGGAGACCATCTTGGAATTTTGAACCAAGTTGATCTTCAAATACTACGAATCCAAGGCATTCTACGCTGTCAAACACAATATTTGAGAAAATTAATTCTAGTTCCATGTACAACTAATAAAAGTTTTGAGTTCAATTTTGGATATCATTTCCAAAAAGATCTAGTGGAAAAATTCTACTTATATTTACTAAGGGTATTCAAAGTAAAGATAAAAATAGATAAATAAAAAAAATGCAATTTAGTCATTACGACCAAGACTCAGATCAAAAGAAAACTAGGGAAAACTAATTTGACAAACCATTCTTAATTTATTCGAAGTTTTCTAAAAATACATACTTTAGGAAATACTAGAAAATTTGGAAAACTATCAAAATGGGCAATATATTCATGATAATGTGTAACACAATAACTATACACATAAAATCCAAGAGTAATGTTACGAATTATAAAATAAATATCATGAAAAATCTAAAGAAACTAATCCAAAATTATCACATAAGTTACAATAAAACACTACAACTAATCTAATGGAGAATCTACATGAAACCTTTTAATGATGGAAAATTCTACTATGCACACCCCTGTATACCCCTGTATGCATTCCTAAATTATATCATTTTCTTCTTTAATTAATTTAGTAATGATTAATTTTTTTCTAAATGACATTTTACTTATGTCTCGTTTACTGTTTAGTCATGATTATTATATTTTTTTATTTATGACACGTAAAATATAAAATTATATTATTTTTTTCTTTAATGATAAGGTGTATCCACTCTTAATCTTGCTTCATATTTTTTTATGATGCCTCACATTATTAAAAATTTAACATTGAACTTCAAAATAAAAACAGGACTAAGGAAATGTTAGAAATTAATATTAAAAAAAAAGGAGCTAAAAAATGAAAGCAAAAAATAGTAGTATTAAACAAGGAAAAAGAGTTGAAGTTACCTGAGCAGCAAGTCGGAGCAGGTGATGGGGGATCCAAGAGGCGCTGCCTTCGAAACGGGTCACGGCCTCTTTAACCGACCCGAATGGAGGTGACGTATCGATTTCAGCTCTGGGATTGACGATCTTCTTGGTGTCGGAGCCAATTTCGGTCGCCGGAGCTGGCTCTGGAGTTTGGGCCATAGTTTTCAGGGGAGAGAGAGAGAGCGAGAGAGAGAGAGAGAGAGAGAAGGCTCAGAAGTTTAGGAGAAAATGTGGGTTTTGGATTTGGTACTTCAACTCTGTTGAAGAAGGTTAGTGACTGCACTTTTTACCCCCTCCCCCTCTCCCTCTCCCTCTCCCTGTGAACTTTTAAGTTTTAGGAGAGAGAGAGAGAGTGTGTGAGTGTGAGTGTGAAAAGAGCTTTTTTTTCTTTAACTTTTAGTGTATGGTATGGGATTATTATGATGATGATGGTGAGAGGACATGGAGGAGGGTGAGAATGATGATAGTGTTGGGTTGGGGGTTGGTGTGGCTTGGTAAATTAGTTGATTTTTTAAATTATTTTAAGAGCACTGGTACAGGGCCCGAAAGGGTTTCGAGCCAAACGGCTCGAATTTCAGAAGCAAGGAAGAAGAAGAAGAAGGAGAGGAGGAGAAGCAGAACTGGAGGGGGCCCTAAAAATGGGGTTGGAGGCAGAGTGGGAGGCGGAGGCGGAGGCGGCGGCGGGTGGAGGTGGACGAGCGACGAGCTGCGAGATTGGGCGACGAGCTGCGAGATCGGACGAGCGACGAGCTGCGACGCCGGCCGACGAGCTGCGACGCACGCCGGCGAGCTGCTCTTCTCTCTCTCGCCTCTGCTCTTCTCTCTGTTCAACGAAGAAAACGAAGAGAAGGAAGAAAAGGAAGAAAAGAAAAAAAAAAAAAAAAAATTTCGAAGCCCAAAACGACGTCGTTTTGGGCTTCGAGCCGGATTCGAGCTCCAGATTTCGGGCCCTCAAACATTATTCTTATTTTAATTTGGATAAATTATACTGATCTCTCGAGGTTTAGTCCAATTATATTCTATCTCTTGACGTTTTGAAAATTACGTTTTTACCCCTATGGTTAATAGTCTCATTTTATAAACCCCCATATTTATATAAAATTTAACAACTTTTAGTAGAAAAATAAAGAAAATTATATTGAAAAAAAAAGTAAAGCAAAGGAAAAGGAAAAAAAAAAAAACAGAGGAAATAAAGTAAAGCATGAAAAGAAAGAGTGTATAAATTTAATATTTTCATTCCGTCAATAATTACAATGACAAGGGAGGTTAGTGTAATTTTTCAAATGTCAAGGGGTGATATGTATTAAATCCAAACCTCAGGAGGTGTAAGTGTAATTTACCCCTTTTAATTTTGATTAAAATGTTTGTTTAGATTGATTAATTTATTTATTTTTAATTTTGTGAGAGAAAAAATAAAATAAATATAATTTAAATATAATATTTTATTTTATTAATTTTTTTAATTTATTTTATCCTTTTATGATTAATTTAGTCAAAAAAAAATTAACATAACTCTCATGCCAAACACCACCTGTCTAAAGAGAGATAATTGGTAGCGAATGCTCCTTTCCTTGTCATTAATTAATGTTGTATTTGGTTGTAAGATTTGAAAAGAGATTTAAAAAGAGAAATTAAAAAAATAGGTAAAATGTGAATAAAATATACCTATATTACACTTAATTTTACACATATTTTTTTTTTTAAATCTCTCATCAAATTTTTTAACCAAAACACTTCCTAAAGGAACTCCGCCTAGTTCTCGCAATCTCGTTTGTTAATTTTAGCAGTATGGATAAGCAAATCAAAGTCAGCAAGTCTACCAACGTTTAAAATTACCATCTCTGGCATTTGTTTAATTTATTAGGTACGTCAAAAGTTAATTTTTTTTATTTTTTATTTTTTTAAAATTGTATAAAAAAAATAAAAAAGTAAATATGATTCAAGTCTTTTAACTTTAACTCAATTGTCAAAATAGGTTATTATTACAAATGTCATATTAAACTTATTTAGGGTCCGTTTGGGAAGAGCTATTCAAGGTTTTTTTTGGCTATTTTAGTCACAAAAGACAAAATAGGTTATTTTAGCCACAAAAAACAAAACATCACAATCCAACCCATAATCATTACACTTTTCTCTCACAAAAAAAGTCAAAAAGTCAAAAAGTCCTTCCCAAACCAAACTTTTTAGCCCAGACTAAAATAGTCAAAAAAACTAAAAAGCCAATCCACTTCCCAAACGAAGGCTTAGGGTTGTCATTAAGAAAAATGAGTCAATCAAACATCACATAAAATAAAAATAAAAACTTTTTATATCGTAATTAAAATAATATTATAATAAATATCACAATAAATTATAATTAATATAATAATATATATATGTAAATTATAATTAACCACAATCAATATTACAATAAATTATGACCCAACACTACCAACATCATGACTGATAGGCATCTAATGCACCCACCATAAAATATAAGAGAAAATAAGTTTAATAAATGAAAAGGACAGCTGATTCAATATCTCGTAGGCTATACATTTAAAGTTCAAGTCATTAGAGTGATTATGAGCATATTTCTATAATAGATGTTACCATGTTGTAATGTAACATACTATCTACCTTTTTATGATCGATTTTACTGTTTAATAGATATTATTAAAAGGTTTGGATTCCCTTCCGTTCATGATCTGTCAGTTCGTGATCTGATTGAAAGGTATTTGGGCTCTGTGGGGGATCCATCACGGATCCTGTTTTGATAATTTGAATATTTTAATGTGTAGAACTCGTTGAATACTATATACATATAAAAAATCACGTTGATCGGATATCGATATCTACGTGATCAATTTAGTTTTGTATAAAATAAATAAACTGTAAAAAAATAAACGATTGATAGAAATCTGATCCGATAAAATAGCTATTGATATCCAAGATATTTTATAGACATATAGTACTCGACGAGTTCTATATATTGAATGGTTTGGATTATCGAAATGTGACTCGTGATAGATCCTCACAGGTCTAATAACACCCTCCAGCCCGATCACCAACCGCAGGAAATCCAATCCCTTATTAAAATTGTTTTATGTGATTATCTAGTATTGTTGGTAATTAAAAATTAAAGTTTTGCAGTGTATGTGAACAACCGTTCTTTGGCGTGCGAGTAAAACTTGGTGCTGATGGGCGATGAGACCGAACAAAAGAGAGCCCTTTTTGTTTTATTTTTGTTTTTTTGTTAGAATTATTGTCGACAATCAATATTTACAAGAATTTTGTTGAGAAAAA